>VXBN01001971.1:256494-270220 GCA_013397395.1 Sinosuthora webbiana
TTTTTTTTTTTTTTTTTTTTTTTTGTTGCTCCTGCAAAGAGCATCCTGATTATGAATCCTCAGTGGTCAGTGTTAGTGATACTATGCTTGCAGTTTTTGCACCCTGTACAGCTGGAGCATTCTCCAAAACTTTTGTTCCTGAGCCTCCTAAATCTCCACTGTAGACCTCCTCTGAGATTTATTTATTTCTACCAGAATCTAGTTGACAAGCTATTTCCACTGTAGAGTATGTGCATAGGCATGGCTGTTATAAATCCAATCCTGCTTATTTTCACAACAAAGTCAAGAGCTGCTTATCCTGTCTGGAATCCCTGATTAGCTGTGCCATTAAGCAGTCACTCACTGATGGTGTATAAAAATGTAGTCTCAGCATCATGTTCCAGTACGAGAGTTACAACATTTAGGTGACGGTAGTTGAATACTCATGTACTGCCTGTAAGAGAAACCTACATTTTAAATGCTGGTCCTCACCTTCCTATCTGATGATGCAAATTCTGTTTACTCTTCTGTTTATGATGCTCACTTGGGCTATGGCCTGTTGACCCTCATATCTTCTGGTCTGGGCCTCTGCTCAGTCTTTGTTGGAGCTCTTCTCAATAAAGTTGTCCTATTCTTGTGTGCTTCTGCTGCAGAGGTGTGGAAATGAGCTACTTTGCCATGGTGAGAAGGCGGAGGATGGAATAGCCTTAAGGAGGAGATTCAAGTCTGGATGCCAGTTCCTGGTTCAGGAATAAACTAGGCAGCCAGTAGCCTTTTGCTCTATTATTCAACCCACCTTGTAGTCATTCTTTTTATTGCTTAGGATAGGAAGGAAGGTAGCTAGATGAGATTAGAGAATCAAATAAGAGAATCGGTTTGGAAGATTGTTTTTAATACCTGCCAGTTGTCTGCTTTTTTAAGAGGTGTAAGCTTGGGGGTAGCTTTGCAGTTTTAATGCAAGATTAGGGACTGGCCAAATTCTAGCTTCATTTTTTCTTTTTATTCCAATCTTCCAAACTTGCTTAAAATGGAAGATTTTATAGAGGGACAAAATATGCATATTGAGGATATGGAGAAGGACGCAGAGGGTAAGTGAAACAGAGATGCTAAAATACAGGATTCACTGTCTGTGACTCTATGTTTCCAGGGGAGTCGTCTGGATGAACAAAGATGTTCCCTTCCAGCTCCTCTCAAGGTCAGGCCAAGTTGTTGTTGCCACCTAAATTGCTGAGAATGGCAGATAATTACTGACCTGGCTTGCAGTGTACTTTCATACTGGAATGAACAGGGACACTGCAAATATCCCTAGAACACTTACATGCTTGCCATTTTCTTTTCTTTTTTTTTTTTCCTAGTTGCTGCACGAGAGGGTGAAACTATGTAGCTGAAATAGAATTAACATTTCCCTTTTTCTAATTTAAGTGGCTCCAATAAGAGTTTATTATTATTATTAGAAGTGTTAGTTTTGACTAAGTAATTTCTTAAATTTATTCAATTTAAGACCTGTAATAATATTTATGAAATCATATAGCATTTATTTCACTAGTCTGCTTGATGACTCATAGAGATGTTACTAGAAAGTTGATCTGTTTTGTCCAATATTAAGGCAATAAGAACATACTCCTATCTTCAAATCCTCAGGTTGAGGATTAAGCTCCATTTCTTCAGTCTCAGCTCAGGCCTACTAACCTTAAAATGAAACTTGACCTTGACTTTTATCTTGGGATGACCTATAGAAAAAGCCATATCAAGAACTGACATAGCTTTACTCAGACAGAGATAGTCAGTGCTCTTTGTGGTGATGGAGGGGGCATCCAACTGGAATAATTTCTCTCAGATACTGCTTCTGTTCTCAGAGTCACACCTCAGCATTGCTCAGATGCATACCCCAGATCAGCCTTGGAGATGACACAGCCTCAATCTCACTGTAAATAACAGCACTTTTTCCACCATTCCTACTGTCATCCCTGTCAGCAGGACAGCAGCTGTCTAACACTGTGTGGAAGGGGAGAAGCTGCCACTCCTAACCACATCAAGTTTGCCTGTAGTTTGGCTGCTTCCTCATTTTGCATGCCTATATTCCCTGTAGTTTGGAGGAGGAGGGTGGGTAGAATCTGACTCCTAAGTTTATTGTTCTCAAAGTCTTTTATTATAATGCTGAGACCTTGGAAATGGAGTCTAACCGTAAGTCCCGAATTAAAACTCCAAGGATGACCTAGGGCAGAATAGAAGCTGAGGGCACAGCTTGCACAGTCATGAGAGCATAATACTTTAAAAGATGTCACATGTTTTTGCTAATGGCCTGTTCTGATTTCAGACAGAAGAGGAGTATATTCCTTATCCCAGCATCCATGAGGTGAGCTAGTACTGCTCTCTTCTCTCCATGTTTGTCCTTGGACTTCATTCACTTTTCAGGTTATTTGCCTTCCAACTTACAGACCTGTCAGCTTTAATGCTCTCTGTCCTTCTGAATAGGTATTACAGAAAGGGTGGCCATATCCTCTCATTATCCTACCCCAGTTTGGGGGCTACTGGATTGAAGGGACCAGCCACAACCTCTCCAGCTTAAGTCCAACTCTGTCTGATGTACCCTTTTCCTGGAGTGGTAAAGTGAAACTGGAAAGTGACCCTACAGCCAAGCTGTACCGCAAACATTTTCTGGGAAAGGTAAGGGTGACCTTCTTTGCCCACACAGCCACAAGGCTGAAATGTTTCTCAGGCTTTTCCTGGTGAACTTAAAAATGTCTGCACTGCTGCTGCATTTCAGTTCCTTATGATGCGTTGACCTGATGTAAATGAGACCACACTACGATAGGGTCTGTAGTGTTTTTAACTGGTCATGTCCCCTTGTGAAATGTGCATCATACTGTGCGTAAACAGAAAGATTTGCACAGGCAAAACTTTTATTTAGTTAAGAAGGTCTTTTGAGGCTCCTATACAGATACCAACCTTGGGAGAACAAAAAAAAAGTGGACAAAAGTGTAATAGTATTGGAAGTGGAAATGGTATTATTTTTGGAGGGGACTTTAGCACTGACAGTGTAAGCTCCTCAGTAGGAAGCAAAAAAGTCCATTTCCTTAAGTGGTTGTTACAGAACGTGTATGATGAAACCAGACCATGTGTTTTGTAGTTGTTGATTTAAGTAAGTTTGGTGCTAATGTTCCATGAATTTAAAAAACTCAGTTTGACATATAGGGAAACAGAACTAGGCCTTATAAAGTGAATGTTTGCTGGCCAGCCATTAAGGTCCATCTGGGTGGGCCTGTTTAGGGAATTGTCTGATTACCAGGCTGAATCTCAGAATGGTATTAGCCAAAAAAAACCAAGTGAGAAAAACCCATGATCTTTTCTGAGATTTGGTTCATGGTATAAGGAGATAAGAAAGCCTGACAGGTATGTTCACACTGCATCTTATTCTGTGATCTCCCACACTGATTGTTGAATAAGTTCAAAACCAGGAACGTGTGGTGCTTTGCACAGTGCTGGGGACCTGTTCTGCTTGTCAGAGTTATCTTCAGTAGCAAATCTTGTTCCACAACACTGAAAAATTATATTAATATGATTTATAAATAATAAGGAAAAAAAAGGAAGCCTTCCTGGAGCCCCTCTAGACTAATAGATCTGCTGTGCAATCTGTTAATGGACATTTATCATGTAACCTTCTGGAAGCTTTCAGTATGCCAACTGCAATTATTTTTCTGTCATGGTAAATTTAGGGTGTTGCTTGAAGGCTTCCAGAGCCAGATAGGACGAGAGGCAAATCTGGATATGATTGTCTCAGTCCAATTGTAGGATTCACTGCTGAGCTATCACAAAACAGTTGAGGTTGGAAGGGACCTCTGGGACTCATCTTGTCCATACTCTTGCTCAAGCAAGGCGATATCATCGTTGTTCCTTCCAAGTGAGATCCAGGACTTCTATCATGGAGCTTTGTATTTTCAAAGTACCCAACCATCAGTGCCTCAGTACTATGGAAAAACTTTCTCCTATATTCTTCTTTTTCTGGTGTCCAGTGTTCTATTCTTTGCCTTAACTGACATGAATATGTGTCCATGTTCAATTAAACATGCAAGTTTTTGATCAAGCCGCTGTCAGAAAAGAACAAGGGGAGCAGGACTCTTGTCACAAGGAACTCTATCCTTGGCTAGAAAGCTTTCCCCATGGTTTAAAAGCTTAGTTAAAGAGAGAGCTCAGAGCTTTTCCACCAGAAGAGTATTTCTTCAGTACAAAGTTAGTGATACCAGTGATTTTGGTGCTGTCTCTTTTGGGTCTTTTTCTTGTTGGTTACATGGGAAGGTTATTTCAGAAATGTCAGGAAAGGTCTCTTTCATGCTTTGAATAATGGCAAACAGTTCTTAGCTGAAGAAGTGTCTGAAAGCATCACATGGTGGGAGATGCATGGACAGTGATTTAGGGAATATCCTTTAAGCAAGATGGGAGATCAAAGTATTTTGTGGTACTACAAACTTAAATGAATGTCTGTGTTGTGGATGTATGTATGTGGATTGCTCAAACTCAAACAATTCTGTGATAATTTTAAAAGAACATTTTACAGCAGACCCTATAAAACAACCACCAATAAAAGTGCTAGAACATTCAAGACATAGTTCAGTTCCTTTTCCTTGCCTCATGATCTGTATTTTATATGATGATTACACAGTAAGATTTATTTAGTCTTTAGGATGAAGGCTGTAAAACCTTACGTCTTATACTATGGGAATTATTCAATGTCTGTGTTGTTTTTCAAGGCTGTAATAAAGAGAACTAGCCTGAAGCCAGGAAGGATTTAATAAAGGTATACACTGTAATAATAATGCCAGTCAAATAAACTTAGGGTCCAAGCACTTGGAGCTCTCAGTGCTGAGGGAGAAGCTTTCTTGCTATGCATTCATATGTGAACGTGTATTTCTCTTTTATGCTGTCCTTTGTGCTGGTTAAAGTTGCTGCAGATGGCAGATGTCTTAGTGGCTTTATAACTTCTTAGAAAAACTGTCAGCATTCCTTGTGTTCTGTTAGTCTTTTCCCTTGGCCAATGAAAGATGCTTAATTGTTTTTACAGAGATCTATTTGAAATCCAGAACTACCTTTCAGACTATATTAAATGTAACAGAAACTGCTTCTGTGGCTGAACAATTTGTACTTAATACATAGGTCATCTCAGCTCCAGGGTATCTTGTCATCACTGACTTGCTATCTTCAGTATCAGCTGTAAAGCCTTTTGATGGTTCATCTCTAACTTCGGGACAGCTAACAATAAAGGCTGCTGTCCATTGAAGGAATATGAGTCTGACTTAAGTTGCTTATATGTTTTTACAGAGAAAGAAAATTATAAGGAGTAAATTGCAGGTTTATTTGTACATACAGTTGCTTAGATTTCAGTTTAAACCCCAGGCTTACATTCAGGATCAAGCTACATAGCCAGAGTGGCTTTGACAAAACTTCAGTTATTGTGAGACCTCCACTAATCCTGGTGCCCATTCCCCTGTGAGGATTGCACCTATTTGTGCAGCTCTGCCTAGCTGCAGAGCTGATAGCCCATTCTCCAAAGCAATTGAGATCCCCCTGTATCAGATCTGCTCAGGTCTGGCTTAGAAATCTCATCTAAAGGCATCTTAATTTCTGGTCTTTGCAACTCAGTGTTGCTTTTAGCTGCAGCTAACCTCAGGCTTTGGCTCCTCTTCTTTTGCTTTGCCTTCTAGTTCCCATTTTTGTTGGCATTATTCCATCTTTTTCCTTAACAGCCTGTCTTGGGCACCCAGCCAGGCATTTGACTTCTTTGGTTTAAGGATTTTGATTCTAGACTTCAGCTGACCATGGAACAAGGTCTTGCTTTGCTCCTTGAATCTGTCTGTTCCTCAGCTGCTCTGTCTTTCTGCCCTTGGACACAGTCACTTACCACATCTGATTCTTGTTCACATCCCAAAAATCCATTAGTATCCTGAAAGTCATGGTCAGGAGAAATAAACTGTCCTTTGTGGCTTCCTTTGATTTCAGCTTCTTTTCCCGTGTACTATCACTGAGCAGTGTGACAGATCATGCTGGACTTCTGTGATTTGAACACTGCAGCTAGAGGCCAAATTATTCTGTTTGCCTCTTGGCTGCTCTTAGACCTTACCTTTCTCAGACTCCTTTGTTTGATCAGCAATGGAACCTTTTGCCCATAAGTCAGTATCAGGGCAGTTCTCAGTGTTGAGTATTTTCTGTCTCAAAGAGGAGGTGAGGACAATGACATCTTTAGTACTTAAAAAAAGTTAGATAGCTACATCTTCACATTTCGGTTTCGGGTAGTGACTGTAGTCTTATTTATTCCTATTTTTTGTTTCAAAGAGAGGATTGGTTTATGTCTGTTAACTTCAAGTTGGCTGTGTCCACAAAGAGTATCTTTATTTCTGACAGTGAGTCAGATCTATGACTAATACAAAAGATTTAGACAGCCAAAGACAATCTTACCAGTGTTTTGGGAGAGGTTGCAATCCATCAGAGCCAGGGCAGACTTTCTAGGCATATATATATATTCTATATATTCTAGGCAAAAGACTGAGGAAGGAACTGACAGACTAGCAGCCATTTTTTAATGAAATTACACTTTGCTCCCACTGGGTTCTTCACTAATTTATTGCACCTGGAGTATTCCTTTCACAGAACATATTCCAAATCATGCAAGTTTTGACTGTACAACTGAATACAACTTGCTGTCCCACTTCCGTGTCATGCTTGAGGATGCTTTTCCACTAGGATGATGGGAGTGATCAAGACATTTCTGCACGATTTCACCTAAACAGTATTTTCATTGTGCTGCAGGTTTCCATTCACATCCTGTGTCAAAAAGCTTTAACCTTTTGAGGTTAGAGGTTATATAGCAATATATATGATTTAGCAGTATACAAAACAAACATTGCTATACCTAGGCCTCTGGAACGTTGCTGTAAACCCAAGAGAAATGTATGGCCACAGCCACTTACATATAGAGATTGAAAATGCTTGCAGTATCTTTCATTGTTTGACTGCATGTCAAACAATGTTCCAGGCACACTCCACTAAAGCTCAGGCAGTGTCAGTGGCACTGCTGAGACCAGTCTTCATCTGCAAAACCTCATTTCTTACTGACTGTATCCTTCCTGAGATGGGAGTGCTCCTGGAGTTCAGCCATTTACCCTAATCCTGCCGTTGCTCTTTAGACAGAAAATTCCCACAACCACATCCAGTTGAGTGTCTGGAAGATACTGCTTAGTCAAGCAGAGTCTGAATGGATACAGGGAAAGTCCATGAAAGATACAATTTTATTTACAAGAAACTCAATTTCTTTAAAATGTGTTGCTGAATGTTCTAATACTATTCCTTCTCAGGAGCCCTTCTGATGTTGGACAGGTGAGGAGGAACTGAACTGATTGATGCACTTTGACTGATGTGCTCATGCACTGATGATCAAGTGGGCTGGAAGACAACATACACACATCTGGAAGCATGCTACTGCTAGTTAAATTAATAATTTGCTAATCTTGAGTAACAGGTTGTATACAGAAGAAACAACCTGGTAAACTTCTCCAGGAAGTGTGTTGTGGATAATGCATTTTGGTTTCCTGTTTGCAGGAGCACCAGAACTTTTACTCCAGTGACATGTCCTTGGGCTACCTAGTACTTTCTGTGAAGTATGAACAGATTGAGAAACAGGAAAATTTACGCCTGTTGCTGAGGTAACAGTGCCTGTTATTGAAATGTATGCTACTGTGCTGTGTCTTACCTGGTGCTCCCTCTGCATAGATGTGGGTGTGAATTTTGTGTCTTTCTTCTGGAGAGAAAAGAAACTGCAAAGAAACCTTTGACCCTTTTTTTTCTTGCCTTCTGCTCTTGGGTTGCTCTCAGAAGTTTCATTAAAGAAGATGGTGTGGTGCTTACAGGTGCATCTTGGTAGTACCTGTGTGGAAAATACCCGTTCTTCCCTCAAATAGAAAGTTTTTCGTTTATTCTGTCTACTTAGAGACATGTGAGTACTCTCTAGGAGAATATGGATTCCCTAATGGAGGACAGCCCAGCCCAGGCTTTGTACTTGAGAGTAAGGCTCCCTTGAAAGTGATCTAGAACATTCCTGAGATTCCTGGGGCAGTCTATGAAGCCATAACTCTTAGAGAGGGTTATGAAGAGAGACATTACCTAGAGAGAGCTGCTGAATGGACTACAAGAAGAACAGAGAAGGATCTTGTGTAGGTGAGAGGCCCCTGCAGAGAAGCTTTTTACTGCACTAAGGGCTGGGGGCACTCCCAGTAGGCAATGCTACTGGAACCAAGGGGTGTACAGTTGCTGCTGACAAGGATTTGTCCAGGACTGAGGGAAAAAAATGGTTGCATAGGAATTAAGAAAATCACTGGTGGGTTTCCTCCAGTGTCTGCAGAGAAAGCTTCAGACTGCCAGCAATAATCTGGGAATAAAAGAGAAAGCCTGTTTGTGAGCTGTGTCAGGGAATGTTTATCTTCCTATGTGGAAGAGACCAGAGAAGAACAAAAGGGTAGTTATGCCTCTATTAAGATATTTTATTATATGCAGTACTTTTTGCTCAATGGGTTGTTTATAATGGTTTGAAGAGGCTTTTGACAGCCCAGTATTTCTTCTTTCTTAGAAAGATATCTCTCCTTAAATACACATGTAAAGAGAAAGGCAGCTTTCCTCTGTCATCTTTCTGGAACAATGCTACACCAGTTTCTACTGCCTTTACTTTGCACAGATCTGCTTTCCTAGGCCGTTTCTAACAGACCTTTTAACACTCTTTCAAGCCCTCACTGATCATTGGAATCCCTTATTATTCTGTGTCCGTGAATTGTATTTTGACATTTGGATTTCTGTGAAGGAAAATGGTGTGGGGGGGAAGCAGAATATTTCTTCAAGGCAGACAGGAGTGCAAAGGAGCAAAGACACTTAAGGCTCCTGTTTTGTCTTCCTTTGCTCACCACAACAGGTGATGGGCAGTAAGAAGTGAAAATACCTTGCTTTTCCAGTGATCCTTTAAAGAGCCAGTGTTGCTTGTGTCTCCCTTCAGCCGTGTCTCTAATACCTTTTTTGTTTTGTGTCAGGACTCGTACTGGCACCAAACATGATCTAATTCCCATTTCCTGTCTGAATGAGTTTCCCAATGCTGTTCAGATGGCAAAGGTGAGATTCATGCTTGCCTGTTTGTCTTAAGGCCTCATTCTTCAAGTTATTTTCACCTCTGTCCTCCCATTTCCCTTTTTTTCTACTATTCCCCAGTAGAACTGTCATATAGTTCCCTTTTACCCTTCCATTTGCTCTCTCTTCTTTCTCTTCTAATTTTACCTCAGAATTTTTGCCTGAAGGGTCTCCTGTCAGATAATTATAAACAGTGCCTACACTCTCATGCCTGCAGCAAGCCAGGGCACATGATAATCACACTTCTGTTTCCCTGTCTCTCTCACTCAACAGCTACTGTGTGAAGATGTGAATGTTGAACGCTTCTTTCCTGTCCTCTATCCCAAGGTACAGTGTTCTGATATGTCTGTATATCACTTTTCCATCAAGATCTGGCTAATGACATGCAGTTGATAATTTCTGTTTTCATTACCTCAGGCCTCACAGCTTATTGTTGCATTTGATGAACACGTCATAAGCAATAACTTCAAATTTGGGGTCATCTACCAAAAACCTGGACAGGTAAGACCCATTAGACCCATGGTACTTGGGGCAAATTGCAAAGAGTGAGTTTTCTTATCTTAAAGGGTTTAATAGCAAGGTCTGCACTGTCCAGAAGAAGTGGCATGGAGGCAGCAGTTTGTGCAGTGCCATGGTTCCTTTGGCTTGCCTCTTCCACCCACAATCTCTCTGGCAATATAGGCTTTGTGGATCTCTGAACCCAAACTCTAACCCTCATGGCAGCTTGGGGGTGAGGCACAGGGCCCCAGCACCATGGCAGGCCCAGATCAGAAATGTATTCAAGCAGAGATGTTTGTTGGTTGAGCTGTCTGTAGAAATTACTGCCTGTTCTTTGTACTCCTTGTGCTTCTTACTACTTCTGCTTTCCTTCTGTAGACGACTGAAGAAGAAGTCTTCAGTAACACAGTAGAGAGTCAGGGTTTCCTGGAGTTCCTGGATTTCCTTGGTGACAAGATTCAGCTGCAGGATTTCCGTGGGTGCGTACCCAGTGCAGCTGGAAAGCCAGATTAAGCTAGGGAACATCGTTTGTTCAGGGGCTGTGACTCTGTTACAGTCCAGGTTCCAGAGAAGTGCTGTGTCTTCTGAATCCCAGTGCAGGTGAAGAAGCCCCGGATGCTTTTGTCAGCCATCATGTCTGGGAACTAGTTGGAGCTTAGGTCTCTTCTGGTGTATTGATTTAAAGGCCTCCTAGTATGGCCAGTACTCCAATCTGGCCTGCAGTATCAGCAAAGAATAATTTTATTTGGCAGTGCAAATACAAGTTTGTTTCACAGTGTTATGGGGCACTATTGTTTCAGGCTCTTTATGTGAGGCATCCCATCCGTTCTGTAGTTCTAACATATGGAGTGTGTTTCTCAGAAGAATGCCAAAGAAGGTAACTACTTTGAGGATCCCTGGTTTAACTTCATAGCTTTTAGCAAGCTGGTATGTTCACCAGCAGAAACATGGTGCAGTTTCAGTCAGTGCATTGATTTGGGGAAGATTTGGTGCCTCGCTATCACTGATTTCCTAAAAATTACCTTTGGTAGTGCTGATGTGCTACTGTTACTGATACTGTCTGTCTTCTCTCTGCTCTCTCATTTCTGTACTGCTTGACCTATGGCGTGGATTTGCTCAGGTTCCGGGGAGGCTTGGATGTTACCAGAGGTCAAACAGGCACTGAGTCAGTCTATACAAATTTCCGGGGGAAGGAGATCATGTTTCACGTCTCCACAAAGCTGCCCTTCACAGAGGGAGATTCCCAGCAGGTATCAGAAGGAGGAGTAAGGATTACAACAGTGTGGCTGGGAGAGGAGGGGTGTTTGAAGAAGGACTGCATAGAGGGGAGAATGACTGACCCTATAATGTTGGGAATTATGGCAGGAGTAATGGCAAAAGTAGCAATGAGGGGTTTGGTGAACAGATGGCTTTGAGATGTTAGGCAGACTGGTGTTTGAGGTCCCATCATACTGTTCTGCTCTTTTTCACTTGCCTTCTGTCTTCATTATTTCTTTCCTCTCCAGCTTCAGCGGAAGCGTCACATTGGGAATGATATTGTAGCCATCATTTTCCAGGATGAAAGCACACCTTTTGTCCCTGATATGATTGCTTCTAATTTCCTACATGCTTATGTGGTAGTTCAGCTCACTCATAGCACCACTGGGGACACTCTCTACAAGGTAACCAGGATCAATACATTACCCTATACTGATTTTGATCCTTGATGTGGAAACGGGTTCTTGGGCCTTTGGGAGAGGTGCAGGTTCAGCCAGATGTCGTCCTGATTCCTTGAGTATCTACACCTGAAAGCAGAGTTAAGTTGTATGCTTTTCAAAGTAGCTGATTAATTTCTAAAGCTTAAAGCTTTGGAATTGAAGCAGAAAGAATTCAGGTAAAAATTTTTGCTTACATCGAAGAGCAGGAGCTACAATTGATCCCACTTTGGGGGTTGTCTTGCTTACATTGTATAAATCAGGTGAAATTCATGTTTGCATTGCCCGTGCTGCACAGCACAGTGCTTGCAGCTTGCACTGCCTGAGGCTGCAGGTCAGATACAGCTGGTTGACCTAACTATGGAATCCAAGCCAGCTACACCTGCTTCTGGGGATTCCAGGACTGATGCCCATCTGGCAGGGAAGTGTTACCTATTAGGGCCTTACAGCTGAAAAAAGCCCTGCTAGAGTCCAGATTAATTATTTGCAGCCTTTGGACACAGCTCATTCTGTCTCTGACATGACTCCGTATGGATATCTGTATAACTTTATGTTCAACTTCCAGTGATGCTGAGAGAGCAGAAAATAAAAAGAAACTTGGATTTATGATGGATTTTCCATTGTAGAAACATTTTAATCCGAGTGCCATGTGTTGTATTATGTAGGGATTTTAATATGGTGATGAGTCCTTATGCCTTGAAGGTCTACAGAACATCAAGAATATCAAAATTAGGACAGTATCCCCATCTCCTTTTCCACCAAGAGGGTGTTGGTGGTGGAGCAACCACCTTCCCTTGTTCCCTATGCTTTGGGCAGCTGGTTTGTAGTGAAAGCCTTGTGTTGACAATGTGGGAAGTGGATTTGTAGAGAATTCTCAAAGCCTGACAGAAAGCTCACATAGTATGTATCTGTATGCAAACTTCGAGATAAGAAATGCTGACTCAGAAATGCCGTGGAATAGGACAGACATTGTTGAGAGGGAAATGGAACTAGAAACAAGTTTCAAATGATGGCCTTGCAAATAAGACTAGATACTTTGGAGAAATAGAACTATGAAAGGTGCATTGTAGTAGGACCCATGAGGGGTAATTTTAGATAATTGGCTTTAAGGCATTAATAGCATTGTGTGGCAAAAGCTGATAGGCCAAGGAACTCTTGTAATGTATTGTAATTCGGAAATAGTTTGGCTTCTGATTGTGATGGTGTGAATTATAACATCTGTATTGTCTCACCCTTCACATGAGACTGAAAATAGAATAAAAGTTTTTTAAATGCCTCTCAGTTGCCCCATCTCTGGGTCAGGAAAGGCTATAATCCAACAAAGACCAGGCCATGGAGTTCCAGTTTTCCTCTTGCTCTCTGTTTTGTAGGGCACAAAAATTCACTGGACTTTTAATGACAAGGAAAGAGCTGGGAAAGCTTGCTATTTGTTGTGTGTCTTCCTGCCATTGTTTTCATCTTTGCCTGTCTGCAGTACCATTTTTTTTTTGTTAGTGTAATGGGGCTGCTTCATTCTATGAAGAAGAAATCATCCCAGTAATCACCCTAGAGCCAATGCAGAGTTTTCTGTAAAGGCTTTTCTAAAGGGGTTTTAACTGATGCTGCCTTGAGAGCATTGTAGTACACAAAAGACTGCCATTTGAAAGACTTCTTTGCCATCCCTTGTTCCATTTACTTAAGCTTTAGTTGCTACTGTTAAATTGGAATATTAATTGAATTTATTTCACAGAATCAAATTTTTGCAATCAGAAAACTAAAAATGCAAAGCAGGATTTTAACTGGTAGATACCTATTAGGAGAGAGGTGGAGTCTTTGTTATTAGGGGAGATGGCCTAAAATGTGAGAAATCTGAATTAAATCAAGAGCCTATTTCCTTCTTCCTCTCATTAAACTCACACCTCTCAGTGACTCTGTGACATTTATTTGTTGTCGTTTTGAGGCATTGTGGTTGTTATGACACTGTTCCCTCTTGTATGAAAGGACAAATTGTCTTGTTTCACCTCAAACATGACAAAAAACCCCCTGTGAAATATTGTGAAGTGCTGTATGTATTTGGTAGGATAGCTGCATATAATTATGGGTAAGTGCTGTGAAGAAACAAGTGACTGTAAAAAACTGGACTGTATTACCGTTATTTCTTTAGACATTGGTGTGTCAGGTAGGAGCGTGCTAAAACTAAAATAAATGAAACCTATCTCTTACTGGGAAAATGCATTTGCACGTTTACCATCTGTGACTCACAGAGGCAGTGGCACTGAGATAGTCCCCTCAGTGTGCACCTTATCTCCACCAAGGATTATGTGTAAAAAAAAATAGGTCAGTACAACCACACTGACAAAGGTTCTTTAGTGGAGGTTAATCTTGCAGGCTGATTGGGGGCTTTTTTTTTTTTTTTT
>VXBN01001971.1:270242-323680 GCA_013397395.1 Sinosuthora webbiana
TTTTTTTTTTTTTTGTTCCTAAATATACTGGTTATACTAGTTATTATTTTAAATAAATTTTTAAAAAGCAGTCAGTTCAGCTTTCTTTATTGCTCTTACTATGTGCACATTTAGCTGACTGAGTTTCTGGGAGATAAATGAGGAACAGAGGGATGCACAGGACACTGTATTACATCTCTTTTGTATAGGTAAATTATTTAGAAGGAGTTCAGATCACAGTAGTTTGATGGTGTCACTTGTGTTCTGATACTCATTTTTTCCCCCTTCTATTATTTCAGGTTTCAGTCACAGCCCGAGATGATGTCCCCTTCTTTGGACCGCCTCTGCCAAATCCAGCCATATTTAAAAAGGTTTGTTTCTCTGGTACAGTTGGCAGGGGACATGGTGCAAACACTTGTGTTCTGAGTCAGTATTGTCAGTCTGGATAGAGCACTTTGGAGGTCCAAAGAGTAGTATGCAGATCTTTTATACTGTGATATTTTACTAGTGTTTTCATCTCTACTTTAGTCTGGTCTTCATCTTGTCTTGTAGAGTGCAGAGTTTCGTGAATTCCTACTGGTCAAGCTCATCAATGCCGAGTACAGCTGCTATCGAGCTGAGAAATTTGCTAAATTGGAGGTGGGTCTGTTACCTGGGTGCTTCAATTAAAAATTACAATTATATATAGATAATAGATATATTATTATCAGATAAAGAAAATAAAGTAAAACTTCTGACTTCTGATTTTGTGTTGCTTAAGAATGGAAAATGGAATGTGATTTTACACTCAGTTATGGGATAGTTCCTTCATATTTCTTAGAAGGTGTGATAGAATATGAACAGGTACATTTTGATATAAAGATCTAATCCTAAAGTAAGGATGGGAATATGATGCATATATTTTGCTGGAGGAAATTCTGTATTAGCTGAAATTCAGTATTACGCTACAGGATGCATGCTGATGTCACTGATTTTTGGTTCAAGGTACCCCAGATTCTGTTCCAGACTGCTGTTGTCTGATCTAGAAAAAAACATGTCTCTGTTTCATCAGCTTTAAAGAAGTGCCCTTTATGACTTGCTTTAGGAAGAGTTTAAAAGTGCTAGGTGTTACTGCAATATATTCTGTAGCTATGCAGTTAAAACCACTTTGTACTGTTGAAAGTAATTTTCATGGGGTTTTGTTGTTGTCATTGTTGGGTTTTTTTGTTTGTTTGTTTGTTTTTTTTAAGAAGGATGTGAGACATTGAGAAAACAGGAAAAAAATCCCTCTGCTTCCAATAAAAGCTGTTGTCATTCCCAATGTTGATGCAGGAAAGAACACGGAGTGCCCTCTTGGAGAGCCTTTTTGAGGAGCTGCAGCTCCGCAGCCGCAGCATGATGGGATTACCTGTAGGGGAGGATGACAAGATAGAGAATGGCAGTGGGGGCTTCCTCGAGAACTTCAAGGTGAGCCTTTCTACAAAGCTACAGTGTGGTCTAAAATTCCATACTGGCCCTCAGAAGTCAAACTCTTTATGCTTCGTGCTGGTGTCAAGTGTCAGATGTGGTTTTATTCCCTGACTTACAGAAGAAGGATTCAGTGTTTGCAAGAGGAATTTTGGAAGAGGAACTAGGAGCAAGGGGCTTTCAGTTCCTACAGCATATGTCTTTCAGTTCATTTTCATTATAACTGAAAGGATTGCAGGAGCCACTGCAAGAGTTTCTAACTTATCTCTGAGTGTACTGTCTAGAAAAAGACTTTACTTACCCTCTAAAAGCCAGAGTTAATTTACCTTTTTTAGTGTAAATGGCAAATTAAGGGGTTTTTATTGTTGATTTTTTTTTTAATAAACCAGGTGATAGAACTTCCTTTTAGAAGTGAAAAAGATGATTGATATGAGAAAGCAAAGGTTTTGTATAAATGGGCAAACTGAGTTTTGAACTGGTTACGTAGAGAGAATCTTTATTGCTTTCCTATTCTATCTACTTGCCCTTTCCCACTTATGTGGGAAGTGCCTTGCCACTTCTTTTATCTAATAAGTTATCTCTCTGGAAAGAGGGATATATTTTAAATAGCATTTCTTCAGATGACTTTATGGCTTTATATATTGGGTCAATTAGAGTTATTAAGGTCTGTAAAACTAACCTGTTTACAAATAGGTTTGGTAGCTGTATGCATATCTCTGAACAGGTCTGGGATGCTTTGGTGAGGTGTATTTTTACATACAAACTGCCTTTGCTGCTAACCATGAATTTTAACGCGTCCATGTCTTACTCTAATTCTCCCAAAATGTCCTTTTATGACTTCTGACAGATGCTGTGATTTGCATGTCGTGTACACACATGACATTTGTAAAAGGCTGGAAAAGGCAGAGTTAAGTCAGAAAACAGCTTTTTCAAATGCTGCACATTTTGATATGGCTGCTTTCCCATTGAAACCAGAACTCAAGTTCGTATGAGACTGAACCTTACAGCCTTGAACAGGAGTTTGATTTTGTGTTTTATAGCCTGTACTGGATAGGACTGCTCCAGGTGGTGCTGTTTAATCCAGTGTGCTGGGATACTGGTAGGAGACCTCTATTCATTGCAGCAGGAGAAGGGAAGTGAAACTAGAGAATATACTTGAGGAAGAGATCTTCCTAGAGCTCCATGAATCAGCTAGGACCAAAACAGGGCAGTATCTACGGTGCTGCCTTCTAGGAGTTAGGATCTGTGTGGTTCTGGTGTTGGTCTGTCACAACTTCCCACCCAATCTGTGGTGCTGCTCACACTACCCTACCGTGTGCATGTCTATATGTGTATATCTGTGTTTGTCTGTTTCCCTGCCTCCCTCCTGTTCAGCGGGTGATCAGAGGCCGCAGCCAGAGCCTGGATACCATGGGGATATCCATGAGAAAGCAGCAGCCAGCCACCCTGCCCAGCCGCCCAGCTACAGCTGGCCTTGCCCTCAGCCAGAGTGTCGCCGAGGGCCCTAAGGCCATTGCTGCGGTAAGGTATTCGGGTGGGCTGTAAGAAGAGAACCCGGCATACCTTTGTAACCACACGTACATTTCCTTCCCCTATTAGTTTGTCCTCTTGTCCCACTGTGAATCTTTTCGTTGTATCATCCCATTTCACGAGTGGTGACAGCATGTGTTGCAGTCTGTTTTGTCTGTGCCCATCTCTAGCCCCATTTCGTGTGTAAACTAGAGCTGAGATTGATGCAGACTGGGAGAAGAAAGCCAAACACGATTCTACATCAGACATCTATCTCTGCTATCCTGGATTAGATCCTGTACGGTGCCATGTGTTAAAAAATGCATGCACTGTGGTTTGGCTGGAATGGTACTGTATTGTCACATGGCAAGACCTGAGAATATAAGGACACTAGAACAGTTTCATTTTCTTCAATTTAACCAATCAGGCTATTTTCTGTAATATAAACAAGTGCACAAGATATTCAAGGTGCTGTTTTGCTGTAAATAGAATTTGCATGTTGGGATCCAATAGCAGAGTTAATAAAGTTTGGGGTGAGAAAAAGAATGAATATTTCTAGTCGTTATCAAAGCCTTTCTTATTTGGTAGGGATACTAAACATATGTGACCAGCAAATTAAAAATCTATCACAGATCTTTCCAGAAAAGGATCCATGTTTCTGATGTTGAAAATATGGTTTCCTTGGCCAAAGTGCATCCAGCTGGTTGTGGTCTCTGCACTGGTGATGTCAATACAGGCAAACTACAAAAAAAAATCTCTGAGTAAGCCAAGAAGGTGCCCTTCAGTGTGAAGATTTCTTGGTGACAGTTTACTTGGTTGTATGCATTCTTTATGTCAATACAACAAAGTCACAGCATACTAATGACTTGGGTTTGCTGCCTCCTTTGCTCCTTTAACTTCTGTTTTCTTTGCCTTTCTGGTTCTGCCTCTCCTCTCACCATATGGGGATACCTCCCTTCCCAAGCTGTTTCTCTGTATACTGGCTGTGTTCTGCCTTTGTTTCTTTATATGTCTGTCCCTTTCTCAACACCACCTTTGTAAGCCCTGGCTGCTCTTGCTCGCTGACAGAAAGCACTCCTTGCACAGGTGGAGCTGAGCTCTTGTATTGCAATAAAGGAGAGGATCTGGATCCATGTTGCAAACTCTTCTGTGCTTTCAGTTCTCCACAGCTTTTCCTGTCTTGTTCCTCTCCTTTCTGTCATGCTTTCCTTTTTTCTAGTCTTTTGCCTTGCCTGGTAGGAGCCCGTCACGTACTCGAGCCAGCCGCTTCCACGGGCGACGGAGTAGTGCCATTGGCATTGAAAACATACAGGAGGAAAAGAGGTATGAGCTGTGGGGAGTCGAGACAAAGAGGGTAAAAAAACCAAGAGGAGATGAGAAAAGGAACATAGAAAGGCAGATATAGGCAGAGGGGGAACCCTCAGGAATGAGAACTAAAACGGAAATGGTTGGAATGGGAAGAAAAGGGACTGATTATCGACTGACGGAGAAATGGACAAATAACAGAAACAGACGAAAATTAAAAGAGGACATTTGGAGATGGAGAGAATCAGTATTTGAGGAAGAATGGAGGAAATACGTGGAGGAACATTATAAGATCACTCTTAAATATTGTGCAAGTATGATCCAGGACCCTTGAGTTTCCTGTTCTTCTCTCACCACTTTCAGAAGAGAGTCAGATGAAAGGCTGGTATTTGGGAAGGGGATGCTTGATTGTTTATTTGTTTTGATGTTAAAATACTCAAGTAGGCAAAACTTCTGGTAACTTAAAGGATTTATTTAAAACAGCTTTAAGTCCAAATGACTAGTGTTTAAGTTAGATCGTCTGAGAAATAGTTATAATTAATGGATAATATACTGCTTCAAGGAGTGATTTGGCATATTTGACTGAATTATAACCATTCAAAAGTTGTCTACTGGTCACAAGAGATTATTTAGTTAAATTATAAATTTCTCTCATCTCTAGCTGAGACACCTTTTTAAGATTATACAGAGTCTCAAAAGTCACATGAATACTCTGCATCTAATACACAGTTTTCCCAGTTGCACAAATTCCAGGAAACAGCTTAAAGACTGGGGTCCAAAAGGGGGAAAGTAATCTCTAATGTGGAAGCTAGTTATTTTAGGAGGAAATTACTGCATTTTCCCTTCTTTCTTAATGTGGTGCCTGTGACCTGAATAAAAATAGAACTTCTTTTGAGAAAAATTAAATCTTCAGAGACAACTGCCCTGTAATTGTCTAAACTGTCACAGTAGACACAGCTCCTCACTACATTAAATACTTTTGTACCCGAGGCAACTGTGTCCTTCAGTCCATTACTTTGTGTACAAAAATCCTTTCTATCCCTTTGAAGGATCTGTAAAACTTTCCTACTAGAGGAAAAACCCTGGATTTATTTTCTATTTTTTTTCCCCTGCTCTTTGCTTGGACGGACTTGATGAACTAATTGGCTTATTTTGCTTTCCTTTTGCTTACTTGTAAACTTAGATGTGAGGAACAGGGAGCCTTAGCTCGTATTTTCTGAAAGATTTTTTGGGTCATTCTGGAAGGTGCAGTTTCACTAGCAATGCTCTAACAGTTCATTGTTATTGAAAGCAGATGTGATACTTCCCCTCTGTCCCTTTAATCTACCCAATCCTGACTATTCCTTGAGATGATTGCTCAGATCCCTAGTGGGTCTTCATGGAACTGATTCAGCCCATTAATCAAATAGAAGAAGTATCAACTTTCTTTCACTGGATTAATTGTCTGCCAGGTTCTGCCATGAACTGGCTCGTGGAGAAGTCTGATGGGTACCAGGACTGGTGGAAAGTGCACTCAGCAAGAATGAAGGAGGCTGGATCATGCTCTCTTTCTGGGAACAGTGAGCTCAAAGTGTCACGTGTGACTTCACCCTGAAGCTGTAACCTAATGATATGCAGGCTTTGCTGACAGAGCTGACCCAGTCCATCCCGCTTGTTAGTGTGCTGTAGGAGTTTCAGGGTTGTTTTAATTCTAGAATTTCTTTTGTCAGGTTAATTTCCAGTCTCACAAACAATTGTATTAGCATAAGTGAGGGTATCAGAAACTCTGATGTGAGGGGCACAGGTAGGGTCAACTGACCAAGAGACCAGAGGAAGAACTTTGTGATAAACTCCATCACTGAAGCCCAAAAAAAAAAAAAAACCAAAACAAAAACCTGGATCCCTTAGTTTTCCTTTCTTTTATTAAATGTACCTCTCATTTCAGTTACTCACACAGACAACTTTTCTTCTGAGGTATCTTGGCAAGTCCTAGTAGCAATAACACTTTTGTAACCATCATATTTATACTCTCTATTAAATCTTATAGCTTCTTAAGTACAGTGGAATGGGGAGGATAGAGGAAAAACTTAAAAAATTTAAGGTGAATATTGAATTAATTCAGGCTTTTATATCAGTTCAAAAACAGTCTTAAGTTGGCCATTTCCAGATGTCACATGTCACATCTAAGGAGTCTGCCCTTTTCAGCATAACTGTTTGCTTCCCTTTTACGTGTATACAAGAGATACAGCTTTGTATACACTGTCTTGTAAGGCAGTGTTAGAATAGAAGGTAGTTAACCCTGGCCCTGGGTTATAGCTGGTTTCTCTTTTCTCCAGCAGAGACACCACAGAGAGGATACAGAGGGTGTTGGACAGTCCAGGAACTTTCTTTGACCTGAAGTCTGATGGATCATCCAGTCCCAGCTCTCCCGAGTTCCCCAGCAGGAAGAGCAAGTGAGTTGAAAATAAATTTTAGTGTTTGAAAGATGCTCACTGTCTCTGGTATTGGCTTAAGTGTGGTGCATGTCTTGCTCTATTGGAGGCTTTACTGAAATTGTCCACATCAGGCATTGTAGCATCTCAAAAGTTGGATGTCTGGCTGTGGCACAGTAATTCAGAGCCTATCAGGAACTTGGCTTCCTTAAACAGACCGTGATGAAAGATTAGACCATTTGATTTGGGTTATATCATTACTGTAATGTGAGCTTGCATCCAACAGGATACACTAAATCCCAGCTGTCCAATTATCCATGTTTACTCGTGTGTATGTTTCCTCTATAGTTTGCTCTGGAGTGATTTTGGAGCTTCATGGAGAAGCTTGGACAAGGGTATGTTGGGATGTTGGGTTGTACTCAAGTTCTGCCCCTTTAAGCAGGATTCATGCCGCTGCTCCCAACCAGCGTGAACTAACCTGTCTCCAGTCTCCCCAAAGTGTTACAGCAGGATTCCAGCACGGTCCCATGTGTTGCACCTATGTTTCATTGCTAAAGCACGCCATACCACACCCAGTGGTATGTGCAAAACACTTCATGCAGTAGTCTGCAAGTTAATTCTCCAGTTTCTGGTTGTCAAAAACTGGAAGAATGCAATTTCCTGGTAGTGGAGCTTCGCTGCTGCTAAGCTGTGTTATACTGGGATGTGATCCTACCTAGAACAATTCAGGGAAACCACCCATTTACATTTCCAAGACTCCAGAACAGCCTGTCTCTAAATCAAAGATTGCAGCTGACTTTCTGGAACATATTACCACACCTAATTTTTTTCAAGAAAACTTGGATGAGACCTGTGGCAAGAAAGGTAGCAAGTGCTTTGTATTAGGGCATTTCCCTTTCTCAGGACTGTGGATACTCTTAAGAAAATTTCAGGAGGTGCTCTAGAACCAGGCATCTATAGTTATAGTTGCTTCAGGTGCCAAAATTGACAAAGGAAGGGTCTCCCTTCCAACTACTCCCAGTGCTCCCTAGGAATTACAAGCTGGTGACTATCCACAGTAGTTCAGCTACCCAGTTGTATGCTGTAAGACTCCGCCCAGAATTTTGTCACAACTAAGGTACAGTGTTCTGTCATGTTTTTTTGTGTATGTACTAGTTTTTGGGTTGGAGGGCCCAGATTTTGGTGTGGAGGAGGATGGGAGCACATCTAGGAGATACAGACCATTTAAGGTGCTAGCTCTGGCAGCTAAGGACTAGAGGGAATGCAGGACATGGAACTGCTGATTGGTCATCAGCATTGGTCACCCCCACCTTCCAGCATTACTACATCATTCCACCTTCCCTTCCTCATCCTGCCTGGGGCCTTGTTAGTGAACTAGAAGTTCCTGACAGGCATGTGTGAGGGACTCTTGCTCTGATTAGACAGCTGATTACCTTGCATAATCACCAAGAATTCTGCTTTCCCCACTTCCCAACCCCCATTCTCCATCAACTGAGGAGGTGAGCCAGCTGCAATGGCTGTTTCAAGTTGGTATCCACATGCTTTCAGAGAGCAGGCATAGCATGGGATTTTACTAACAATACTTGCATGAATATTGTTTATGCACATTAGGCATGACCTATGTATGATTTGTCAGTCTGTCTAGTTCTGTTCCAGGATTCTTTTTCCAGTCATGGACTCAAAACCACTTAGGATCACCAGAAAGAAGTATTTTCATATCTGTGGTGGTTTAGCCCATTCCTGGACAGTTCATTTACAAGGTGGGATTGCAGCATGCGGTTTGGCACAATTAGTGATTAGTCAGTTAGAGTTGTGTTCTCAGAGTTAGGGACTAGCCCATGTGCAGCCATACTTTTTGCATGACATCGGGGACAAGGAATTAAGAACATGTAATTCCACCATGTAAAGCACACCATTTTTAGCAAGACAGTATTAGCACAATATTGCAGGAAAAGACTGGGAGTGTAAAGTGTCTTGGAGACAGTTTACTGGTGTTCTGATGAAATAGCCTACCTGTTGTTCATCAGCTGTGAAACCAGGATCAATATGTAGGCATAATTCCAATACAAAAGAATTCTGCCTTGTGCTAGAATAATTTATGTAGTGCCTGTTAGATAACAGAATGGGCTATCCCTGGTAGTATGTCATCAGTCCACTCCTGGTTCTCTCCATAAAGTCACAAGAGATTTCTGTTACCTCAGAAATGTTCAGCGTGATGCTACTGGTCTTACATAATCATTTCAGATTCAAAACTTGGAATGATCAACCTCTTTACCTGTGTTCTACTAAATCCAACGTGGAAATAAATGCAAAGGTAACACATGAATAATAGATTAATTATTTTACAGTAAAGGCAAAGCAGCTCTTACCTTCTGTCTTCGCATGCTGAGTTTAACTCATATTTATGCAGTGATCAGCCAGTAATCGATGAAACTGCCTTGTTCACTCGAGCTAACAGTGTCTTCTCTCCCAATACAGGGACAATTGTCCTTAGTTTCTCTGCTTTACTGTCCAGGTAGCCTTCCAAATAATCCTTCTTCCCAAGGGACAGACTCAAAAGAATGAACCCAGCCTCTGTAACCAAATAGTAGAACTCCTGAGGATCAGACGACTCTCTGGGTTGCATCTGAAAAATCAAGCACTGTACTGTGTGTGTCCATATCCTAGGAAAAGTACATGGGTTTTTTGTATGTGTGTTTTCCCTCGTCAGACACATCTGAGTGGGGACATCAAGCCAATCAGGAGTGGACCGGATGCTACTCAGTCACTGGGTACCTCACTGAAGACACTGGCAAGACTTTTGGGGTGAAATCAGAGTCCTGGCTAAGAGGAGCATGAACGTACTTAGAGGACCTCAAGGACTGTGGAGAGACCGAGTGGCACAAGTAACGCTCCACTGGCAGTTCCTGGAGCAGGAATTCTGTGAGAGGGAGATGGACAGATAGCTCCTGTTGGAGCATTTTGGCTCTGTGCCCTTCCCATTGCCAAATCAGCAGCCACTGAACCAACCTCTACTAATGATGGGGAACGGAGGCCACCTTGAGTGTGACCCCTTCTCTTCCCTTCCTCTCCCCTCAGATGAGTGAGAATAGTTTGGCCTGCAGAGGGCAAGAGCAGAAGAACACAACTCCACCTCTGTCTCTAGTGCCTTGACACAGGTCAAGAAATGCAGTGCAGAGAACAAGGATGGAGAAACCTGCTGAGGAAGGGTGCTGGGAAGGAGATACTTTGTGGAAATCTGGACCCCACTTCACTTAGATTCATGTTATTGATTTGCTCTGCTAAGGGAGAAGCATGTTGGCCTTCATTTCCTCCAAAATACATTTCCTAATCTCTTGAGGAAATATCTTTGGCCTTTATTGGCCCTGTCTTTACTGTTCTCCCTGTTGCATGCTGGCATGTAATATGCCTGGGACTTCAGGTTTCATTACTGCTTGTAGGTCAAGACTGGCCACATTTTGCAGTGTTTCTGAAGGAATAAATATATTTAGTATGTTAAAGGTGTCTTATCTTTCTTGCCTCTCTTACCTTTTTTTTTTTGTTCCTTAACATTTTTCAGCACTTTATCTCTCTCTCACTAGCTGGTCTCTTATGCAGACAATGAGTATTTCACCATAAATTTGGAGCTTACATGCACAGTGCACCTTCTACTGTGTAAGTGTGTCAGCCTCATGGACTGCTATATTCCGAATGACTCTAAGCAGTGGATTCCAAATTCTCTGCTGGGAAGAGCTGACCTTAAGGGTCTTTGAGAGATCTGAAACATGCACCAGGCTACCTCAATGTCTGTTCCATTTGATAGAGTGGTGGTAAAAGGATCCAATGCAGTTTGCTTTCAATGTCCCCTTTGAATGGCCTTTTGGGAGCTAAATTTTAGTGGGACAGACCTACAGGAGTCAGTCTATTGGCAACTGGGCACATGGAAAATCACCAGGACGGGAATCCTGACCTAGGTGTGTTCCTCTGTGTAAGCAGGAGAAAGGCTCTGACACGTCTGTGTAAGAGCTTGGCACTTGATCCTACATAGTTTGACACTGAGACATCGTGCAATAGTGCAGATCTCAGTAATGTGTTTCTACCTCCCCATTGCTTCCTTAAACTTTATTAGTTAACTGTTCTGTAATACTGTTTAATGTCTGTCTGCTTTCCTGCCTCCTCCTGTTACACCTGTACAGAAAACAGCAGTAACACTTTATAAGCTCTGTGACATGAAAAGCATGCTTTTTATGGTCCCTTTGTTCTGCCTGGAATTTCACTTAAGACAAAACACGATAGCCTGAGAATGGCTGTGGGAAAGGATGGGTTAGACTGAGTTTCACCTGCCCTTTATACTCAGTTTAACACCTCTTCATACTGTATTTAGGCTCTTAAAATCTCTGATCTCCAAAATAAGGCATCTGTTGATTTTAATGAATGTCTAGATGTATTTAATACTTAAATGCAGGTGGTTTGAGTCACTCTGCTTTATTACACTTAGGTCTGTGACTTAAAAATTCATTCAGACTTGTCCTTTCATACAGTTATCCAGAATGGAGACAGAGAATTGGTGTTTCTCCTAAATGATGGTGCAACTAGAAATAAAGGTTTGCATGCCAGTTCACCTGAATTCTGTTCCTAGGTGGAAAAACTAGCTGTGGATGAATAATATATTCTTACTGTTTCTGACTACTACATGATAAAGCTATGCCTCAGAAAGTTAAGCCTATGTGTAACAATAAGCATGATGATGTTGAATGCTTGCATTTCACAGAATGCTCAGGAGTCAGACTTCAGGATACTGTGTGATGCAGCCACTCTCACGTTCATCATCCAATGTAAGCAGTTGTTGTAGTGGATTGAGGGAAAATGAAACATCTGAGGAAGAGGAGAACGACAGGGTGGGTGTATGATCTCTAACAAACAGAGGCTACCCTCCCTGATTTTACCAGGTGCATTATTAAAACACGTCTTCTTTGCCCTCTCCAGGAGCTGACGTGCTCACTTAAGGGCCCTCCAAAACAGGATTCAATGGTTCAGAGTATGTGGCTGGATGACAGTGACTGCACACCCAGTACTTCTAGCTCACCAGGTAAAAAAGGAAGAAAAAGAGAAAAAACCCTCTACTTATGCTTCTAGAAGCAAATGAGAGGTTGAGCCAAATCTTCTGTGTGCTGTACTTAAAATTTTAGAAGCACAGGTAGATAGATGATAGCCCAGGAAAATGGGGAGAGAAGCTGCCATGCAAAGTTTAATGGAGAAAGAATGTTTCAGTGGTATGAATAAATAGTGCTGTACATAGTGCAAAAAGAGTTACAGTAAATTGCAAAGAATTAAAGTGTATATGTGTTTTCTGTGGAGAGCTATGGTTGCATTTCTGAATCCAGTCCCCATATAGACTAGATAGTTTGGATATAGGATTATAGGAACTGCTTCCTGAACAAAGCAGCATGCTTCTGGGAAGGTGGGTAATCAGGAAGCTTACCAGCACTGAGAGTTTTTTGCCAAGGCTGGGCTCTTAGTCTCATACTTGATTAAAGCTGATGTAGTTGATTAAAATCAGCTTGGATCCATTCACAGTGCAGAGATGATTACAGTCCTTAGCAGTTCTCTTCAGTCCTGTGGCAGGGACAGCTATTGCATTTCCTGCTGTGGAGCTGGATCACCTGCCCTGATCTCAAACCCTGTTTGCAGTTGTGTTTCTCTTTGTTAAAATGAACTGGTTTGGATTGAAGCATTTCTTGTTGAGCATCAGCCTTAAGCTAAAAGCAGTTTAAATCAGTCTGTTTCTGAGAATAAGGCTGTGTAAGATTCTGGGGAAGTATGATTGAAAAGACTAAGCTTTAGAGTTTGGGGAGTTACTAGAAACTGTGAAAGGCAAAACATTTTGCATTTATTGCTGGAAGACTAGAATAGGAGCATGCTGAGGTGGTAAGGAATACTAGGGATTATGTGTATGACAAGGAAGAGAGATGGTTGGAAGGAACCGTGAAATCTTTATAGGAATTATGTGGAAAAGGATTGTTTGTAAAGATTACAAGGGTCAGAAAGTGGAGCCAACTTACTTAGAGGATAGAGTTAGTCTCCACAGCAGCCATATATGAGATCAAGAGTGGCCATCAGATAGATCCCTGCTTAAAATTGTATCTTAGCAACAGCATTGAAGATATGATACTGTCAGACATTCTGCAGAGACCTCTGTTCTGTGAGATGTTCCTCTTTTGTTGTGGATGCTGGAGGCAGGGATGCTTTCCATTGGCCTCTGCTGCTCTTCACAGATAGTTTCTCTGTCTGCTGACTCTTTATTGTCTCACAGTATATAAATCATTAATATGCATCACTGAGAATAATCATTACAGAGAATGCAATGTAAAGTTCAGTGTAATTTTTTGGTTTTACAACCCTGGGGACAGAGAGCCAGTATCCTGGTGGTTTAGTTTTGCCCTTTATTGAGTTATCCAGTAAGTATTCAGCCTCAGTTAATGCACTGTGTAAAATCAGACCAAACTGATTTTTTTTTCAATGGAGAAAGTTAAGACAAGCCCACTGTGAGTCTAGATTCTGTGCTGAATAAATCCAGAATTCCTAACTGATGTAAACATTCTTGCTTCTCCAATTTGCCTTTCAGATTGAGAGAGCAAAATTACAGGAAAAAAAACTTGTCAGGAGTCTGTGGTCATTATGCTCCCAGATCATGACATAGAGAACTGCCATTGCCAAAATATTTTCTGAGTTGGCTTTAAGGCACCAACATGTCTCATGTGCCAGAGCATGTCACATGAGGCAGAGGTGACTTTCCCCGTAGCCTCAAGGGCAGGATGAAAATTCAGCTATAACTCTCCTTAACACTTAGACACTACCAGTTGTGTTAGATGTATTTTTATTTAGTTACTTGGCCTATTAGTCATTTTCTACAAAAAACATACATCATCATTACATTTCAGTCAAGTAGAACTGGGATATATCCAAAATAGAGAAGAACTCTCATATTGTAAATTCATATTGTTTAGAACCACAGTTTAGCAGCATTTGTCAGTGATTTACCAGTTTTGTTTTTAAATCTCAGTTTTAAATTATGTAATGACACTGGGAAAGGGGATAGTCTACCTTGGAAAAAATGCTGAAAAAAGACTTTCATCTCATCTGTTTCCTAGAAGATACTGGTGTGATCACACATAAGTAAAAAAAAAAAAAAAAAAAAAAAAAAAAAAAAAGGAAAAAAAGTGTTCCTGGGAAAAGCATCTTAGCTTACTATCTTACTAGAAGAATCCCTCATTAGCTTTCTTCACTTTCCTGATTGAATGGTGGTTGGTTAGATAGGCCATCAGAGGCATATTCTACCCCTTAGCACATTCCACACTAATATCAATGCTTTAATTCAAACTCTTTCCATTTTCCTCTGATTTAAAGAAGAGTGTTATAATACAGATTTATGTTGTGATGCCACTATGCATAAACTGCCACAAATTGTACTGGTTATGAAATTACCATATTTAGTAATTTTAAGGATAGAATGGATGGAATGTATAGAATGGATAGAATGGATAGAATGGAGGATCACTTAAGAATAAATGTGGAATGGTTTAAGAAAGCTGTTATATTAAAGGCATCTTAATCATTTTTTGAGAAATGTGTATGGTGAATATTAGCTGATTACAGAAAGCAAAAGAATGGTTTTAATCTGTGAATTTTGCAAGTATTTAATCCCTGTTTTTGCCGTGGTGTTGATATGTGATGAGAGACAAATTCCTTATACCCTGAGATGTGGAAGTCTCAAGGGAGGGGTCAGAGGGAGAAGAAAGAAAGGCTGCGAGAGCAAAAGATTAGAGTCTGCTTCACAAATTTGTATCCTTGGGGATAAGGCATTCAGATTGTCTGGAACCAGTGGCTGATGATTTTTTTTAATGAAATCAAAGCAGTCACTTTTCCTCATGTTTTGAGCTGGAATGAAAAACAGGTGAAGGTAACACTAGTCAGTTTGGGCATAGGTACACTCCTTTCACTGTGGATGAGCCACAGATCTGTGAAAACTTTGGGGTAAAACCAGCTATGTGTACAGCTCGTGGGATACCCTCTTGATTATTTCTGTATTGTTCTGTGCTTGGTTCCCTTCTAGGAAGCAGGTTGCTTCCTTCCAGCAGTGTTGCTGGCTCCACTGGAAAAGGAAAAGGCAGCAAAGCAGAGGCTCAGCACCATAACCCAGTAAGTGCTTTAATAAAATGTTTCCTTCTCACTTGCACAGAGATGAGGATGGGAGAAAAGAGAGAGGCTTGATTTCGGAGGGTTGAAAGGGCAGCAGGAAGGCGCTGGCAGGGGGAGGTTAAAGCGGTGCCTTGTTCTGCAGGCCTCCATTTTGTGCTGTGTGTGATGTCAGCGCTGGAGCACGGTCTGCTGCACGCAGGCTGAGGAGCACAGGTAATGGACACGGGGGGAGGAGAGCCACGGGCCCCTGGCCATCCCTGCCTCACTGAGACAGTGCAGCAGGTGCTGTACAGCTTCTCAGCAGTCAGTCCTTTACCTTTCTCCACAAGCGATCTTCCATGGCCAGCAACTCTGGCCTGTCTGATTTACCTAAGTGCTCCCTTTCTTGGTTGCCTCCTCCCTCTCAGGGAACAGTATTTCCTATTGAGATTTTGCTCTCTGCCCTAATCTAGGCAGTTTCTTTCTCTTGCATTTGATTGTTCAGTTTCCTTTGCTGAGGTGCAACCTACCTTTCTCTGTGCCTAACCTCTGCTTTTTATAATTTCATTACTTCACAGAACCCCTTTCTGTTGCTCATTTCCTGATGTTGTGGCTATCTGTACACTTGCTTATTTGCTTTCAACCTAGCATTGGTGGGACTTACTTGTCCATGCCAGTTTCACAGCTTTTCTAGACATGGGAAGTGGGACTTGATTTCCTGGTGAGGTCTGTAATAGAGCAAAAGGGAACACAACTTCAGGTTTGTTCCCTAGAATTCACAGTCCAGTTTTGCCTGTGTTGCTGGGAGTCACTCTTTTTGAACAATGTCCCTCTCCTTCCCCAGTATCTTCTCTGGCCTGACTGCTAAACAGCTGCCTTGAAAGTGGTGGGGATATGAGGCTCTCAGGAACTAGTTTAGTGTATGGCTGAGTAGATGTATCATCTTTATGGAAGAAAATTCTTCCAGCTATTCCTAAGTATTCCAAAATAGCTGGTAGTTCTTGTTGTTGCTGTTTAGATCCTCAGTGCTCAAGTTTTAGCTGCCCTGCCACCTTGTGGCATTCAGAGCAGTCAGGTGAACAGTTCAGCTCCATGAGGTGGTGGCCACCGGTGCCGCAGCAGATCAGAGAGACAGACTGCTTCAGTGTGTGCTACGACAACGTTCAGAACTGAGCATGACAGTGCAGCTGCCAGCCGCTGTATACTGGGGTCATCCCCAGAGTGTCTGCCAAGAGCTTGTGCTCACATCGCAGCTCTGTAACATAGGAGCAAAGTTGCCTAAACGAGGGGCAGAACTCTCAAAGTTCTGCTCCCAAACAGGCAAACTTTGCTCAAAATAGGTAGAGTCAGAATTGCAACAATCTGTAAACTCGCTGATATAAATGCAAAGGCTGTGATTTTGCATTTACTGGTGGCTATAACAGGCAATAAGCAATGTATCTCATTAGTGCTTCAGTATGATTTCAGTACCTAAGGTTTTGAGCATCTAATTTCCACTGATTTGAAGTAGGTCAAAGAGCATTTAAGATAATTTTGTGAAATATATTGGAGTCTGTAGGATCCATTTCTTTTGGTCCATCTGCCAAATCAACAACATTCTGCCATAAATGCTGATTATTTTTCAATTGATGTGGTTCAAAGAACAAAGTTTTATGAGACCCTGCTTTTCCCTGTGATATTATTTCTAGATGTTCTTTGAATTCTCACCAGCTCCTTATCAGAGTTCATTACTTCCACAAAAGGGCATTTTACCCACTCCTGAGACAGCACTGTTGGCTTAAAGTGATGTTTTAGCCATTCCATTTTATCACAACCTCTGAATCAGTTTGATAGCACAAACTGGAGACTAGAAAGTTTCAGGGAAGAAATGGTAAAAAATTTCTTTGACATGGCTTCAAGGCACTCAAAGAAACCAAAATACATGGTAACTTCCTTGTCATTCTAACTCATCTCTCACGAAGATTTCCTTAAGTTCCAGACTGGATTTGCCCATAGACTAATGAGTACACTGGTAGAAAGGAGGAAGGACTCCTTCAATCCTAAGGTACTTCCTGAAGAGCTGAAAGAAGTAAAAATTGTGAACGGGGGAACAAATTATACTCCCACAACACCTATATCTGTAACACTATGAAGAATACAGATTTTTTTTTTTCTGATGCTTTGTTTCAGGATTTGCTGTTCAAGTGAAAATACATGAATATGCTTTACCTTAAAGTTCAGAAAAAGACAAAAATGGGAATTCCAGCTGCTGCTGTTTCATTCAGTGATGCATCAGAGTGTGGAATCACTGAAAAATCAAACTTCATATAAATCAAATTTCCGTGTGTTATTCCAGCTCACCTGTTACAGGGCCAGGCTCAAACTGTTTCCATGTAAAATTTCTTAATTTTATTGTTAGCAACCTTTCTCACTGCAGACTACATGATTGGAAGTCCATCACAGCCAAACCCAAATCACCTTTGGGCAGGCAGCAATTAGGGCATCCTTGAGGAAGCAAAACAGAGTTTTCTTCAATTACCAGCTAAACCTACAATGGTGTTCATCACCGTCCTCCAAAGACATTACTGTAAAAATTGCATTAATTAAAAACCCCTGCAAGGTTTGGGGTTGGTGCCCAAGAATGCATGTGTGTGGTGGTTTCCTCAAATATCAGTCACTGCAGAGCAAGGTGTATCAAATATTGTCCAGGATGGGGACAGTTCCTTTTAAAATACTTGATTGGTTCCCTAGACTTTTCTTTGGGCTTGAATTGTATCCTTTCCAGCTGCCATGATGCAAAGTAAAAGGAAACATTAATATCTTAGCCTGTGCTTCTTATGTCTATGTAGTACACTGGACTTAAAATAAAACGAGAATGTGGCCAGCTTCTCTTAGGTTGTGTGTGTGTGTGTTTATAAAGGACAAGCAGGAAGACATGAGAAACCCAGAGATCGCAGTCCAGTAATTATGTAATCCTCATGTTTTTAGGGTGAAGGAAAGAAAACCAGCCAGGAAAAAAGAATGTTCACTCTGCAAGAAGTTAAATCTTTAATGTTAATCTTTGATCTGTTGAAAGAAAGGAAGCACATTTGTATTGGTAAACACCTCACCAGGCTGGTATAATATGGGCAAACCTTGAAATTCTTCAAAATTAGAGATGAGACCGAGCAGTAAAGTTAACTGTTAGGAAGCCATCTCTCTATAAAATTGAATACATTCAGAGAATCACTGAAGATTGACATACATATTTTCCTTTCTATATATTTCTCCAGGACTTTTCACAGCTTGGGGCTTGGAACTGGTCCCAGCCATTTTTCACCTGCAAGACAAACCAGCACAAAAGAGACAGTTAAAATGTAATCCATACAAGTGATTGGCTGGTAATTTTTCTGCAGCAGGATTACTGTTCCTACTCTTGTGAAGGGTAACTACTGGTGATGGAATACAGATTTATATCTTGTTGGTGTGCTTCAGCCAGCTCCATAAATCTTTCACTGTCTAGTCACAACTGAAACTGTAGAGAATTATTTTCCTCCATTACAGATGAAACATTCTGCAGGTCAGGGGTATTCCACACAAGGGAGAAATCAGTTATTTTTAGGACTCATTTTTGTGGGGGCTGGGGGTTAAAAAAAAAAGCAAAAAAAGGGTGCAAGGCTGCAGAGTCAAAGAATCAAAAAGAAAATCTGATTAAGTCTTTGTAGTTGAGACTAGAAACCATGCCACATTCCAGTCAGTATTAGTGACTGCTGTCATGGGTGTTGGGTACTCTTCTTTCTCACTCTCATGTTCATCAAGAATATTTTATAGAATCAGAAATCATCCAAAAGACAAAAAAAAAACCCTCAAAAGCTTTCCTTTCTGCTTAAGCCTATGACTAATACTAATTTGCATTAATACTTCCTGCTGAATGTTTTCCACAAATGTATGAGCTGATTATGTACATAACTCCTTCTAGAGACACTCTCTCAAGTGCCAAATCTTGAGATGAATAGTCAAATGCCCTCTAACTCATAAAAACAGGTGACTTGAGTTTTATTATTTATCACAACCTACTTCAAACTCTTAAAGAATTTAAAGTGTGCATTCTGCTAACAGAAAAATTAAAAGGATGGTCAATACATGAACAGCTTTTAAACAGCTGTGTAGGTAAACACAAGTTCTGGACTGGGGAGCTGTAATAATGTTCCTGCTTTTCCTAAAAAGGAACATATATAAAATGAAAATGTTAGAACTACAAAAAAAAAAAAAAAAAAAAAAAAAAAAAATAAAAAAAAAAAAAAAAAAAAAAAAAAAAAAAAAAAAAAAAAAGCAGTACCAGCCATAGTCATAATCTTAGCCAAGGCCTACTGTCCAGCACCAAAAGGTTACATATGAATATTTTCAGAACTAAAGGGTTTCAGTAGTATTTTGAGAATGGCATATGGAGCACAAAGCCTTGAAGCATAACAAGAGAGGATGGAGAACTCAAGTTACATCTGGTCTGGAAAAGGATCATTTGGTCATCTTAAGTACACTGAGACAGATTTCAGGGAGCAGTTTCATTCCCGGAGAAGGATAACCAGCATTATTTAATGTCTGAAAGCCCCTAAGAGTGTTTTACTCAGCTGCATTACATGTTTTGTTCCAAGAGGGTGAAAGCAGGAAACCAAAGTGTTATAATAAGGTAGACTCACCTATAACGCTGCCTAGTAGCTCTAAACGATCAGAGCCAAAAAACAGATGAGGTTTTCCATCATAATGTGCCACAACAGCAGGCATCCCAAATGCCTATTGACACCATGGAGATGAAACAGAGTATGTTACAATGGGAGAATTTCTTGCAGACATATCATCAGTCTTCAGGAATAAATCCCAATAACATTTACTTTTATTCCTCCCCTTCTTTTTTACCTTCTCCATTCTTAATGATAAGCCTAATGAAGCCATCTGAAAGTAGGTGACTCTCCAGAGCTTGTGCGCCCCTTTTGAAGGAGCATAAAAAACAACCTGATTAATCCACAGTTCCATTTCAAGTAGTAATAAATGGTATCTCTTAGTACTGGTCCTGTCCTTGCTCTCCAGCTGGAATGAGCTGAGTGGGTGAACCTTGTTTTCCCAGGTGACAGGGAGATAAACTACCAACAACAGTGAGGTGGCTTTCACACACTGAAAAACAAGGAGTCTATACAGTGCTTTCTAATCATCACCCTCATTGTTCCTTGCTTCCCTGTATTCTTAAGAGGGAAGAATACAGGGAAGAATACAGAAATGCATAGCTGTGAAGGCCAGTGCCATGGGAAGCATCTCACCCCGTGTTTCAGTGCTTCAGCTGTTGTCTCTTTCAGTCGGTCCTTCACTGTAGTGGATGAAATCATTTCAAGTGTCTTCTGGGAGAGCTCTGCTGAGAGCCCGGCCTGTCGGGCAACCTTGGAAAAGATGACATAATTAAGAATACTCTAAAAGTAAATATTATAATTCCTACCCTGGTCTAATTAATTTAATCTTCAGTATAGACCTAAGGTCTATTGACAAAAAAAATTTCAAAATACTCCTGAAGCACTTCTTGCACAACTGTCTTGCTGTATTCCCAACCTATTCATCATTTAACAATTCTCAGATACAAAGCAGAAGAAACATTTTAAATCTTCCAAGCTGCAAATCTGCACTTTTTTTTCCCAGGAGTTTCTAAACCCAAGAAAAAAAAAAGAAAGAACCTTTGATGCAATGACTCACCAGGTAACTTACGAAAAAGCTCAAACTGCTGTTGTGAAAAATAAAATCTCACTGTACAAGGCTACCAAGAGAGAAACAGTTTGTATGACAAATGTGACCTCATGGGATTTGTAAGTGACAATGCATGAAAGACACTAAATCACAGAGGTTAAATAATTGCCGGTGTTACTGCCCTATCTTTTCCACCTCCCCCGAGCCTCTGCCACACAGGAATGAGATAGAGTAGCCAAATTTAAAGGTCCAGTGTTTATCTGGTAACAAGGAATTACAAGCACCTTTTGAATAAAGTATTTTGCAGAAAAACCCAAAACAACCAAAAACAAAAGCAAAACAAAACAAACCCCCAAAAAACAAAACAAACAAAAAACCCCCAAAACAACAACAACAAAAAACAAAACCAAAACAAACAAAAAGAACAAACAAAAACCAAAACCCCCAAAAAAACCCATCCCAAAAAGTATTAAAGTATTACACATGGAAAAGTAATCCTGCACATGCAGGTGTTAATGACTCTTTCAATTTTTTGTAATTGAAAATGCACATTTTCATGTACCTTCTCCTACTTACACATCAGGGAAATGAGAAGCTCTTTTTCACTGTGCTTGAACAGGAGGTTAAACAAGTGTACCACTGGACCAGAACAAAATGCTTGGTAGCCACAGTGTTTAGACTGCAATATTTACACAGTGACATAGTATCTGCTCCTCACCATTTCAAGGCAGAAAGAAGATTTAAGTGGACTGGGGCAGAATTCAGACCATATATTGCTGCTATAGTAATTTATGTGAAGCTACTGCTGACCAAAGTAAAAAAAAAAATACTAAGTAATTATTATCATGTAAAGAAAGTTCCATTTTTATGACTAATGTGTAAAATAAATTCACCTGTAAAGACTCAGTTGATTGGTTGGGACCTCTCACCCACCTTTGGATGACAAATTTCCAGAAAAGAGGAAAGTGTAGTACTTGTTGCAGGAGTGAATGAAGACAGACAAGGGGACACCTCCCTCTCTGCCTTGATGAATGGGGGGATACTCATTGACTGCCAAACTGTGACTAAATTAGAGATTGTTCCGAGTATGGAGTCGGTGGTGCTGAAATTCTGCATGTCCTTGCTTTATTTAAATAATGATGGATTCAGAGACTATGTGACAATGTTCTGTATATATTTATGTGCTGGGTCTAGCTGGAATGGAGCTACTTTTCTTCACAGCAGCTCCTATGGTTTTGTTTTTCAGAACTGTGACCAAAACAATGCTGATAATATCCTAATTATTTTACCTATTGATGAATGGTGTTTGCACAGTGTTCAGGCAGTTTTTGGTTCTCACTCTCCCTCCACATAAATAAATAGGGGCTTCATCAGAGGCTGGGAGAAGACCTGAACTAACCCAAGAGGGAGACTATGCCATATGCCATGCTCAGCAGTAATTGGTGAAGAGGGGGTTTAGGCAGGTTAACCTTTATCTTGGGAACTGGCTGAGCATCGGTCTGTGTGTAGGTGGATCTTTGTTTTCTTTCACTCTGCTTCCACTTCTCTTTTGCTTATTAAGTAATTTTATCTCAACCCACAAGTTTTCTGGCTTTTATTCTTATTTTCCTCTTCCCCTGTCCTGGGCAGTGGGAGGAAGCAAGTGAGCACCTGTGTGGTGCTTGGCTGCCTACCAGGGTGAAAGTACCATGCTTTAATTATATCCTTCAAATCTTGCTTCTTAAAAAGGCAAAATGCAAACCTTTGCTGAAATTTTGGTAAAAAAGCTACACAAAGATGAAGCTGAAGTGCAAGAACTAGACTTGGGAGGGAACGCATGACTGCAAGTTTCAGATTTCAGCTAGGGATGTTGGATAGGAGAAACTAATCATGGACAACTCCTCTCTTTTCTTTATATTCCAAGAAGTTATAAAATAATGAAGAAAGGAGAGACCTTCAAGAGGATTTCCTGGTACATTAACTTACATGCCATTACAGCTTTTACTGTAATAAATAAAATTGAAACTTCAAAAGAAAATACATCAAGAGTATAATTTCCAGGTATATAAAAGGGCAATATAGCACTGAGCGTAATAGAAAACCTAACTCCATCACTCTAAGGAAAGTCACATTCCCCAAGTGTTGCATTTCACCTGAACATTTCGTATAGCAGCAATACCTCAAGGCATTCTGGAGAAACTATTTATACTTTCATGACTGTTAATAAAACAATATCAACAGATAACTCATTGTCCAGCCTGGGTATCTTGCCACATGAATTAACAAAAAAGAAGTGTATTCTGGTTCTGACTGTTATGTAAAACATGACAAGACAAAAAAAACCCCCAAAAATCCCAACAGAGCTGCAAAGGGAATTTAAATCCATTTAATTTTTTCTGTCTGAATTTTTTCAATACTTCAAATGTTTGTTTGATAAAGATGTCTTTATTTCTATTGCTGATCAAAGTCATCAATAAGAATCTCTATCAGAAATTCAGAAGCACCAAGAAAAAAGAGACACTTACAGCCAATATGTTCTCTGGCTGACTGATATCTTCATGCTGGTAAGAGAATGAAATAAGTAAATCAGTATTTAAGAAACAAAAGCTTGGCTCTGGATTTAAAAGCAAGTTTTCTAAGAAAACAAAAATAAACCCAATACTAGTTGCTGTAGAAAGTACCTCAGAAAAGGTCTTACGTCACATAATCTAGGAATGTATTAAAGTGTTTTCTGATATGAACCACTGATCTACTGATCCAGCCTGTTGGACCCACCATATATACCTAAAAGAAGGCAAATTAAGCTGATTATAAGCTAATTCTTTTTATAGTGGCTCCTGAACCCCTATGACCTTAAGCTCCTTGCTATGACTTTTCACTAAAAGACATTTTCTTCCTCTTGCTGGAATTCTCCATTCGAATGACGTGGGACACGAAGGGTGACAGAAAGGGTCAGGAAGTTGGCTGCATAAAATACTGACCTGTGACCAAAACCGCATCCAGAACTCCCTAGATAAGGGTTCCAGGTACTGTGGGTTTGTCATGTCCATGGCTGTGATAAAGCGCATGGCCGCCAGACTGCCTGGATTCGTGGGGAGACAGAGAAACACTCAGACAAGGCACAGCATCAGGAGCAGGTGTGGTCTGCACGACTGCTACCTAAGAACAGTGTGATCTCCCCTGTAACAGTCCTGAGAATCCCGCAGTCTGTACAGCAAAGCTCATGTTGATCCACAGTTATCTCCCGTGCTAGTATCATTCACAGCCATATTTCTCCAGAAATGGCCAAGAATGAACAGACTTCATACTGCTCACAGGTTCAGGAAAAGGCTGTGCACAAGGAATTCATCTTCACCTTTACTGGGAGGGAGAACTGGAACCAGAGGTGCTAGGGATGAGAAATACCAGCTAAGACTCTTACTTGTGCCCATGATACGCTGGAAGTCATCTGCGGACATGTGTACAGGCACCTGGTAGTATTTTGCCATCCTTTTCATATCCTTCAGCATGTATTCACCTCGCTTTGGTAACATTGCTGGTGGCTTGTTACCTTTTAGGGAAAAGTTTTGTTGAGATTTCTAGCTGTATCACAATAACACTGAACAAACCAATACTGGACTATACATACATATACCTAAGGAAGAGTATATTTTCATACTGTTATTTTGTATTGGCTTACTGAAACATACTTGGCTTTTCCAAAGATAATGCTACAGTTTAAACGTGGTTTATTTCAGTTTTGCACAGATCAAACCTTTAAGATAGCTGAATCAGTTTTAAACCAAGGTACAAATGTCCTAGCAAGGATTTATGTTGATTCAGACTTTTAAGCTCGACAGCTCCATGGGTAAACCGCTGTAAAGACTTGTTAATTCATGATTTATAAGTCTTGGTGATCTAATTAAGGCCACGAGTACTGTTTCAGGACATACTTGTATCCTTCCTGCATATTACATAGTGCAAGTGTTCCACAAATTAATTCTGGTTTAAAATCTAACTCTAAGAAAACACTCCATATCAAGGTTTGTTTTAGTTTTTGTTTTTAATTTGTATTTTTGAACTGATGAACTTTGGCACAGACTGTCTGCGTAGCTGCAACAGTGTGAAATCCCTTATGACTAATTTCTCAATCCCTTTGGAGCTCCACAGTCCTACAGTTAATCTGTCACTAGTGCCAAAACTTAGTTCAGAGCTGGCTCTGCGTGGGCTCTGCACACACCAAGGGCCTGCACACTGGTGCTCTGCCAGTGAAGAAGGGATCTCCCTACAGAGCTCATCTCCCTGGGCTCCATACCGGTTTGTTGCATTATGCCACCAAGGAATGCTGGACGGAAGCGCAGGTCAATGTTCCAGATGTGCCGGTACCGGCAGAGAACCTGCAACGTCAAAGAGTTGTGAGGGATTCACAGTCAGAGATGTCTGTAGAGCTGTTTGCAGCTAAGGCAGTAAATACTACAAAGAAATCCTTTCCTATTGTATTAGGGCTAGTCCTAAAGCCTTTCCTGGATGCTGCCAGAGAACTCTGATCTCAGAAAAACTGAGGGGTCTCTGTTCGTGTCACGACTGTCCAAGTCTAAGCAGGGGTAAGTAGGGGAAAGGTCAGGCTCTGTCATGATCAGAACACTCGCACTTGTTGAATATGAAAACTACCCCCGAAGCAAAACGTTCAGCACCAACTCCTGCACTGGGCGTTTGGCTCGGACACGCTTCTCTGGTGTCCCTGGATTTCAACACGCGAGGGAGAAGCCCAGGCACCCCTCAGAGGTGAGAGAAAAAGTAACCACGGGCGCAAAGGGCGCTGCCTGCAGCCAGCCTGCCCAGCTGCCCTTGAGCGGCCCTTCCGAGGGGGAGGCGGCGGCGGCACCGGCCGGGCTCCAGAGCCGCTCGGGCACCGCGGAGACCCGGGAAGGGCCTCCCTCCCTCTGCCGAGCCCTCACCTCAAACGCCAGCCAAGAGTACGGGGAGATCACATCGTAGTAGAGCTCCACGAGCGTCCGGCCCATCCTGGCCCCGTCCCGTGCCGTGCCGCCGCTCCCCGGCGTTCGGCGGCCGCAGCCCCGCCCCGGGCAAGGAGCGGGGCGGGCACGGGAGCGGTAGAGGGAGCGGGGCGGGAGCGGGGCGGGAGTGGGAGCGGGAGCGGGGCGGCGCTTCCGCCGGTGCGGGACGGAGCCTCCCCCGCAGGCCCCCGGCGCCGCCTCCCCGCAGCCGCTGCTGGCTCGGCCCGGACGTGCGGATCGCTTCGCTGCCTCTCCGGAACATCCCGGCCGGGAGGAAGAGCAGGGCTGGGATCGCAGGGGGCAGGAACGGAGCCCGTGCCCTTGTCCATGGGGAGGCCGGGGGAGAGCAGACTTCCGAGGAGGGAACCCGGGAGCTGACTCAGCGGAGCAGTCCAGCATGTTTTCCCGGGAGCACGGCTTTCCTGCCGGATGAGCAAGTGATTTACGTGCCACTGGCCCTTTTATCTCCCTACGCTCCATTTTCTCCACACTTGTTCCTCCTCCATTCACCAAGCCCTTCCCTTTCCCCACCTTTGGTTCCTCCCCTGCCTATCACACAGGAATTCCTGTGCAATCCCAAAACGCTGCAGTTCTGCTACAGTTCACTCCCCATCGCAGCAGCGCCCTTTAGTCCGGGATGTGATCTGGAACGTGCTCCTGGATCCCTCCTTTGGCTGTAATCTTGATTTTTTAGCAAGGCAGCTTTCTGAGTTATGAGTAACTTTAACTCAAGAATGAAAAACCTGAAGTGCCGACAACAGTTTGTGACCCCTCGCTGAAATCTTTCCTAGCACCTGAGTACCGGGCAGTGAGCCAATCGTTAAGAAAAGATTTGGGAGAGAGCTGGGAAACTTAAGTGTGAAATTCTTACCAAGCATATTGGTGGCAAAAAAGAATGAATGAGTAACTGAATAAAAGTTCTATTTAGGGGAACTGGCGGGGCTTCTCCAAAGGGAAGTCCTGCCTTACGTTTTTCTCAAGGGGTCAAAAATACTGCAGAGTGTGACTTCAAAGAGTTGCAGTAAGTCGCTGCCTCAGGCATCCTCCGGGATCTGTGGGGTCCCTTCTTCAGGCCACTGGAGCCTATGGATGTGACTGCTGCTTTCCCAAGTGCTGGTTCAGCCAGTGGTGAGGCTGAGTATGTGTCCCAGAGAGATAAGTATGTACACACAGAGGTGGCTCCAACACAGCTGGCTGCACAGGCTGCAACAAGCACTGCTGCCTGTAACCCCACTCACCAACAACTTCCTTTTGTACCTGTTTTTTTCAAAAGTTTGAAAGGTGGATTTGTAATCAGCCCAGCTGTAGCCTGATTCTCTTGGATTTCATCCTGTATGCATCTGTTTTCATCCCTTAGAAGAAAAACTGCCTGATAGATCCCACAGTTAAGCCATTTTACATCTTTTATTAATCTCATGTTGTTAATATGCTTTTAATCCAATTACTCCAGTTTTCCTAAAAATTTCCTTGTGCAGGTGCCATTCAGGTGCAGGCAGAATGCTGTAAGAGTTTGGCTACAAATTTTAACACATTCCCAATATCAGTCAACTTACTCAGTCACATTGAGGATTATATATCCCAGTCACCTGGGGAGCACTCAGTTCAGCTGCATCATGCCTGTGACATCAGTTGTTGCATCTCTGAGTCCCAAGGGATTCCTTCTTCCTGGTCATTTCCTGGTGCACCTGGAGAGAAGTTCTGTTCTGTCTAGATAGTTCTGACAGGGATAAATAGTTTATTACACTTTTTTTTCTGGCATAGAATTGGGTGCCCCTATTGGTTTCTGCTGCCTTTTCCTATTCCTTGCAAAAAATTTCCACTTTCCCAGTTTTCTTATTAGTGAGCCAGGAAAAGTAGATTGTGTGATGCAGTTAAATCCCATGGGTGTATGTCTTTCCCTCCTTCTGTGCCTCACAGCATGCCTGCAGCACACCTGTCAGATCTTGTTGATGTTGCTGCAGAAGCAATCAGCAAGAATTCCCTTCTCAAAGACTTGGCTGAAACAGAATTTTGATGATTTTCCTGCAATTCAGTCTCCATTCCAAACAATTCTCAGAAGCTGTCCCCATATATCTGGGAGGAAAAGCATAAATTTGAGATCTTTGGACAGTTTCTAATAAGAAAATATTATAATTTTAAAAATTAAGTCCGTAAAAAAAAACTTAAATGAAGGTATCTAAAAATAAAAGCAAAAAGTGTCCACTAAGTCTTAGCAACAAGAAATTATAAGAGAAATTTGAAAGATTTTCTTAACAACTATGCTTGTTTATCTTTTACGTATGTAATCTCTTCTCTGGCAATAACCCAAATTTATGTAAACTAATCTTAAATGCAGGTTATTCTGGTTCTGCTAGTACAGGATTAGCATTTTATGAACAGTGGTGTATTTCCAGAAGAAGTCAGTACAGCTCAGCAGTCTCTATCAGTGTCCCAGCTGTTCAATGTCGTCATAGCCTGTGTCTTCAAGAGCAGGGGATGAGGATCTCTCAGCCTCAGAGGTCCTGTTTCTGGGAGTCCCTGAAAACATGAAGGGAAGAACACTGAGACAGAGAAACCTACATCTTGTATGTATTACCTCTGTGTGGTTGTGCAGCTGCCAGTTGTCTCCTCCAGAAATTAGAACCTTAGACAGGAGTGACTGTGAAGACCTGAGAAATGCTTAGGTCACTCTGCCTTCTGCTGTGTGCATACATATTCAAGGATCAAGCTTTATACACAATGTAAAAGGAATATATTCATGGGCTGTTAAAAAAAAAAAAAATCCCTAATTTCTCTCTAGTTACTTTGAGTCCTACATTTTGAATTATTTTTCCACGTCTCCAATAGGCCAGAAATATTTACCACTACTCCAAAAAGGAGAGTTCAGATCAGAAGATATTCCACAGTTATATTAAATGCACTGATAAAGAAAAGTCTGTCTTAAATATTTATTGTTAATTCTTACTGAATTATATGGGCCTGAAAAAATTTAGTGCCAGGTTAAAAACCTAGCTGAACCCACCCATCCTCCATGGACATAGAATGAGATCTAATAAGGACACTTAAGAGACTACAGATGAAGGGAGAAACAGTCAGTTGTGTAATTTTAAAAATCCATGTCTAATGATATGTAGTATTCTACAAAGCACGATTTGAAGCTGCCTCAGACATTGAGCCCTCTCAAGCCTGTCATGTTGTTGGAAAAAAGGGAAGTATCACGCTAGCATCCATAAACAGAAGGATTTGCTGTAAAAAATAAGAGCTGGTCCTTCTGCTCTACCTGACACTAGTAAGATCTCAGTACCATGCTGTAAAGAAATACTGTAAAGTTTTGGGTTTGAAATAATTTTTGAGAGATACAGACCTGCTGACATGGATTGAGTGGAGACACATCATGAGCAGCGTGTAGTCTACAAAGCCTGACTAGAAAGTTAACTAATTCAGGTTGTGGCTGTCTAGAGAAACAAAATACAAAACAGAACTGGGAACAGGTATGGGAACAAACTGTTATCAGTCTCCGAGTACTTAAAAGGCTGCCACAAAGATGACTGCAGCCCTCTTTCCCCGTGGTCATTCTAATAAGAAGTAACAATTTTAATTCGCGGCAGTGGAAGCTTAGGTTGGGTTGGCCACGGGCAGGAATTTTATGGATGTAAGGAAAGCAGAGCATGGGTAAAGATTAGCTGGCTGTAAGAACAGAAGAACACTGCTCTTCTAGCCTCACCTGTCCATGAATCCTTGTTTCTGTCACTTTCTCCAGGGATCCCAATGATTTCCTGTTCATTCTGCCCAGAAAAAGAAGCATCTCTAGGTCCAGGAGCTTCTGTTGCATCATCATAATCATCTTCCAGGGCAGTTTCAGGCAGTGGAGAGGTCTCTGGAACAGTACAGGTATTAAGTTCCACTAGGGAAAGCAGTAGCTGATGATCCAGCAACACAGGGCTGTAATACTGACACGTCAGTACTTAACTGGAATCCCTCCCTCAGCGAATGTCAGTGTGCACAGTTTTATTGTATATACATATGCTTACCAATCATACATGTATAAACATAAAAGTAAATCAAAGCACTCCTGTTTCACTTTTTACCTAGGAATAAATATTCAGTCTGAATAAGAGAAAGAGAAATTATTTAGAATAATTGTCTTCTCTATAAGCACTTCAAAGCAAGTAAGGAAAAGCTTTTCATTTGTTTTTTAACTAAAAAAAAGTCCTTAATGCAAGAAAAGCAGTAGAAAATAAAGACACGGTGCAGAGTCCAGGATATGTGCAGCTGAGGTCCAAAACTGCTTGTGCCTTTGGCAGTTAATCTCTTGGACACCAGGCAATAGTTAACAGAGCTTTTTGATCAGCTCTAGGAAAATGCAGTTCTTCTCCAAACACTTGCTCTCCCTCACCTATTTCAAATTATACAAGAAAAAACAACCAACAAACCAAGTGTACCCCCCAGGCAAACCCCACAGCTAGGAATCTGTATTTTCTTCAGATCGCTTGGATTAAGATCCCTTGATCAGCTCAAATTTACACCAGTGTTCTTGCTTGGAATGTGTCTTTCTTCTGTTTTAATTCTCCCCATTTGTCTCAGAAATAAGGCAACAGTTTACAAGCTATTAAGGTTGTAATATCTGGGAGAAGTAGTTGTCACATTGTTGGATTCATGTGACTGGATCCTGTGAAGTGTGTGCAGAACTATGAGCAAACATTTATTTTGCATTTCTCACGTAGAAGAGAAAACTAGCACTTGTATATGCTAGTTTTGAGACTATGTGACACTCTTCCACCACAAGAGTTATACAGAGGTTTTTGGATCACAAAGAAACATCATTAGGACATGAAATGAAAGTTTTAATCACTCATAATGCTTTGGATATTAAAAGTTACCCTGATTTGGGATCTCTTGCTTTGTACAAACCCTTTCTCACATTACCTTGAGTTGCTCTAGGACCGTTTTCTTCATCACTGTCCGCTCTGTAAAACTGTTCCTTCGGTTTTGAGCTCTCTGGATAAGAATCTAGGCAAGTATGTAAGAGCATGGTATCAGATTAAACTCTCCTTAAGTGCTAAAACTGCACCATGAGAAAAAAGAGCAGGCTACAGTAATAGCATCCAAGTCCAGCATATTCTTTGGCAATCAGTATTACTCCTGCAAGGCTGACAATGGAATAACCAAGAATTCTTCAGAGGCCCCATAACACATCTTGTGGATCATGGGGGAGGCAAGCCACAAAGGGAGAAATACAATCCACAGGAGGAGACCAACAAGGACCCAGCTGCTGTGAGGGAGATGCAAATTATTCCTGTATTTGTCCCTGCTTTAAATAATTGCAGCAAAAGGCTTTTGTTTGTTTGTTTGACCTATACAGATCCATTGTCTGTGGCTGCAGTGAGGACTGCACAAAACCAATTGTCCCTAGGAGAGGAATTGACAGAGTCCACTGGGCAGGAAACTTCTCTCCTCAAATCCAGGAATTTTAAATTTCCCAGTAGATTTGGGAGCTGCAAAGTAGCAGATTGGAGTATCAGAAAGGAGGAGCTTTTCCTTGAGAACAGCAAGACACACAGACCTGAGAGGAAAGTCACTCCCTGCTTTTCCCTCATCAGGTTATAATCAAGCTCTTCGTAGACAGCCTCGGAGAAGGGGTCATAGGATAGTTTGGAGCCTGAAAATAAAAGGCAATGATCACTTTCACAGTCTCTGCTTACAGTCAGGCTGGAGTCATGAAAAGGAGAAGTGCCTTACAGGGATCTACATGACCTGTACCTAGAAAGGCACCAAGAGGTGCTGATGGAGGATAAGCACCTCAGGGCTCTTTCGCTGCCAGAAGGTAAGTGAAAAATCTGAGTGTGGCAACAGATGCCGTTCATCTCAGTCACCCATGCCCACTGCCTCTCCAGCCAACTAAACGTTTGGGGCCATGTAAAGGAGGCATTTCATACCAGTCCTCAAGAGACCCACCTCTCTGCTGTGCCCGGGCACGTCGGATCTGCCCAGCAAGGATGGCAAGGACCAGGCAGAGGAGGGTCCCCAGGATAATGCAGAGGATGACAGGCACTGAAAGTCTCGTACTGCCTGTGGCAGGGCGGCGGGGACGGTCTGAAGGGAAACCAAGAGTAAACAGGTAGAGAATCACGTGTGCCAAAGAGCTCCTCGTCTGCAGCCCCTTGCTGTGCCCGTGCTAGCAGGGTGAGGCGGGGCACCTGCTGCTCTGTTATGGGCCCTGCTCAAGCAGATAAAATTCAGCAGCTCGGGGTGGTGCCACTAAGTGTTCCCTTATGAAAGGCTGTGGGAAGTGCTTTCTGATGAGCTGAAATAAACTGCTGTTTTATCTGCTAAGTATCAAGGACATTAAATTCTCATTTGGTTGGAGAAAGGGAAGGAGAGAGAAAGAATTTACCTGCTCTCGTGGGTGATGCTGTTGTTTCTGTCACACCTGCAAAAGGAAGGTAAGTCCAGATTAAGGAAGAGGCAAGTGTGAAAAATAAGGAGACTGTCTTCATATAGTTTGTGATGTTTTCGGAGTCAAAATTACAAAAGGATTAGTCACTGGGAAGTACAGCTGGCATAATGCTCCCCAACCCAGCTCTTTCCCAGACCTGTGTAATAACCAGTCACTAACCAGAGCAATTCACAGCAGCATCTTCCTTATGATCACAGCTTTTGCCAAACAAAGGCTTGGCAGGACAGTCCCAAAGAGACAACTCTGTTCCTTTACAGTGCACCTTCTCCAACCAGATGGGACCAGTCCCTTCCCCAAAGGCAGCTTCAGTCAGAGCAGACACAGCAGATCCACAGCCCAGCTGCCTGCATACGACATTGGCATCTGCCACATCCCAGGCATCATCACAGATTGTTCCCCAGGAACCTTCATGCCACATCTCCACTCTGCCTGAACATTCATCCTCTCCTCCCATGACTCGTAACTTCTCCCTGTCTGCAAAACACAGAAACCTTCTGTTTTACTGAAACAGCAGGAAGGTCCATAGGGACCAGTAAAGAAAAAGAAAGAGGTGGAGGTACCTGAACAACTTGTAGAGTTTGGACATTCAGCAAATGCAGCTGGAGATGTTGCCTCCTTTCTTCCTGCAGAATTTAAATAATGAAGTAAATAATTTAATTATTCTCTGAAAAAAAATTGAGGAAGTATAAAATATCTGAAAATTAAACATCAGGTTAATTATTTCCTGAAGTATGTGTATGGCCCGTTTAGTTCTTGGTGGATGGCTGTTTGGCTGTTGCTGTGAGTAGTAATCTTCATGATGGTTATGCCTTTTTTCTTCTCATGAGGCAGCTGCAATCCCTTTCAGGATATCTTTGAATGTCATGCAAAATTCATTTTTATTATAGTGAATATGTATATATAAAAATAGAGATATTCTTACCCATAGGTGTGCAATACTGTCATAAGAGCAGGCATTAGAAATGGACCTTTAGAACCAAAGTGATTTGTACACTTGTCCATGGCTATGTGTACACACTGATATGCCTCCTTACATGCAGAAACATGGACTTGACTCTAGACCTTTTGGGAAGTCTCATCCTAACTCAGATCTCACAGACTGACTGTGTATCATAGATTTTTGCATTACAAAATATGCAATGGCACCATCCTATTAGGGAATGCCTTAGGACACTGGGCCACAGCGCTCTGCAATAATCTTATAATATTAATTCACTCATTTAAGTCAATGATATAGACAAAAAAGGTGTTGCTGCCATTTTCATGAAACTAGAAATAATATACACCGGATAACAAGTGAACACAAAGTAATTTCTGTGATGTCCATATGTGCATGCACAGGTCAATGTACATGTCTGGCCATATACAAATGCATTTCTGATTACCAGTGCAAGTAATGTGGGTCTCTTCAGCTCGATTATTGCACGACTGATGATGCCAGGGGTCTGACTGACACTGCCAGAGCGAGCTGTGCTGCTCAGTGCACTCAATGTGGTCCAGCCACGTGGGCCCAGACCCTCTGCCATATTTGAAGTCTGTCTCTATTCCTCCTCCATCTCCACAGCCCAGGTGTTTGCACATGGTTGCTGTGGTGACCTGGGACATGCTGTTGGAACAAACACTGCCCCATGTCCCGTTGTAGAAAACTTCCACACGTCCAGCACAGTCATTGCCGTTCACCAGCCTTAGAGCCAGGAAATCTGGAAGTGAAGACATAAAGATGGAATTAGTGCCGCAAACTTCTTGTGATACATTGCTTTCCTGCCTGTGTAGTAACACTTTTTTTACAGTGCTAACTACCTGTGTTAGTTCTCCTGTATTGTGGAGCATGGATGCTCCAGAGGCTGCAGTCCTTTTAGGGTTTGTACTGGTTCCAACATGGGCCCTAACAGGCTTCACTCCCTTCAGGGGTTATCAGTGATATTTTCCACTTCTGTCTCATTTCTCCTCTCTCTTGCTGCTGCTGTTCTGTCTTAAATATGCATGAGCAGAGCCACCATAAGCTACTTGGGCTGTCTGATGCTGTGGTGCATAGTGGGTTGTTCCCATTGGTTCCAGAGCCAGCTGCAACTGTAATGAGCACACAGCCCCTGGTTGAGGAAATCTTTACAAACTCCTCAAATTTATCCCCCAAATATCCTACCACATCACAGACTTTTGCGTGTGTGTGTTGGTGCATAATACGGGCTACTGTAGATGCTTTGCATCTTGGTAGGACCAAGAAGATGTGCTGACCAACTGTGCTTGTCATCAAGACAAGAGGCTGTCCAAGCAAGTCCCCACTATTCTCGACTTCCCTTTTATACAACCCTCTTGTTTGAACCCACAGGCTCAGAAAAGGGTTTTCCTAACACACCTGAACACAGGACTCCAGCATCCTCTTTGTGTTGGCAGTTGTGCTGGCCCCATGGCCTAGAGGGACATGCCCAGAGATCAGATTCAGCCCCAGTGCAATTCACGTCATCCAGCCAGATCTGCCCTGACCCTTCTCCATAATGAGCAGAGACAAAGGCCTCGATGGCATGCCCACATCCAAGCTGTTTGCAAACAACATTGGCATCTGATAGATCCCAGTTATCATCACAGATGGTGCCCCAGGTGCCACGATGATAAAGCTCTACTCTCCCAGCGCAGCGGTTTGTTCCATTTACCAGCCTCATCCGTCTGCTGCCTGTAGGAAGAAAATCCAGCTGTCAACATGCAACAGAACTATAATGCACAGGTCAGCATAATGGCAATATTTTTGAAGCACTTTTAAGACATCATGGTCTTGTTATATCCCAGTTCTTCTGCTATGGTTGCTTGGGCAGAAGTCCTGTGAGGCTAAAACTGAGGTCCTGCACCAGGTGAATGTTTGAATAACTCCTTTGAGATATTGCCAGCAAGAGGTGTCTAATCATGCTAAGTATATGCAGAGGTCACCTTATCTTGGAAGGCCAGACAACCTGTTTTCTATCTATACTCATTTAGTTAGAGGCAGACACTGTTCCTGTTACAGATGGGTTACAAAATCAGAGAAGAGTAGAAACAGTTGTAATATTCTGTAGAATAGCTGCAAATATCTATAAATATAGAAATGTCACAAAATAAAAGCTATTTAATTCTCAAGTGGCAGTGAGAATGCTTGGCAATCATAGCCAAATTAGTGTACTTATGGCTTCTGTGTTCTAATAGTTCTTGAAGAATAGTTCTTGACTCTGGAAGATAATTCTGTAAGAAATTCAGATGAAGAAAGCATTATGTAGATTACACTTGCTTCCTTAACTATCATCAAGCTCAGACTCATGCCAGCTTAAGATCAGCGCAATATGGGCTGGATAAACCCTAGGAAACATTCTGTACCTTTCACACAGTGACTCACCCGTACAAATCACACCAACGTCTTCAGAAATGCCCGTTGGCACTGTCTGATGATGGGAGGTGTTGCAGAGCATCAGCTGGGTCTCTTTTCCAGTACACTGGACACTCCTCAGGCCAACAAGACCCACGCCTCGCTCAGACTTTGGAAGGTAATAGGCTTTCTCAGCAGTTCCACACTGGAGCTGTCTGCACACCACATGGGCATCCTTAATGTCCCAGCTGTCATCCAGGACTCTGCTCCACACACCGTGGAGGAAGATCTCAACTCGCCCATCACAGTGGCTCTCACCCCCTGAGAGTCTGAGGGATTCAGCAGGACCTGGGCTCAGGAGAGTTGGGAAATATATTGAGTAACATCTACTTAGCTCACTGCAGTAGAAATAACTTGCAGGAAAGCTATGGAAGACAAATTTCTGTTGTGCTGGTAAAATATTAATTCTCACCATTGATTAAGGAGACTGCCCCTGTTAAGGCTTGGTTTGATTTTGTGCACACAAGGTCCTGCAATGGGAAGTGAGAAAGGTTTCCCCACCTCAAAGACTAGATCCTGTCAGTGAGATCACCAGTACTGCCTTGGTCTGAAGTTGCACCACCCATAAAAGGCCACTCCTGACTTACCTGAGCAAGTCACAGTGGCTGCTGCTTTGGCTGAACAGGTTGGATTGCCCAAAGTCACTTGAGCACAATCCCACAGGCATGACTCTGTCCCTTCACAGTGAAAAGCATCTCTCCATATAGGCCCATTTCCATCCACAAAACCACTTTCCATCTGGATTGATTTTGCATAGCCACAGTTCAGCTGATGGCAGAGAACACTGGCAGCTTGCAAATTCCAGTGGGAGTGGCAGAGTCTTCCCCACGTGTCTCCATGGCGGATCTCCACAATGCCAGAGCATGTGGTGCCATTCACCAACCTGCCCCCTGGACACCCTGAATGTAAGAGAAAGGGGATATTGGAGTGTTACATTTGCAACTGCTCATGGACAGGATCTGGAAGTGACTGGGAAATGGGAATGAGTTTTTCTTATCATTCAGCAGTAAAAATGACTTAACTGGGCCATACTCTTAACTAGAAACTCCCATACTCATTCAACTAGACTTCAGTCCAGCCTATTTTATTGAGAAGAATGACTAGAACTCAGAATCAGGTCCCATTTGCAATTTTTAAAATCAGGGCACTGGATTTTGGGGCTTTGGGTCAACCAATAGACCTTAATTTTTCAGACCAGCATCACCGAGGGGCTACAGCTCTGCATCCTTCAACTGCTGGTCCAAGTCCTCACTTAAACCTGGACCAGGAATTCAGTCCTGCCTCAAGTACAAGACAGGTGTGACCATCTCCAGTCTTGTCTCATGCTATGCCTTGCTGTTCTCTCCAGCCAGACCCTACATCTTTTTGTTTGGTCTGACTTGTCTGGCACTTCTCATAGACCTTATGACCAGTACCTTCCTCTGTCCTCTGTGCAGATGGATTGTGTCTTGGTGGCAAGGACTCTGCCTGTGCTGTGCTGAGCCTCTGTGCCCAGCTCATCCTGGCTTATGCAGCAGCCCTGCTCTTGCTGTTACCTGACGCTAGGAGCATTTCAGAGAGAGCAGCCTTGTGGTACAGTTGAAATGCAGCCTTGACTCTTGTTGCAGCAGTCAAAAGATAGAGCCTGACTCCACATATGCCCTCTGAGTTTTAAGTCCATATTTTTCCTCAAGGAAGGAGATTTTCAGTTCTCTTCTTAGGCCTTTCCACTGCTCACCTGAACATTCCACACGAGCCTCCTTTCCAGCAGGGCATTCATCCTGACCTAGAGCACGCACAGGACAGTCCCTCAGGAGTGAGCCATTCTTCTGGCAGCTGAATGTGCCATTCCAGACAGATCCATTTCCTTCCCCAAAGGACTGTCCACTTGGTATCAGTAGTGCAACTCCACAGTCTAGCTGCTGGCAGAGGATATTAGCTGCTGGTAAATCCCACAGGTAGTCACACAGGGCTCCCCATGTGCCTCCATGGAGAAGCTCTACTCTCCCTGAACATGTGGTACTGCCATTTGCCAGCCTGTACCCACCGTAGCCTGCAGAAAGAATAAAGGACCTTAGCAGTTGCTTTTGGGTTTTTGTGCTATTGCACTGAAAACTGTAAGAGAGGTCTCTCTATCTGCAAGAAACTGGCACTTATTTACGTGTCAGGTTACTGGAAAGCATCTTAGAACAGGATGCTGATAAACCAGCTCTGAAAAAACTCTCTATAGTCCATGTTGTAGCCTGCACTGTATGACTAAAAGTCTTCTGACTCTTCAAATTCAGTGTCTCCTCTTTGCTTTGCTCTCTCCTCCCCTTACAATACTGCTGCTACCTTACAACATCTTCTCTTGCAGAGGCAGTTTCAGCACTGCCTTGCATGTGAGGAACTCGGAGTAGGAGCAACTGGTATTCCTCTCTCTCCCAGTAGTTGGTCATGTCACATTTCCTTGTAAGCAGAAACTGCAGTGGGGAATTCTCAGCTTTCATCCATGCCCCAGAGCAAGGCTCTGAACACCACAAGCCACAACCATCAGCATATTGACAAAATTTAAGGAGGCTTGGATGGCACTGTGGCGTCCTACTGCCTTCCCCACACAGTCTCTGTGTCTTCTAACACTGTTACTTTCTACCCTTACCCTGTCCTTGCATTTTTCCCCCTAATGGGCCCAGGGTTTCAGCTCTGAGCTAAGACACTTGCAAGACAGAGGCAGGAGCCAAGGCCCATTAGATGCCTTACCTGAGGTATTTGGCTGCCACTGGTCAGTGTCCAAGGCAGCCTAGAAAGAGACTGAAGCCCTTTGGGCAGGAAACAGACATGAACTCCAGCCCTTTTCCAGGCATGTTTTGTGTCAGACTGTTGCCAGCAGCTCTGCCCCAGGTTTAGTTTACCCCTTCAGAACTGTGGCCTCAGGAAAAAAAGTTGTGTTTGTTAGGCCTAATAGTCACTTTTTCAGTGGGTGGCAATAGATAGCTGTATTCAGAGCCCCCAGCAGCCATGATTGTATGGAGTTCTTAAGTAATGTAACTTTCCAGTCACAATGAAAGTCATCTAGCCCTCTGGCACCCTTTTTTTTTTTTTTTTTTTTTCTTCAGTAACTTACATTTGTACATTTGTAACTTGTGCCTCCTTCAGCATTTTGGACATATGGTACCTCTACCAGTTTCATAATTAACTTAATTAAGTGCCAGAGATTAACATACACATTGGCACCAATTTATCAATTTATTAAGGAAATAAATTAATGTCTTCATATTCCTGCTTGTCTGCTTTGGCCATTTTTCCTTTTATTTATAAGAAAATGATGTGTAGAACATTCTTAGGACTGTTGAGTGCATATTTCTAACAGCATAAAAGAAATAACAGCCCTTTTGAGATCTCTGTGTGGTAGTGAAGTGATTAGAACAGCCCATGATAGACTTTCAGTAGAATGAATGAGACACTGTGGGGCTGCTCTCTGTTATTTTCTGGTGCCCCTTGAATGGCTCAAGGCATGGTAGGGGAAGCATCCAAGGATCCTGAGGGCCACAGAAGTGTACAGATGCTCTGAACTGTGGTTAAGAGGAAGAAGGCATTTAGGACATGGACGAATTATGTCCATCAGTCCAAAGTCTCACCTGAACACACAACAATGGCATCATGAGAGCACGTGTTAGTCTGGTGTAAGTTCCTGGGGCAGCCTGCAAGATGAGTCTCATCCCCTACACAGTGAAACTCTTCTTGCCAGATCAGTTCATGTCTCTCTCCAAAGTGAGTTCCCCTCAAGGTATCCACAGCCTGGCCACACTCTAACTCATTACATATAACAGAGGCAGTTTTGAAATCAATGTGTGAGAAACAGACAGTTGTCCAAGTTTCTTCTTGCTTTACTTTCAGATGTCCTGAGCAGGAAGTGTCCCCTCCAGTCAGACGCAGATCAGAGAAGCCTGCAAAAAACCCAAAAAACAAGAAATCCAGCATCAAGGGTTGGTTGTACTGACCTATTTTCCTAACTCCCGTACTTTAATGGGTAAGACACATTTCACTTTTCTGAGGACTACTAAGACTTTTGAATTGTCACTGGGGCAATTCCTGTGTAGCACTGAAAAAAAAGCAAATGGTGTATTGGATTATTTCTCAGTATTTGAAAATACTGAATCCTCGGGAAAGAAGGAAGGAAGCTTTGAACATCTGCCAATGACTGAGAAGTAGCAATCCCCAAATAGATAAAGAGACAAATAGCCATCTATTAGTGTGTGTCCTTGAGACTTCATTATTTCAGTAAACAGGAAGGTGAAGCAACCCAGGAAGAGGAAAGAGGAAATGTTGCACCCAGTTTCAGAAACTGCAAAAAGGCAGTCTGCAGATCTACAGGCTGAGCAGCCTCACTTCAGTACTTGAAAAAAATATGGAGTGAGACTTCTAGGAACTCATTTGTGGGCACAAGGGGATGAATGGGGAGAGTCAGCATGGTTTTATCAAGTGTATATCATGCCTGTGGGACTGTATTGCTTTCTCTGATAAAAATGGATTTATGAATGAGGGGACATCAGCACACATCATTAACGTCACATTTAGCACTGCCATTAACACTGTCTCGCACAATATTCTTATATCCAAGAATGTGGATGTTACTGTCTGGCCAGAAGGACAACATGGTTAAGAAGCTGATTGAATGCTCAGGCTCAGTCATTAGTGAGTTTCACTCTACCTGAAGACTGTCAGCAAGTGGAATATCCCTTGTTGGATCTTTCCAGGGGACTGTTCTGCTCAGTGTCTTCTCTTTATGGAGGTGGTGATGGAGTACACTCTTAGGATTTTGGGGGGTGGGGGGATAACCATGAGGGCAGAGCTGCCATTCAGAGACATTTAGACAGGCTAGACTAATGGGCTGACAGGAACCTTACAAAAAATCAAAAAAGAACAAATGCAAAGTCCTGAAGCTGGGAAGGAAAAACCTATTGCAGTGGTTCTTTTTCCAAAGAGTAAAATCATGCACATCTTGCACGAGAAGCAGCCAAACAGATATTGGACTTTTTGTGCCATTTCAGACTGTCCTGTCTTAGCTTACCTGAAGATCTGGAGAAGAAGGGCAGTTGTATGACATAACACTGCATTTTCTTGCTTCTCTACCTACACCTGCTTTTTTAGCCCTCATTCCCGGCCAAAGACAAGTTCAGTACTGCTCTCCTGTTGCCTGGGAGAGGTGTGGTAGAAACAAATAGTGGAGTTTTTTTTCTGCTCTATGTCATTTAATATGCTCATTCTATGTCATTGCTGTGCCCAGGCAAAATTGGCTTGCACTCACAGTTAGCAGGATATTTAATGCTGGAGCAACTTGCTTTGGATGAGTAGAGGGAGTACTTTGCTTTATCCAACTAGGGCAAAGTTTGATCCCAGGCTCATATCTTTTTTCTGTTCTACAGGGTTGGATCACTTCTTACCTGAGCAGATCACTCCAATGTCAAAGTAATGAGGGCAGGTAAAAGCGCCCCATCCTGTATGTGTGCAGTTCCAGAGAGCAGGTTCATCCCCATGGCAATCAACTCGGTACAACCATGTTGGTCCAGTTCCTTCTCCAAAAGGAGCTCGATTAAGGGCCTTAACAGCAAATCCACATCGTAGCTGCTTACAGACAACCTCAGCATCCTTTATGGTCCAGTCACCATCACACACAGTTCCCCACTGCTCCTCATGTTTTACTTCCACTCTTCCAGAGCAGGGGCCAGTTCCGTTCGACAGCCTCAGTTCATCAGTGCCTTCAGACAGAGCAAGGTTATAGAAAGGACAGAGCTTAATCATGGTTATCTATTGCAGATGTTAGTGAGATCATCATTGCTCTTAATTTACCCTTACCTCAGACTTATTTGGTTCACCTTTCTAAATAGTCCAACTTAAAGAGCATTTTTTTGCAAGGAGTTATGTCTGTGTTTACAAGTCTGAGCTAACTGCACTGCTAAAATCTAAATTATTTCTAATGACAGGCAAACTTTCTCTTTTACTAACTTATCAGGGCTGGGAAATGCTGAGTAATGCCCCTGCTTTGTGATTCACAAAGCCTGCCACAATAAACACTGGCAACTGGAGTGGGTGAGGGGACTGCCTGTCAGAGTGTGATTGCTACAGTAGATCAAGCTTCATTCTCCTGTGAGTTAATTGGCCTGGAAGCCAAGTTTGTGTGTGTCTTTTGGAGTGAGGTAACTGGAGGAGCTGGCTACCAGGGGGACCAGGCCAGCTACTGGAGAGGTGGTATGGTCAGGGGATCTACTTGAAGACTCAGCTCAAAGTTGGCTTCCTGGGCTGCAAGGACACATTGCCAACTCATGTCCAGTTTGTCCCCATCAGTATCTCCAAGTCCTTCTCCATGGGGCTGCTCTCAAGCCATGCATCCTCCAGTTTGTGCTGGTCCTGATGGTTGTCCTAAGCCATGTACAGCACCTTGCACTTGGCCTTGTTGAACTTCATGAGGTGAGGCTCAGTTTTGAAGCCTGTCAGCATTCCTCTGGATAGCATTCCTTCCCTCGATGGCTGCACCACCGAGCTTGGTGTCCTCTGGAAACTTGCCAAGGGTGAACTCAATCCCACTACCAATGTCAATAATAAGGATTTTGAACAGTTCCCATCCCCTGAGGGACACCACTTGTTACTGATCTCTATTTGGGCATTGAGCCATTGACTGTAACTCTTCAGATGCATCCATCCAGCCAATTCCTTATCCATTGAATAGTCCATCCATCAAATTCATCCATATATCCAATATAATGACAAGACTGTAATGTGGGACCATATCAAAGGCCTTATAGAGGTTAAGATAGATCATTGTAAGGCCACTGGTGCTTTTTATGTTTGTGTCACATGTGTCACATGTTTCTGTCTATGGGCAGCCATGTACAGCTGTGGTGTGTGTGGGTATGTATTTATATGTGAATATTACATAAGTGTGACTGTTTGGACTGAAAGTTAGCCTCACTCCCAGCTGGATCAAAGTCACTGCTGTTTGAAGCATGAAAGAGGATACTCATTAAATGGGTGGAAAATCAAATGGTAGAAAACCACATGCAGGGCTGTTGTATTCCCAGGTTAAAGGACAAACTACAAACTAAACGTGCAAAGGAAACAGGAAGAAGTTGGCCACTACATCTGACTTTTGTCTTCAGTTTGATCAGGTTTACATTTCAGCATGTTATGGAACAGGTAAATCCCTGAAGAAGGCAGCCAACTTCTTTTGGGCATGGGGGATTATTCAGATTGACCACGCAGCTAAAGGAGGTTTACGAGGCAGTCACAATAAGAAGCCTATTAACTTTGGTCACAGATTTTTACTGTTTTAAGACCTGACACACAGTGGCATATTAAAGCAAACATTTACAGGACACGTTTGATCCAATTGTCAATGTCTTGAGTGCACTAAGAATCCTTAATGGCCTTGGCTTTCCCCACCATTTAAGCACAGACCTGGACCTTCTCTCACTGCCTGTGCTATGTGGGAGGTGCCTCCGTGTTCCACTCTGGCACAGCCATGCTGGGCCATGGACCCTGTTGATCTGCACTCACAGCCACAGTGACCAGGTGCCAAGAGAAACCTGCAGTACTCATCCAGACCCAGCACTGATGTGGATGGAAAGCAGTGCAGCTGTGCAAATCTTGCAAATACCCCAGAAAGATCATGTCCTATCAATGATGGCATTTGATAAGTGACAAAAGATAATTTACACTAAGAGCCTTGGGTTTTCCTGTAAGATCTTTTTTCAAACAATCCTTTATGTAAAATATCACCTTCCCTCTCTTCCTCAAAAGAGAGAGGTGTTTCTACATATCACACACCTTGGTGTCACCTGACATTGTGAAATAGGAATATTTAATTTTTCTTCACATTTGGAAACAAATTCTTCTCTCTACTCACAGCAAGTATGTCAGTCTTAACCCATGAGCTGGTGCTAATGCAGTCATTTCTTTCAAAACTAACCACTGTTTCATTTCTTATTGCAGAGTAAACTGCTAGCAGTAGTCGACTGGAAGGAAATTTTGCCTCTTCATGTGGTCTGCAACTGCTTCATCAGACACAGGCAGTGTGGCTTTGACACAGGATCACCGCTCATACACAGGCAAAGGCTTCACCTCTTTGCTAATACTGCTGGATTTCCTCACAATTTCCTGCCTAACATTTAAAATTGGAAACCAACCAACAAACGAAAAGGTGGTTATTCAAGTGACTGACAACTGGTAGCTTCCAAAACCTATTTTTTTTCTGCAAAATATCCTCTCTCCTCAAGTCTCCTGAGTAAGAAATTCACATGTATAGCACAATCCTCAGGTAACTAGAAAACCAGTTTGTGCCTGCAACATGTTGTCTCAGAGGGAGCATAATCTTTCTGTAATAAGTCTTATAAGTCTCTAGAAAGATATTCTGGAGAACAGCCCCCAGGCTATTTGAAGAACATAGTCCAAAAAAGAGTTTTCTCAGCTATAACATTTATACATTTAAAAGTGAAATGAATTCTAAGAGAAGTAGAATTCCTAATACATTTTTAAAGGAACCAGATAACCAATTTCTATTAGCCATATCCAGGAGCAAAACAAACAGCTCTTCACTCAACTGTATGATCTCTGTGCAGTTGAATTTTTAAATAATCGTATATGTGACATTTTCAACATGTAACAGCATGCAAGACTGGATGAAGAGGTAGGCATAAACCCATTGACAGATTTAAATATTTCCCAATAAAAGCAATCTTTTTCTGTAATCACTCTTCTCTGAATTTTTTATGATACAGGTACAATTTTGTATTTCCTCACACTCCACAGCATGTCCCACAAATGCCTTCAGTGATTACAGTGGTTTGGTGTTCTGCTTGTATAAGAAGGCATGAGATTTTTGCTTGCTCCACCTGAAAACCCAATTCTTCTCATAGGCAAACCCAATACTTCTCATAGGTGTGCATTCCTGTCCCAGGCCCTAAGAGGAGGTTTCCAGCCCAGACCTGCTGCCTCAGGGGCAGATTGCCAGCTCACTCCTGAAGAGTTGTGGCTCCTGCACTGCTCTGCACAGTGCTCTGTGCCTGGGGAACATCAGAACTCCTGTAGCAGCATGGACAATGCAAGTGCTGCCAGAGCAGAGATAAGGGTGCTAGATCCTGATGACAGTGTCATTGTAAAGCTACTCTTGTCTGCATCTTCCAGTTAGTCTGTTACTGTTCCCTGGTTATTAACAAGGAGCTGGCAGAAAGCTCACTCTCATTTCTGCAGTACAGCTCAGTTGACACTAAAACATCACTACAAAGATGTCAAAATAAAAAATGTTTCATATTATGAAAATGTATGTAAAGAGTGCCTCCTGTTCCATGCCATGTGAACTCTGACTGCATCCACACAGCTGGTGAGAACCTTCAAGACAAGGGCCAAACTATAGCAAAACATCAGCTGTGAAGTCCTGTTCTTGTCATATGGGGATGCAACCACCACCGCAGTGCCATAATGTCACCTCCATGTGTAGAGAGAAAAAGAGGAGGTTTCCAAAATCTGTCTCTCATCACCAGCATCAAGCACATACACAGAGCTCCAGAAGAGCAGAGAGACAAATAGTGATAAGCTTCAGATATATAGGAACAACTGAGATGTTGTGTTACCCAAACTCCACTGGACACACAGAGTAGAGCTATGTCATTTTAACTGGTGTTGAACAAAGACCTGGAATTATTAATTCTGTCTACAAAGAGCTCAGCAGGAGAGATAAGACAGTAGTAAGACTACCCAGATGGTTTTTAGTACAGCTAAACTGTTTACAAAATTTGGACTTGAATTTTTATGACAATGACCAGTCACTGATATCGGAGTAAAATACAAAACCTTTACAAAAGGCTTACCCTTCCTTATCTCAGGATTACCAAGGAGGTTGAATCAAAGACAGAAACATACCTAAACACCTTTTTGTCACTTGGCTTTAGAGGTTGGTAGAAGAACAACCTATTTATATTAAATTTGCATACTTTTTTTTTATCTCTCTGCCTTACGCAAAGTAAAATATGTACTTACCCAGGGAGACCTGAATGGAGAGGAGAATCAACCACAGCACTGGAGCAGAAAGATGTCCTTTTGTTGCCATCCTGACCACAGATGGATGAAACTTCACTCTCCAGGCACTGCCTAGATAAAGCTCTGGCTGGGCATTCCTGTACCTCACAAATGACTACAAAGGAGGAAATATATAGATTCACGTGCTAGCATGAGCTACCTGAAGGAACCAATAGAAATATTGTTCACCTTTTTAGACGTTATCAGCAGATGAATCTCCAATCTGAAGGAGCCAAAACCTCCAATAAAATTCAAAAAGTGTACTTGTGACCTTATATGAGGGATGACGGTGCCTCTGATGTCATCACTGGAATTGTTTTACTGCGGGACCAACGCTGGTGGCACAGGTAGAGCAGTATGTAAAGTGGTTATTTCTCACCTGACAAAGGAGTATGATAGTGCAGAACACTGGTCATTTATGAATCACTTCAGAAGAAAGAAAGGCAAAGAAAATTCCTTTAATTTGTAGCTTATCTGTCTCATTGGAAGAAATTGTACTCCAATCAACAGAAATGGTGTTTTTCACTAGAGGTGGTTCGGTGAGTAAAAAATGATACCCTCTCTGACTTGGGGGCTGGCTTAAGGCTTCTTTATTTGGTCAAAACTTTTTGGACAGAAGGTCTTAAAAAATATCTTCCGTAGGATTCGAATTACAGGCCTTCCTGTTTCCTCTGCTGAGTTTCTTTTTGTTTCAGATGACCAGTGCTGGTAGTTCTACCCCCTCTCTCATTCACTCTAGAATGGCAACTTCAGGGAAATAAAAGCTGCTGTTAATTAAACAGTGGCTACTTGACTCATTCTGACAACTGGAACAAGTTGCAGAATGCTGTTTACACCAATCTAAGCATGCATTCCTTTTTATGACACTGGCAGCATCCTCCTTTTGTCTGATGGCATTTATCTGCTCTTTATCCAGAATTCTGAGTTCAGTAACATCCATGCTGTTGGGTCCTTAGAACACCAATCTTTGCAAACTCTTCCCCTTCTCTCTGGGCTTTGCTTGTTCAAGTTCTGTGTAACTGCAGCAGGATAACCTTGGGTCAGAATGCTGCAGAAAGAGCTGACAGGAAGAGCAGAGAGTCTGGCTGGAGGCTGCCTGTTCTTTTCTCAGGAGCTCAGGCACTTGCCTATGGTCTGTGCTGGAGCTACAGGACAGCCAGGCTGGGGTCTGGCCGTGAACTTTGCTGATACCTGACCCTGATCTGCTGACTTGACTTTATGGCTTGATCTTGGTTTTGTCTGGATTGCCTGGACTACTGGCTTAACCTTGCTGCTGTTGCTGACCTATTCTGGAGGTTTTTTTGTTCAGGTACTATGGGACTGCAACCCTTGTGAGGAGCTTGCTTCATGCCTGGTTTGCTGTCAGCTTCAGTTCCTGGCTGACCTTCCCTTGCAGAGCATCCTTCTTCTGCTACCTGATACAGACGTCTGAAAACCAGAAAGTCACTGCTACTCCATTGGAAATGTGGTCAGATGGGGAAAATCCCACTACAGATGTGCTAATGAGAGATAGGCAAGGTATCTATTATCATGTCGGCTCCCATACTGAGGTTCAGTGGTTTCACTTAGCACTATCTTTGCTGATTGTTGTCCACCAACTGAATTCTCACTGTCATTTTAAACCCACTCCAGGAAGCCTTAGAGCAAGATCTGTTTCTCAGCATACAGGCCCTTGATGACCAGTGCCTCTTTTATGGGAACTGTGTCCATGCAGCCAGGTACATGCCAGTGTCCATGGATGTTAGAAGAGACAGCATGAAAGAAAATTACCTCACATTGTGCTAGAGGAGGCTAAGGTGAGATATTGGGAAAAAATTATTCACTGAGAGGATTGTCAAGCACTGGGACAGACTCCCCAGGGGAGTGGTTGAGTTGCCATGCACAGATTTATTTCAAAGGTACGTAGATGAGTTGAGGCACTTCGTACCACAGGCTTTTAGGTTTAGTGCCAGGTTAACAGCTGGACTTGATGATATTAACGTCTTTGCTAACTAAAATGGTGCTATGATTCTGGGAAAAATCAAGCAGGAAACAGCAGAACAACTCTGAGATATTTTGCTTAAGACACTGAACACAGTACTTTGCTTACCAAAATGGTGTCCTGGAGTTGGAACAATATGAAGAATATCTTCAGGGGTGATCAGATGAATATAAAGTCCATTTTACAGTCAAAGGGTAATGAAGAGACTTCAAAAAGTTGCCAGCCTAACAAAACAAACTTTTGCTTTTAAGTATTTTGAGACAGGTTAACACTAACTGGAACAAGGACTATATAACATAAAGAAAAGCATAAAGTTGTTATGAAGACATTTAAAACTGGATGTCACAAGGAGGTTTCTAGCAATGAGGAAAAATAAGGCTCTGGAATTAGCTCTGAGTAAAAATGGTGACAGAAAACTTCTGCAGTAATGACCAAGGTCATAATCGCTGAAAGGAATTATTGGCATGTTTCATTCAGTTAACACAAGTGTAGATTTGATGATTTCAATGGTCCCCTTAAATCCCTTCTCCATTGTTCAGGAATTACCACAACACACCCTCTGAATAAATCATCCTTTTGCTGCAGATACAAGAGAAGATTGCCGTAGAGCAGACAGAAAGGTCTTACTCCATAGTGACCATAGAGCATTTTAATCTGGCAATTGACAACCAACCCTGCCCTGAGGGTATGCAACATCTCAGACTTCCCTATACTGTCATCAACACAATGCAAAGTAGGCAGGTCAGTGAAAGGACAATGAGCAGGATTAGTGGAATATTTATTGGTCAGTGAGATACAGATGGGGCTCAGATAGGGAACCATTAATAAGCCTGTACTAGTCCTAGAGAGTCATGCAAGGATGTGATGGTTTCAAGAGTAAATTTGCGAATTTTCCTGGTTGGTACTCAAGTCAGGAGAGAAAAAGATCACAATTAATGTCTATTAGATCACTTCTTACTAGTTAGACTATTAGTAGAATCAGGCTGTTATTATTAATGGCAGATAACAATTCACACATTATGCTCAGTTACTGCCCCACACAGACCCTCAGTGACTGTTACCTGGTATCACGACGTGCTTGTGGCCTTGAGAGACTTGAGAGTCTTGATGTTCTGAGTTTTTCTGTTCTTGTGAATCCACAGGACTGAGAGACTCCTGACCTTACGTATTCTTAGGAGAGTTTCACTTGCCTCTCAGCACCTACCCGTTCTTTCTTTGATCCGGTTTCTGGTATCACACGCACAGGCCCTGCTCATTCATGCAAATTCACCCCGTGTGGGCTTTTATGACAGAAATGCAGAGCCAGAGTTGATCCAAAAGCCATCATGTGTCCCACAGGACACTGTCCTGTCCCATGATTTCAGCTTGCAGTGGTAATCTTTACCTCCAATCCCTCTGAACACAGTTCTTTTGCACCTATGGGAAATTTATACCTTTACTGCTGCACATTATAACACAGAATTTCAAAGTACATCACTCACCACAAGATAACTAAGAGACAAACCACTCTTGCCTGATTGTTTCCATTCGGAGTATGAGCCCTTTTGTACACATTTCTGAAGGCTTCCTCCAGGTCTTACGACTGTCAGTCCCATACGCCTGTGGAAGTGAGAAAGATAAGCACAACCAAATGCATGTCCTGTGGCCTGAACTTAATACAGGCTGCTCCAAAACTGTTTTTGGGGCTGTGTAAGTTACGTGTGCCTTTGAACTGCCGTTATCTTTCAACAAAACATAGATGAGGTTAAGAGATGAAGGTAATACACCAAGTGCTAAGGTAAAGATGGGGCTGCCTGAAGGAAAACAAGCAGTTAGGAAGGAAACCACTTTCTTCCTTACTCAGGCTGTGCTGGAGGGATTTTGAGTTTCACAGAAATGAGATGTGTCCTGTGGTTAAGATAAACCTGAGCTTTGAGACAGATTAATCTCTGTATCTCAAACTGACAATGGCTTAAAGAGACATCGTAAATGAAGTTATCTGGAGGGGTATTTACCTTTGTGTTATCTTTATGAATGCATTTGTCAACACCTTCCAAAAGCTGGTTATATATTTACTGTCTTGTGAGCCCAAATGGTTTTGGAGAAGGGTCAGTCAGAAATTTTTTAGCAAAAGTATCACTTCAAGAAAGTAGACTCTAAAAAAATGTTAATATTTGACAAAATCTGTTAAAATCTGTTTTCAGGGAGACTGATTTCTATTATAAGAAAGATTAAGAAAAGATAAGATGTTATTCAATTTCAGAATAAACTGTATTTTGATCTTATAACCCATTGAATGAAGAGTTAACCAAATTGAATTGTTTGTTGCTTTTTTACCCTTGATGTGCCTTAACCATCTAGTAAGTAGTAGAGTGAACCTTGCCAATTAACTTTGTCATGCTGTATTAAATCTGATTTTTACTGATATTCTTGCTAGTGATTTTTTAAGCAATCTCAACTTTCATAAAACTGAGTAATGAGGAGGTTTTTTTCCCTGTAAAATAAGTGATGTGGGAATCCATGAGTGTAAGATGTGCTTGTAGATACACCCTTTCTATGACTGTGGTAAAAACAAACTGTGATTTGCTGACAACCCCTTAAGCTGAAATTTCCCTCATTTTTTGAGCAACTGCTCAATTTTTGATGTTTACTGCCCCTGGGCTTTCACAAACACATATATGCTGTCATAGCTGAACTGAAATTTCTGCCCGTCCTGCATTTTAGATTAATTCAACACATATTTACATATGCGTGCAACTACTTGAAGATAACAGATTTTTCATTTTTCAGCTCTGAGCTTGTAGTGTAGTGTTCCATTCCATTGCACAGGATAGATGAAAATAATTCAAAAGCTAAGGGCAGGTATTACAATTTTAACATCCCTTCATAAAAGAAAGATACTGTTCTAAGAGATTTCACTGCTTAAGTAAAAGGTGCAAAAAGAGCTCAGAGAATTGGCCTGAAAAAACAACAAAATTTGGCTTATGTAAGACTCTTGCGACCTGAAGGTATGAGTAACAACACTTGCATTTCCATATCTCAACAAACTAAGCCCCTCTGAGACAAAAAAAGGGAATTTTGGTGAAGAAACTGTTTAATGGGTGTGTATTTTGGTGTAAGACACTATCCAGTTAAGTGTTCCATTCATGTCTTTCATTTTAATCTGCACATGAAGAGCTAATAAAGGACCATCATATAATGTGCCCAGTTACCAATTGTACATGTGCTCCCAATTCTTAAATCATGTTCTGATGGGCATTGAAAGCAGAGTCCATCAGATGCCTTCCAGAATTCCCATTATGAAAATTCCAGCTGTGCTTATGGGAATGCAAATCAGAGAAGGATCCTGTAGTCATTTCTCATGTGGATATTTGCATCTCTAGCCTTGAGCTAAAGACTAATCAAATTACTGGTTTGTTACTTGGAAAAGACTGTGCTTTAGAAAATAAATGGGAACTGCTGTCTACCTTTGAATTGCTCACTGATGACTTTTTTTATCAGTAAATTACAGTAATACAGGAAAGTGCTTTTAAAGGAAAAGGGCTTTGTTTCAAATGCTGGCTTTTATGGTACATGTGAGCAGTTGCCTAGAAAATCTTGTGAGCTTTTTCCTGGGTGCTCAAAGGAAAGAGGTACAAGACAACATGATTTGCATGGTGTCCTTCTGGCGGTGTTAGAGCAGGATGAGCTTTGAATTTTGTGTTTCTTGTTTTGATTCACCGTAGCAGAGTTGAATCGAGCCACCCTTGCAGTGTGTGTGGCATTAGTGTCTGTGAAGATAGTTCAGATATTTTGGAATGGTCTGCTTCCAAGACTTTCAAACCTTCTTCAGATTGCAAACTGGTAGGTTTAAGGGAGGGGGAACAAAATCACCTCTGGATTACAAAAAGAAGGGAGAAAAGAGAAAATACCTACTCTCAGACAAGATGCATGTCTTCAGAGGATCCTAATCACCGGTCACTGTCATTTTCCCACTAATAAAGCGGTTGTTATCTTCTTTCCCAGAACAAACCCTTATCAAACTTATCTTATAATTTATCCCGTAGAACAGAGGGATTAAGTAGATGGTGTATATAATGCATAGTGAGGATATTTTTATTCATAAGAGAAGAGTTAATTAGCTGGTCAGTTACTGACAGAGAAGTCTTCCAGAAGACTGGCCCTGTGAGCTGCCTTCCAACATTTTGGTCATCTTTCCATTTTAGATCCCCAAATGCATGCTAATGAACTGGTAACTACTGGATTTCATTCTATGGAAAGAGACCTTTGGAGGGAAGATGTACTTCAAGAGGCAGGAAAACAGCACAGGGACTACCTTGGAATCTCATGTGCACAAGGAATGTGGAATAATGGCACGTCAACCAAATGGTGTGAGAGCAGCTGTTCAGGGTGTCCCTGCTGAGCAGCCGTGTGCCTCAGAGCTCAGCCAGGAGCAGGACAGCACACAGGGATTGTGGGCTGAGCACAGTCCCCGTTTTTTGCTTGTTGGTGTGCTCCCAGAGCTCTGAGGTTTGCTCCTGAGGGCCGGTGAGGGGAGAGCAGGGAAGGGCAGAGGATGGACCAACCCTCCCAACATGAGTGTCTGATGCTGCTGAGCTGGGAACCAGCATGGTGACAATGCCTGGTGCTGGCAATGGCATTGCCAGGGTGTCATTCAGCCTTGTGCTGAATTTCCTGCATGTCTGTTCAATGGCATAAAAAGTGTTCATGGAAGATGCTCCTGTCACCTGTGGCACAGTTTCTGTCACAAGGGGAAGGAAGACTCCAACACAAGTTATCCTTGGACTTCGTATTTTTTGAAGTTTAAAATACAGTTCTTCAGGCACAGACTCAGATTAGTTACAGGTGCATTGCTCCATACAGATTGACAACATCCAAACCAGACACATTGAATCAGGATGGGCTTAGTGAACATAAGGTTCAAGTCAAGTATGTTTCTGTGACAGTCAGAAACAGTAAAAAAGTAACTTTAAAAGTAAATACAATCCCACTGCAGCTCAAAAGGATTCTGAAGCTCTAGTACCAATGTACCAAGAATGTAGTGAGACTTTTCCTAATAGCTCTAATCACAGGAATTTAGCAAGTCCTCCGATGTATCATTTCAGTAGGAACACAGACACTGGTCATTACTTCAGCAAGAGCAAGAAAGCTCAAAAGGCTTCATTTTTTTACTGAACCATACCAGAATTTTATAGGCACCATTAGAGTCAACAGATATTTTTCTACAATTCAAAATAGTCAAAAATTATCAATAAGATATTCCCATATTATTGGGAATTCCTTAGCATCGACATTAGGAGCTTGTAATAACCAGAAACAGCATTCAAGCATCATATTCCCAAATTAAATATGAACATGCATGTGATCAAGCAGGTCTGATCTTTTTGTGTCCTCAATTAGTAACTTTAGGCATTTCAAGAGAGATTACATTTGGATCTGAGTCTTGGCTCTGTTTTTCTACTATGTTACACAAACTGTGATTTTCAAGGAAAGAAGAGTAAATAGGAGAAAATTTCTACCTCCTTCATAATTCCAGATTGGTGATCTAATCGACCCATTTTAATTTCTATTACTTTATAACTCTTATGGTTTCAAATTAGTTCATTTGGAACTAAACTAGAAGGTCCAGGTTAAATCATGATCTTTTACATGGACAGAGTTCTGACAGGACAGTTAATGAGGTGCAAAATCCTGGCTGGCAGCTCTCGAAATTTTGGATTGCTCCAAATTAAAACCATTGTATGTCCTGTAGGACAGGCAGCCATTACAGCTATACATAAGGATTTTGCAGTGCTAAAACGTAAAAAAAAAATGTATAAAAGAAAAGTGAAAGTTATAAAATATGTAACATAAAAAATAAGTAAGGAACAGACTGACTTGATGGCACTGATATGGGCCTCTAAGGTGGGATCCCTGAAGCCACTTGCATTATTTTGCATCCGTCTGGTGTGCATCCACAGAGACTGAATCAGCAGGATACTTGAAACAACAGACAGTATTACAGGCAAACCAATACCAGCATTAGAGAGAAGAATTAATAAACCCAAACTGTCTTTTCTTGTGGCTTGCATTGCTGAAGAGTTTGTCATAGGTGAAGGAGCAGTCAAGTTGTTGTTCTCCCTGTAGACATGCCAGGCGAAGGGAATTGCAGCTG
>VXBN01001972.1:0-10824 GCA_013397395.1 Sinosuthora webbiana
GCAGCCAGAGCTCAGCTCTCCCCTTACACCAAGCAGGAGTCACCTGGAGAAGGTCTGTTAGGATTTATGGCCTCTATAAAGGGGTAGGAGTTGGATGTTTGCTGTTATTATGGGCTGTATTTCTCTCCCTCAGCAACCAGCAGCTTTTACCCCCTGCGGCAGGTTGCTGCTGCCATCACTTGCTGGAGCCTCACGGGGTGGGAAGAGCTGGGTTTGGGCTCACACAACCTCATCCCCTCCCCTCAGGGAGTGCACAGCACCATGGTGCTGCAGGCCCCACGGGGGACATGAGCTGACCAGGTGGGACCAAAGCCCCCTAGGGCACCTGAGCCCTTCTCTTCCAGCCTGCCCATCCACCTGGGAGGCACAGGGGGCCAGGAGCTCAAGGCTGGGAAGAGCTGCAGTAGCACAACCCAGTCCTGAACCCCTTCTCTGCCTTCCAGGTGAGAGATTGCAATAAATGAACCATTCCTGTTAAAAGTGACACCACCCACCCCACAGCTGTGGGTATTGTAGGGCCAAAACAGTCAGCTCAGTCAAAGAGTAGAAACTGGAGGCTTTGCCTTGGGAGTGTCTGTTCTGGATGTCCCCAACAGGTTTTTCTGCAATAAAAGGTACATCAGGAAGAAAATGACAGGACCAGGCAGAGTCTGGAGTGCATATGGAGAGCCTGGTTGGTGCCTCAGCTTCCCCCCTTGGATACTAAAAGTAGTCAAAGACTCACTAATAAGCATCTGCACCCTGTCTCAGATCAAGCTCTCCAACACAATTTCCTTTCCTTTTCCCTAATATGATCAGGTCCAAGGCTCATCAAGAATCAGCCTCAGCTTCACCCACCTCTCCTGGCCAGCCCAGAAGGGAAAACAGCGCTTCGTTTTAAAATCCTGATATCACAATTCCATCAGTTTCAAAAAAAAGTGTTTTTTCCTACCCTATGTTGGATTTTTTTCCCTTTTCTCCCCCTTTCACCATCCCGTGCCTTGCTACCAAAACACTGTACCCTGCAAAGGATGAAAGCAGGACCCCACAACTGCCTTTTCCTCACTGCCAATTTTGTCAAATTGAAAATGTAAAAAATAAGCTTCTGCAGGCATTTTTCCCCCTCATTTAACTGAAGGCACCGTGGCAGGGGAACATCCCTCTGAGCAGCTGTGCTTCCAGGCTGCTCAGAGTGTCTCCTACCTATGGAAGCAGATGGAGGCCCATGGCACCTGTGAGGCGTTCATCTCCTGTCTGTTGTTCTCTCTCTTTTTCACGAGCAGCACGTGTTTATTCCCCCTTTCAGACTCACAAGTCCCACTGGAGCTGCCCCATGGTTTTGCCTTACTTTGGCTCTTCCATTTTTCCCATATTCTGATTGAACTTACACATCAGCACATCGTTTTGTATAGGATTTTTTTTTTTTTATGGGCTTGTTGCTACTCCCTTGCCAAAATTCCCCCAGGTTTTTAGCTCCACACTGCTCGCAGTGCTTCTCTTCCCGTGCTTAAGCTGCCACAGCTGCTGCCAGACACAATCCCTTGGAAAAGTGTCTGATCTCTGAGCCCCTCCTGGAGCTCATCTCATTCTGCCCTTCCCACATTCTTCTGGACTATCAGTGGGAAATCACTGCTGGACACACTCCACGATGCCACGAGCAGCCACAAGCTCAGCTCAGCACTGTTTTGCCCCTAGAATAAGAGGTGCTCCCTAAGGAGGAGAAAAAAACTCTTTAAAAAAGAGCAATTTCTTGATTTTCAGCCACTGCATGAACACTACTCCAGTGTCTTCTCCACCACAAAATTCAGGTCAAAGAGGGATGTGCCCTTCCCTGACCTGCTGAGGACCGGGGGAGTTTTTGCTTCCTTCACATCAGGAGGACCCCTCACCTCCTGCTCATTTAGCTTATTTCCCTAATTTTTGGAAAAGCAGGAGTGCCCATTCTCCTGCCTCCCATAGGCCACCACAGGCTCCAAAGCTCCGTGTTCAGCATCCTGCAGATCTCGTGTCTCTGGCACAGTCGGTGACACTGTAATAAACACTGAAACTAATAGCAGGTATTTCTGAGCCATGTTTTGTTCCCTGCAAAATGTTAATAGAGAAAAATCTGCAGCACCATGCCAGGAAATCTTTTTATATCTTATTTCCAGACTACCCTAATATCAATTTATATCTGCAATTCAATTAATGTTCTGGGAGAGGCAAATTAGCATCCCCGGGTCCCTCCTGTTTCAGAAAAGCAAGTTCCCATGGAGAGAGAAAGTCAGGCACAGCCTCTCTCAGGGGCTCAGAGTCGATCAGTGCAAGACCCCAAACACACAGAGATCCCCTAAATAACCAGGGATTAGCTTCAGACGTGCCCTGAAATACCTTTTTGTGTCATAAAGCAGCACTTAAACCCCTCCTGAAACTGGTAGTGGGGCGCATGACACTTCACCTGTGAATCTGCCTGCTAATAAGTGCATCATGCCTGAACTCTATGGATTTTAAAATATGAATCAGATCAGGTGATGTCGCTCAGCTGTGCATGCATCCGATGGATTTTATGCTCACGGAAGCAGCAGGATGCTGCAATTTTAATTTCAGTGCAACAAAGGAGCTGGTCTCAAAAAATAATCAGGGCCCGTTCCCAGCCTTCTGAGGACACTGCCTCAAGTTGTGCTAGGGGAGGTTTAAATTGGGTAATAGGAAAAATTGGATAATAGGAAAAAGGGTGAAAGGGTGGTTGGGCATTAGAACAGGCTGCCCAGGGCACTGATGGAGTCACCATCCCTGGAAGTGTTAAAAAAAATGTGTGGATGTGGCACCTGGGGGTGTGGTTTAGTAGCAGCCTCGGCAGTGCCACAGGCCAAAGAGTAGGGAACAGGACAACCCCACTTCCCTTCAAAACCCATTGCAGGCAGGGTGGGACCCTCTGCTCCATGGTTTGGGCAGAGGCAGAGCCCTGGAAATTAAAAGAACTCCTCATGGAAGTCCCCTCAGCATGCTGGCAGCGTCCTGGGGAGAGCGAAGACATTACTTAGGGAAAGCACTTTGGGAAGCAAACAGCTCCATTTCCATCCTGAACAGCCCGATCTCCGAGTTCGTGTCCTGAAATAGCCCCGGGAGCCAGTTCCCAGCAGGACTGCACGGGAACCTCCCCTCCTCTTTCTCCAGCACAGCCTCTGTGTTTTTATCTGTATTGATGGGCGATGAATAACCCAGCGGCACATCTGCAGGAAAACACAGGATGCCCTGGAAAATGCTGCAAGGCCAGGATGTGCCCGTGGCCCGGGGTGCCTGCGTGTGTGGGAGCTGCGGCCCGCAGAGCCCGGCCACCCGTGAATAATCCTAATGAACAACTCACCAATTAATTCACCAAAATGATTTTCCAACTGGCTTCGAGCTGAGCGTGCAGTCGAGGATCTGCTGCAAGTGGTGACGAGGAAAAGGTAGAAAGGTAGAAATGGTTGCCAGCCGTTGATCCAGGGAGTGGGCAAGCTTGGTGGGAGCATCCCGGTGGCACCACGGTGGTGCTGCTGGAGCAAGGAGCCTGCAGTGGAATTAAAGTCCTTCCAGACCTACAGGAATGACCAAGGACCATCCCTGCTTCCCCACCATCACTGGGTATAGGATTTACCCCCCCAGGGCAAAGGAAAATGGCTGATGTCTCTTAACCTGGGAGAGGGTCATCTCATGCAAATGGGAAATAATTCTATTTAATTTGGAAGGCGTGACTGGGTTGTATGGCAATTTCTGAAAAAAAACCCACAAAAGCACAGAAGGACTGCAAAAATTAAAGCCAAAAGTAAGTGTTAGAGACCACTTACTGCAACTTTTATGTGTCACAAGTCTCACCCAAACCCCCTCTGCAGAGCCCAAAGACTCAGTAGTGAAGCTGAGTATTCCAATCCTGTAAAACTCAGCTGCCAGAAGAATGGGACCAGCAGGGCCACTGGAAGGGGTGGGATCCACCATGATCCCCCCCAGAAGAACATGGTAAACCACATGCTTTGGGTGAGATGGAAACCCTCAGGTCTCTGTCAGCCTGAGGAGCAGGTTCCTCCCAAGGTTCATGCTCCATTAAAAGACATATTAGACAATTCAGGGCCAGTGGAGACTCTCTGTCATAGGTGAAAGCATGGTCCACCATACTCCACCTCCAGGTGCAACATGCCTAAAATAATTTGGAGAAAGGAAAACCTAGAAGGGCAGGACAAGTGTTTCTGCAGATCCAAACAGAAGCTCAGTGTGTGCTGTTTAAATGCAACCCCTGCTCTGGGACAGGAATTCCTCTTTTCAGGCAGGATCAATGTGAAGGGGTAGAGCCCCAGGGTGAGATGCTCAGCTTCCCTGGCCCTGGCCAGGCCACCCCTGGCACTGACATCTCTGCCCTCTGTGTCTCACCCCCATTTTCACTCCCAGCCCCTCCATCTCATTGCATCTTGCAGCTACTTCCACAAGAGCAGGGCACACGCTATGGCAAAAATCCTTCAGCTTCCTGTGCCAAGCATGAAGAGCTCCTTGACCTCGAGTCAAGGAGGTTTTCCACCCCCCAGAAGACTTCTGTAGCTTTTCTTCCAGCCCTCTTTGTGCTTCTACAGGCCCTGTCAGAGGCTGACAGCAGAGCTGCTGTGTTGTTCCTGGAATAGCTTTTCCAATGCCGTGTGAAGGATCTAGGTCACTCCTGACTCTTTGCTATTCCCCTTTTTATAAACCCAGTGTCAGGCAGACACACAGAATGACTCTGAAGCTGCCCTGAATGATGCTTTGTGAGACTGAGTCTCTCATGTTGGAGCATGCATTTTCCAGGCTCTCAGGGGTGGATTTGTGGATGGCTCTTCAAATACAACAGCTGGACTGGGGCTGTTTAATGGTCCCGAGTGTTTGGCAGCCATAACCTGCCCGGCTCAGGATTTTTGTCACCTGCAAGCCTTACTGTAGATTTTAGGATTGTTACCATCTTTACTAAAATTACTTCACAGCTCTGTCTTTCTAATTCCCAGCCCCAGTAGGAGCAGCACCTCTCCTTCACCTCAGCACAGTGGCATTGGTCAGAGGCTCTGTCACAAAGCCGGGCACAGCTGACATTTACCATGCCCAGTTTACAGCATTAATGATGTCCCTGCTGGTGCTGGTTCCTCAGGGGTTTGTGTCCAGCCTCCCTGCCCCAACAGTGCTGCCAGGGTGCTACTTAGAACTGCTGGGACATGGCCTGGACCAGCGTGGATGTTTTCACCAGCCCCAGCCTCTCACAGCAAAGCTCAGGAGTCTGTCCAGCCAGAGCTACTTTCCATACCAAAAGCCATTAATTTTGCCAAGTGTGTAGCTGCAGGAACTCAATTATCCCTCCTACCATCTGATCTGGGTTCATGGCTTCCTTTCTCAAGCTGTCATGACAATTTTGTAAATCCCCAGACCCCTGGGATTTTCCAAGTTTTCAAGGCTTGCTAAATCTCTTGGTTCACAACTCAAACAGCTCCCCAGCTTTGTGTATCCCAGGTTTAGACTTTCCACAGCATCAAGCTGAAAATATTGGATGTCATGGAGCTTGCACCTTCCTTAGGGCAACATGACAGGTTTTCCAAGGAAAACCAGCTGAGCTGTAGCAGTATTTCATAGAATCACAGAACCACAGATCAGCTGGGTTAGAAGAGACCTTAAAAACATTCAATTCCACCTCCTGCCATAGGCAGGGACACCTTCCACTGTCCCAGGCTGCTCCAAGCCCCATCCAACCTGGCCTTGGACACTGCCAGGGATCCAGGGGCAGCCACAGGTTCTCTGGGCACCCTGTGCCAGGGCTTTCCCACCCTCCCAGGGAACAATTCCTGCCCAATATCCCATCCATCCCTGCCCTCTGGCACTGGGAACCCATTCCCACTTGTCCTGTCACAAAGAAAATCTACCCAGAAAGACACAGATAATCTTCAATCACGGGTGGACTCTACTGGTCCACCCTGGTTTGTTGATTCTGTATTCCTTCAATAAGCTAAATAATTAATATTATTTTGCATTCCAAAGGGATATTCTGTTCTGAAGGGACTAGAAAGGTGCCACACCTGCTGGAGGGTGAGCCTAACTAGCAGTTGATGAAGGAGCTGCAAACTATTCGCTGTATTTTTTAGGGAGAAAAATTTAGTCAGAGAAGTTGAATGGAGATGGAGACTTCCCGGTGAAACTTTGTTTTCAGATACTCAAAATGGTCACATCATTGCAAGCAGAGCAATAGCTGGAATCCACCCTATTTCAGTGGAAAAGGAGGGGAAGAAATAGTAAATTGATGATCCCAAATTGATGCGTATGTGTCAAAGAGCAGTAAGGGCAAACAAATAGCAAGACACGTAAATAATAACATTTTATATTGATCAGTGAGTCCAAGATGACCCTGAATCTAAGCAATGCCAGAAATTCAATGGGAGGTTTGAGAAAAGATGACTCAGATTGAATCAATACCTTGAGCTGTTTCCTCTGTCCAATAGTTTATTATGATTCCGAAAAATCTCTTGCTTGAAATTTTTTTTACAGTAATTCGAGAAGCTGAGCAGGTGCTGTGTTGGGGAAAAGGACAAAAAGGAAAGAAGGGAGAAAGTGCACGAGGGGGAATTGAACACGAGAACTCCTAAATTACATTAAATTAAATTAAAATAAATTAAATTAAATTCCTCAAACGGCTCCAAAGTTTGGGGTGGGAGTGGAAAGGTCAAAAAACTGATGAAAATTTACACCCAGCTCCGCCTTTGCCGGGTGTCAGGGGACGGGACTTAGGGAGGTGATTTACACTCTGCCACATCCCTTGGGAAGGTTCCCTCCGCTCTCTTGGCACGGACACCGGACAGGGAGCAGTGAGTGCCCAGCTCTGCCGTGTCCCTGCTGCTCTGTCCCCTGTCCCCTGGGCCCCTGGCTGGGAGCCCAGCGGCAGCCCCCGTGCTAATGACCCATCACAGCAGCTCGTCGCGTCCCGGGGAACGGCGTCTCTCTGCGATCCGCGGATCAAAGAGCGCTCCGGAGCCGTGAATCCCTGCGGGAGGAGGAGAGGTCGGCTCGGATTAAGACGTGCAGTAATTTGTGAAGGGTACGAACAGAAGAAACGAGCTATTAGGGGAAGGATTCGTGGCTGGCGGGATCAAAGAGCAGCAGTAGGAAATGTTTAGAAGGCGCTGGGAACAAAGGGAATTCAAACCCATATGAGTCTATTAATAGACACAGGAAATTTATTAACAGAGGCAACAGATCAAGTGTTCAATAACTTCCTAAATTCTGCTTTTGCAGAGAAACCAGATCTCTTTTCATAAAGCTGACGAAGGACTTGCAAGACTTGAAGGACTGCTATTAGCCAAGAAATTTAAACGACATACCTAAAAATACACTGATATTTTCCACCTACACCCGGATAACCCAAACACAATTATCCTTAAAGTGTTGACAGAGGTATCTAGCAGGCTTCAGGAATACCAAACAACTGCTGAGTTAGGACTGAGCTATTGTGACAGCCTGAAATCAGATAATTATGGGTTGTATATAGATATTAAGTAATAATTAGATAATAATTTCATATTAGAATAACAGAAGGATTATGTACCCAAGCTTGGTGAGGTGCTAAGCAGCAAAGGTGGGGTGGGATCAAGAAAGCAGCAGCTCTGGGAAGAAATTCAGCATGAGCAAAGCTGACCTGAACTGCAAGGAGTGACTCTGTAACAGAGGGGGTTTGGCTTAAATTTGGGTGTATACACTGACAGGAACAGGTACATTTAACCAGGACAGGGGCTGCAAGCCCTGGACGTGGCACAGTGACACCCTGGCACTTCAGACCCAGGCTTGGCATCCACCCAGGATGTGGAAAAGATAGAAATAGTTGCAAAGAGCCATGAGAAGCAGGAGAAATAAGTATGTGTTATGATGAGAAAATGTGTTCTTTGGCCTCAGGAGGATATTGGGGGCTCACAGGGGTTTGCAGCGGGCAGCCTTTGTAAGAGGATCACAGTGCAATTGGACAGGGAAAGGCAGAGTTGCCTGCAAATGTCTGGGATATGAGGCCAGGAGATTTCCCACCACCAAGAGAGCATTCTGGCATTCACAAAGGTGATTTTCCAGGCCATGAAGTCTTCAGAATAAAAATTGACTCTTTTGAGCAGACAGACCCTGGTAAATTCAACAGCTGGTCTCAATATGAGATTGCTTTGGGAAAGGAAACTTATGGCAGGCCCTGGTCTGCTGATTGTTGGGGCTTTAATCTCTGTAAATGACCTTTTCCTCTGCCTTTCTGAGGCACGGGGAGAAGATTCCAACCTCCCCTCTCCAAGAAAGATGTCAAAGAACATATCTGTGAGAGAAGCAGGAACACTGGGTGCACGTGTTCCTTTAGATCTTCCTCCTCTACATCCATCCCTGTGCCCTCTCATTCACCTTTTTATGAAGTATCAGATTCAGGATAAAAAGGTCATGGACCAGGGGACACGAGGCTTTTTCTTTCAAGCAGAGCAGGCTCTATATTTTCATCCATGCCAGACTGTGGATCAATTCGTGGCAGAAAACAAAGTTCATCAATGGCAACACTGCAAATAGTGGGAAACGGTCTAGGAGGACATTTGATGCCAGATCACTGCAAGGCACTAACGAGGGAGGAAAAGGGAGGGGAGAAGGGAAGACAGCAGGAGGTTTTCCTCCCAGTCACACTGCCTTATGTCCCACTCCACCCTCTCCTCCTGCAGGTCCTGCTCCAGTGTGTCCAACAGCCCGTGCATCAGGGCACCAGTGTCCCTTTGAGGGGTTCCCTCCCCGCCGTTCATCTCCGGGAGCTGGCCCAAACCAGGCTGCAAATGCGCTGAGCTTTCCTGGCAACGCTTCACGATAAACGGCAAACGGTTTCTGCGGCTCGTTTCCATTGTAGTATTAATCAAACTGAATTCCTGCGGTGCTCGTATGGATGTCATATGTAAATCCCACCGCTCGCTCCAAATTAAAGCCAACGGAGAAATTTCCCTCCTGTCTCCTTCGTGCAGCTCTGAGCTCTTGTGCATTTATTCCATTAATGAAATCCTGATTACTGTGGACATGAGGGAATACCAGAGTTGATGACACCCGTGAGAAGTGTTGGTAATATTTGGGAATTTATAGAGAAGGTGCCCAGATACAAGGCTGAAGCAAGCATACTTCCATGTCCTACCTCAACCAAGTACTCCACATCTCAAAACAGAAGCCCTCACCAGCATTTCAAACTGCCCATCCCTCAGTGTGAGTAGTTCAGAACAAGAGGTTTTCCAGGCCATGCTGGCCCTCAGCAGTGGCCAGTGTCACCATTCAGAAGAAGACATGAGAAACTCCAAACAGCAGCTCTGGAACAGTTTCAAAGAGTTTTCTCCCCCACTATTAGCAATCCCACCCTGTTTGATGAACTATATGTCTTTATTTATAATTTTTTTTGTGGTGAGAGACAGGCAAATACAGGTTTATATTGCTCTGAGAGTACTGACTGCTTTTTCCTCCCCTTGAGAAGGGGGTCAAAGAGCTGTGGACAAATTGCTGGACCCCAGAAGTTAGCTGCTGATCAGGCAGAAGCTCTTTTGGCCTTGGGCAGGACTTTGAGCCTTGCACCTGCTGAATCAAGTCCAGCATCTGAACTAGGGCAGCATGAGCACCCACAGGGTGTCTGTTGCCTTCAGTCCACCATCAGCTCCAGTCCCTTGGGAACACTGCAGCCTTCAGCCCATCAGAGTGATGCCGTTCACGTCCCCAGAGGAAAAGGGAGGAACACAGGAATGGGCTGAGGTGGTTCCAGCCCTTCCTGAAAGGCTGGGTGGTGGTGGGAAGGTCCCACCCTGGAGCCCTTGCCCACCCTGTGCCTCCCTGGCTGGCATCAGGTTTGGCAGCGGGCAGCGAGCAGATGAATCATGGCTTGGCCCTCTCTCTGTCACAGATAACAAAGCCACTCACTGCAGGAAGCCACACATACTGCAGAGCTTTCCAGGAACGACCTTTCCAGATTCCACCAAGCCCTGTCTGCACCAGGGGTGTTTCCTCCTGGTCTTCTTTTGACCTAAACCACTCAAGCCTCCACGTAATCTCCCAGAACAAGAAATCATGCACGGGGAGACTCCTATATTAGCCATGTCACCACAAATACTTTGGAAATTGTTCAGGTGCTTCCTCCCTGAGAAGACCTGTCACACGTTTGTGTCACTCCAAAGGTACGTAGGAAAACATACAGGAAAATACATCAGGGAAAAACTCTTCCCTGTGAGGGTGGTGACAAAGGTTGCTCAGAAAGGCACTACCACATCCCTGGGAGTGTCCAAGGCCAGGCTGTCCCCAGCGGGGAGCCAGACAAGGGTGGACATCACTCTGCAGCACCCGGGGGGTCTCTGGTGGGAACAGGGGGTGCAGCAGGTCACAGCGGGGTTCTGCCCTAAGCCCAGAGGGTCCTGGCTGGGCACTGGGGCACTCACCCCCAGGTGTGGGGATCATGGTAGGGGTCTGCCCTGCGCCCATGGGAGTCTAGCCCAAGGCTGGAGCTCACGGGTGGAGCAAGTCTGTCCTGTCTTGTCCCTCTCCCCTGGGACGGCACAGGGGAGTCTGTCCCCAGGCTGGGGCTCACAGGGGGGCCTGGCCCGGTGCCCAAAGGGTCCTGAGATGGCATGAGGAGGGCTGTCCGAGGCCGGAGATCCCGGGTGGGGGTCAGCCCCGTACCTGGGGGTGCCCCTCGAGGGCACAGGGGTTCCTCCGCAGGCACGGCGAGGACATTGCGGGTCCGCCCCGCGCCCCGAGTGCGGGCTGGGGACGGGCTCCGGCCCCGCCTGAGGACGGTGCCGAGCGGGCACGGCCGGGGGCGGCCCGGGGGCGCAGCGGCGGCGGGGGGTTTGTGAGGGC
>VXBN01001972.1:11711-80627 GCA_013397395.1 Sinosuthora webbiana
GCTGTGCCTCCCGGGGAGGACTCTCGCAGGGCTTTGTTGTTCTGCCGGGTGTCCCCGGGCAGGGCCTCGGGCAGCCGCGGTACCGCCTCGCCCCGAGGCCTCGGAGCGGTTCTTGGGCCGGCCGGAGCCGCCCCCCTCCCCGGCGCCGTTCGGTGTCAGCCGGACGCTCCTGGCAGGAAAGGGGAAGCGGGACCGAGCTGCCGGAGGTCTGCAGGGGGTGGCCCCGGCTGCGGGCTGTGCCCGGGGGGGGTTTGTGCCCTTCCTTCCCCAGGAGCCCTTCGGGGCTCGGTGACACCCTCCTGTCACCCCAGCGTGCGTGTGGAGCTTTGCGGTGTTGTTGCTTGGTCCCCGGTGCCCCGAGCAGGTCCCCCCGAGATCCTGCTGCTGGAGGTAGCCGGGGTGACCCCGGGGAGCAGCCGGAGAAATCCCATAACCACCGTGCCTGGGGGAAAGCTGCGCCTCCTTCGCAGCCGCCCCGAGTCGAGGGCTGGGATAGAGCTGGGGGTGAGACAAGATTTGAGCGTTTCGTGCACAGTGAGATGTTTAAAAATAACCCCGGTGACGGCTGGCTCCTGCCGCGCAGGTTTAATCCGCAAGCTCTTTGAAGCTCCCTGTAAAAACTGTGGCAGCACTTTGGAGTCTGGATGACTGAAAGTAGAGCTGGCAAATCCGAGCAGGCGGCCTGAGTTTGGGATGCACTGAGCAGCTTGGCTCCCTCGGGCCTCGGATGGTTCAGGTTCAGCAGCTGAACATGAAACTATTTCCATGGGGAACGTCGGGATGCAGAGACGCAGCTCTGGGGTCCCCGGCTTTGATTTTTTGGCTGAGTTTCTGTTTACTGTTGTTGTTTATAGTAAACAGCGTGCAGTGAGTGGCTGGGAACAGCCATGTGGTCGCTGCAGTTCTCAGCCAGTAATATTGGGGGAAAACGTTCTCCCACCTCGGTTCAGCGCCTGAGCGCCGGCTGCAGCCTGGGCCTCCTCCTCTCGCCTTCCTCTCTTACTCTCAGCTTCTGTTGGCCAGACTGTGCTGTCCATCTGTGTTTGCTGGGAGTGTTTGGGGTTTGGGATGGTGGTTTCATTCCTTGTGCTTCATCTCAGGCACTGGCTTGTGGCTTGGTGTTAATATGGGGAACAAAACTTGGCTCGTGGGGCTCTCAGCTTGGGACAGGCTGCCGTGGTGTACAGCCCTGCACGTGCTGCTGGGTAGTTCAGGATCTGCCCAGTAGATGGTATGAAAATGCAGATGGAGATCAGGGAGTCCCTTACAATGGGCACAAGGGAAATAGAGGTATTTCTGTGCTGTTTAAAGTATTTGTTTAATTAAAAGCTTGAGAGTGTTCTGTTTGTGAGAGATACGCTGAGTCTTGGTCCTCCTGGTTTGGTATTTACATCTTAGCAAGCGACAGTTCTGCATCTTGATAATCTGCTTTTCTTGAGGCACTTCTGTGGAAAGCTGATGAATTTTGCAGGACAGTATGGTGTCTGTAAGTAAAAGATGCTGCTAGGGTATTAAATGATGATCTTAATTATCAAGTCGCTGTGCTTCAGTCTAGATAGGAGTGCTCTGGGAGCTGTGCCCCTGCCCTATGTCTAATTTAAAGGAATGTCTGAAACTTTGTTTTATAGTCTCAGACATCAGGGACTTCCAGAGATGTCCTGGTTGTTTCCCAGCCCTGGATAAGGTCAGGTAGACTTCTATACCCTTCCTGAGTAGTAGTTCTTTTAAGGCTCTTTGTGATGGCAATTCCACATCCTGTGCAGGTGATGTATGCCAACACTTAGGCCTCCTCATCATTAGAGAGATTTTTCCGGGGTATTTAATCTAAATCTTTGTCTTGCACTTTAAACCTGTTCTTTTTCTGATGTCCAGAGCTCATGGAGGACACCCTTCTCCCCACATCACTCCACTTCCTACATGTCTGCAGCTCAGTTAGAAGCATTTGAAGACTTTTTTTTCCCTCTCCCTAAGCTGAGCAAGATCAGTTTCTCCGTTCTTCTCTCGTGGGCCTGTCAGCCTAGCCGAGCTCTGTCTCTGACTTGGCTTCTGCTTCCATTCACACTTCACCTAAAGTGCTGTGGTCAGTGAGGGCAGGACTGTGTCAGTAAGGTTTCTGCAATAAGCTGGGCCCAAATGACACTGTTTATGTCTCAGCACTGTTATGTCACGAGGAATGGAGATCACATGTTTTGAGTATTTGTGCTTTTTAACTGTGTGTTTGTGACAGAGGACTTGGCGTGCTCGGGGAGCTCCTGTTTGCAAATCTGGAGTAGTGTGCTAGCAACGTGAGCTTGGAGCTGTGCTGAGTTAAACCTTGGCATGTTTGAGCTGTAATGTTTACATCTAGCACCCTGTCTTTTCTCCTTTTCTTTTCCTTGCCTGCTGCTGAAATTCAGTTTTTGCAATGAGACAAAAAGGTTTTGCGTCCTTGGTGCATCCATCTGTGTTTGAGAAGTTTCCTGATGAGGAGGGGTCCCTGAGAAGTGAGGGAAGATGCACTGAGGACAGAGCAGCAACTCTGGCTGCCAGCTTCTCTTGTGAGGTGGTTAATCTCCTGCATGTATGTAATTCAGAGACATGCCAAGGTAAAAATCATCTCCACGACTGAACTCTCAGTGTAGCAGAACTGTAACTCTGACCCCTCCTTCACCCCAGCTCCACATCCTGGTGTAGCACCTGCACCCCAGGCTGGAACAGGAATGGTTCATCCCACTTTGTTTGCAGGATAGCACAGCCTAATCCTAAAGGAAATGCTTTTTCTGGGTTTAATAGAGTTGTAAAAAGCTGCTTTCTTAGCCAGCTTAAATATCTACCAGTGGAAGCTGTTATAGAACATTTGCACCGTGTTTAACCTGATAGTGCAAGTCTGAGAGCAGCAGGAAGCACAAGAAAACTTCCCTGTGTATCACCAGGTCTCACTGGGCTTGGAGTGAACAAACCCAGTGACCTGAAGAACTAGTAGTGTCAGAATGGTGTCTGGTGGAGCACCTGAGCACTGGAGATCATCACCTCCTCCTCTTTACAGAGCTGTGCTCTGCCCTGGGTGGCAATCTCCCTCAGCAGGACAGTTCAGAGGTGTTTTCAATTGTGAGCAGAAGGAGAGATCAGTACCAGGACATCACTGCAGCCTGGCTGGTGCTGGAAACACTTAATTCCCAGAGATCTCTATATTCATTCAATTCCTTAAAAAACCAGAGAAGTACTTGGCTCTTTCACTGAGGTTACTTACACACACCACCTCTGGCAGATTTAGACGCTGTGATACACAGTTGGCAGTCTGCAGGGTTCACTCAGGCACCTACCAAATGTTTCTGCCTCTCTGGCAGGGATTTAAGCAGACTTTGTGTCTGCACCTCTGCTCTTACTGGGCTGAATCTCACACTTTTACGCAGACTCATCCTGAGCAAAAAAATCAGGAGTTTGGCTGAGAACTGAAGGAAAAGATGAGCATTGGTTTTGCTGCCTCTGCTGTTTGCGTGGCAGTCTTGTCCACTGGGCTGGATGGACAGGTGATGTCTGAGCTCCTGCAGGGGAGTCTGAAGCACTTGCCTTCGACCCCTGCAGCTGCACAGCCTGGCTGGTAACGTGTCACTGGAGATAAGGAAACAGGGCAGAGTCGGTGTGGTCACTGCCAGCACAAGGGAGCTGACGTGGGAGTTGAGGGCAGGGCTGTTTTTCCCTGGGACAGGCTTGTGCTTCTGCCGCTTTCCATTTCTCGCTGAGAAGTTTTTCTGCTTGTGTTATGAATTGAATGGTGTTATCACCAGTGAGAAACTAAACTCCTCCCAGCCAATGTGCTCGGAGTTCCCCAGCTCCAATTAGCTTGTACATTTTCCAGACTGCCACAGTGGGAAGGGCCCAGAAACCTTCCCGTGGCTCGGGATTGTTTTCAGCAACGGAAACTGTAGGAGTAGATGCCAGTGGAAATTTGTGAAGCTCAGTCTTTGCCCGTTGAGTTTCATGCAATTCCTCCCCTCTCCTGGCACTTCCAGGTTTCACTGGGCGCTGGTCTGGGTCCTTTCTCCCAGATATCATGGCAAGGGAACAAGTTCAGTCCACCCATTTTAGGAGTGACATGTGCTGTGGTTTGCTTGGGGATGGAGGGAAGTAGGTGCACCCTTCTGATTCCTCAGGGTGCTACTGATGTTTGACTCCAGGAAAAGGTCCTATCAGGAAAAATGGGATTTGTGCCTGGAAGGAGCTGGGGGACACTTACAATGTTTGAGTTCAGTGTTGGCAGAGGCTGCACGGGGTGAAGAAGCCCATCTGTGCTCCACCCAGCTTGCAGTCACCTCCCTGTTACCCGCCTGGGCAAGGCAGTGCTGGAACAGCTGCCACCAGTGCCTGAGTGGCTTTCATCCTCTGTGCCACCGCTGCGGGGTGTCCCTGCTCCTGGGCCTCCCTCCCTTCCCGTTTGGAGCAGCCCCTGCCTCCTCCCCCCCGTGCTGAGCCCTGAGCAGTGGGATGCACATCCAGCTGTGTCTGGGGGGAGCGGGAGGGCAGCCTGTGTCCCCTGCTCCCCTCACTCCCTCCTGGCCGTGGGAGCCTCCCTGGGCTGCTGCCAGGGCCTGCCTGCCCTCCCCGTGTCCCTGCAGCTGCGGGCAGGAGACAGGGCTGGGACACACACACTGTGGGGGACACATGCCAGCAGTGCTTTGGGGCAGGAACCCCGGCACGGCTCTGGCTCTGGGGGGCACAAAACGTCCCCACAGTGCAGTTGAGTGTCCCTGAAAGTGGCTGGTCTGCAGAGGTGACAGCTCAGGGTGAGGGGGGGCTACCTGAGCTCAGGCTGAACGCACTGGGGGATCTCTGCAGGGTGCTGGGCGTCTCCCACCAGAGCTCTCTCCCTGTGGTCGCTGCTGCAGGGCCCCTCGCTCCCCACTTCTGCCTTTCCTGCCCAGCTGCAACACATAATGCAGGAGAAATTTCTGCTCTATACTCCTCAGTTAAGTGAAGGCAGGCAGAAGAGCTGATGGAGTCTGATGTGGACCGAGGAGGAAGTTGTACCAATTCCACTTTCTAAAAATAAGTCGAGTGGCTGTTCATGCAGCCCAGAGACTGCTGCTCTCTGTACGCTGACTGTGGTTGCTTTTTTAAATTTTTTTGTTTTGTTTTGTTTTTTGTCTTGTTACAGCAAATCTTAGATGCCGCAGTCCATTAAAATTGTGCAGTGGCTGTGTCATCAGAGAGGTATCTGTGGAGAGAGTCTTGTGGTTTCAGTGTTTCTAGAAGTGACCTTGAAGGATCACCCATACATAATGTTTCCTAGAGGTTTCTCTAAGGTGTTCTAAGATTTCCAGTGATGGTGATTCCTGTTTTCCTCAGCAAATCACTCCAGTGCCTGACTGTTCTGAGATTAAGGAGCTTTGCTTGATCTCAGGCTGGTATTGCTGTACTTTAACCCCATCATTTTGACATTTCACCTTCTCTTCTGGCAAGATACCAAAGAGAAGAAAAGTTCTGTAAATGCAAAAGTAATCACTGTGTACAGTTTGATCTTCTTTTCTGCCTTTCCCTTCTGTGCTCAGAGAGCATCTGCTGGCTCTTGGGCAGTGCTGTGGATTTAATGACACGTGTGGCAGCTGGGCAGCCCCACTTCCCCCTGTTGTGTTGGTCATGACTAACAGTTCTTTTCACTGAAAAGAGGGTGCTCGAGGTGACACAGGTTTTATTAAAATTGTATATAATGAATTGTCTTCTATTTCTGTAGCAAAATGTGTGTCTTGAACATTTAAAGAGTTTTCGGTTAGTGATACATTTTATAAAAATCAACAAGGTGATATTAAAAGTTACATTATTTTAAAGCATGTTTTGTTGCCCCAGAGCAGCTGTGGCTGCCCCATCCCTGACACCGTTCAGGGCCGGGTTGGACGGGGCTTAGAGCAGCCTGGGGTGGTGGAAAGTGTCCCTGCCCATGGTGGGAGGTGGAGCTGGGTGAGATTTAAGATCCGTCCCAACCCAGGCCATTTAGTGATTCTGTGTGTGCATCCAGCAGCTCTCCAGACCCGTGAGATTGGTGAGAAGTACCTGACAGGTGCCAAACTCCCTGTTTTCTGCTGGTAGCAGGTCAGTGTGAGGCAGCCCTGACCCAGGACTCACGGTGCTGTGTGGTGCTGCCTTTGGGCTGAGCAGGGCTGATGGCAGTTTTATGATTTCAGCTCAAAGCTTTCGTGCCTGCCTTCAAACAGACCAGGGAGACATTCTCACCATCAGCTGGTGTCCTCAGTTATTAGTCAGACTCTTACAGAAAGTAACTCTTGATGTGGTACAGCATCACTGAACGATATTTTCAGGTGTGGTCTCATTGGAGTATCAGCTGCAGGTGGGGACTGTAACCTGCTGATGTGGTGACAGGCCATCAGCCCCCAATGTTGTGATTGCTGTTAGTTTACATCTGTATCAGGAGAGGTTCCTAGTTCAGTGACAGTGTCTAATCCATGGTTCCCATGTACTGCCCCAGGTGATAGAAATTTAGCTCTTTCAGGTTTTGGTGCTAGTGCTGTTTCTTGTGTGCAGATTTCTCAATGAAATGTCAATTATTTTTCTGTACCTGAATACCTGCTGTGCTTGTTGTGTACAGTTAACATTATCCAGAGGGTGTTGGCCACTGATGGGCAGCAGGTATCAGTTCCACCACCTTGCTGCTCACCTGGAGCCCTTAACTCTTACCACAGGTGGAGTAAACCCTGGCAGCTGGCTGACCTGGCTTGTCACACACTCCAGAGGTGAAGTCCCAGTTGTCATTTCCACAGCCCCAGGCTGGAGGGTTGTGCATGGCTGTACAATGCCAGGTCTCCTCCAGCACGGCAGGAGGTAGCAGCTCACTCCCTGGTGAATTGCTGTGCCCTTTCCAGGCAGGAGGAACTTGTTTCCCTTGGGCATTATCCAAGCCTTACACTGTAGGTCTGGGCAGTCCCACTGTTGTTCCAGCATTGTGGTGGGGTTGAGGGGTGGCTTTTGAACCTTGGCTCCTTTTCCATCACCGTGAACTTTGGTCTCATCTTGCACACTGCTGGCAGAGTCTGCAGTTATGTGTGTGTATGTGTGGTAGTGTCTGTTCAGCGTTACCTTGTGCCTGACCACAGCACTCGGTGTGTTCTGGGACTGCTCAGTTATTTCATATTGTTGTCAGCTGGAAAATCTGGAAATGCCCTGTGATATTTTATGGCTTTATAAGCTGTACAAAATGTCCAGCAGGTACTTAAATGTCAAGCAGATCCAGTCTGTAAGAGTGCCTTGTTTTCATTAGCTCCTTGGCAGACACTGAACATACTTGCAGAGCTGCAGGATGGACTTTTGGTTGCTTGTGGTCATGGTTTGGGTTTTTTTTTTATTGGCGTCTACCGTGTGTTGTACAGAAAACACTGAAGGGCCTCACAGTATATTTTTTAGTTGTCCAAACTCTTGGCCCTTCAGGAATGTAAAGCAGCCCAACAACTTTTTCTTTACATAATTAACAGCAATCTCTTCAAGGTTTCCTGCAAGGACCTGGCTAGTGATTTTTCCTCTCTGGGAGTAATTCTCCTGAGCTAATATTTCTGTCTACGTCTAGATTCTTCTTTCTTTTGTTATTAAAATGGAGTGTAATTTTGATGGGCATGTTACACTTTTTCTGTATCCAGACTTTGTACCCAGTAGAGGATATTTCTTCTCTTTGAGTAGATATGTGGTTTTGAATACTGGGATTTTATCTTCTTAAGTCACAGATGAGACCGGAGTTATCCACAGGTTAAAAATAGCAAGCAGTAATTAATACCCATCCTCAGTGAGCCTGGCTCTTCTGGTTTCTCTTGACATGTTGCACTGCAGCAATTTCCTCTCTTTTTTTCCTAAGAAACAGACAAATTAATATCTCTCTACACGAGTGAGAAAATAAAACAAAGATGCTTGTTTCCTGCCTTGGCACACCGTTCCCTTGGGGTGCCATGAGTTTGTGGGAGTTCCTCTCCTGAGCAGCCATTTGCCTTGGTTGGGCTGGAGCAGACCAGGCAGCAGGAGGAATGGCACAGCCACTTCTTCACTCTCCCAGACATCCTTCTTCCCCTCTATCAGGGCTGGATTATCTCTGTCTCGGTGCTCCAAGCAGGGAGACTGACTCCTCTTCCGCTCTAACGAGGGTAAATCCAGGTTTTGTGGCTCTGCTCCATACCCTGAGGGTTTGGAGATTTTATCTTTCTCATTTCTTTAGCAGATGGGGCAGATCAGTAGGAACTGTTTCTCATCTGTCCTTTGTTTGCATAAGAAGAATCAGCTGCTGGAAGTGTTGGAGGGGAGTCTGGCTCTGCTTCCTGCCAGGGAGAACCCTGAGTTTTGTCAGTCTAAGGGTAGATTTTTATTTATATATATTTACACACACAAAGAGTAAAGGGATCGTTTTACCTTGCCTTCTCTGAGAGAACAGGTTCAGGAGGGCAGAGAGGAAGGTTTGGGAAGGTTGGCTGTATGGATGTTGAGTCAGGGACAGGGATGTGTATGGATCTGTGAGGGATTCAGGATCTTTGTATATGGATCTATGAAGGATTCAGGACCTTTGTATATGGATCTGTGAAGGATTCAGGATCTTTGTGGATGGATCTGTGAAGGATTCAGGATCTTTGTGTATGGATCTGTGAAGGATTCAGCCTTGAGTGTGACTGGAGCCCTCCCTCCCTCCCTCCCTCCCTCCTCCCCTTTGTCAGCAGGGACTGTCTGTGTTGGTGCTGGTCCTCAGGAAGGTGAGAAATCCTTAACTCCATGGAAGGTCGTTCCTTTGTGCTGGATGAGGAAAGAGACCACTTTAGACACTCCTGTAGTATTCTCAGCGATTGCTGTGGTGCCATGTGAGGCTTGAGGAGGAGTTTTCATCCCGTGTATTTTCCCAAGGGATATTGCTAAGCATTCCACTTAATTGTTAGGGTTGGTCACAGAAGGAAAGCAGAAGGGAAATGCAATTGTAGGTGTGTGTAACTATCATCGTCCCCCATGTCTCAGTGTTTAGCTCGTTAGAGAGTGGTGATTTTGTCCCACACCTTTTCTTCAGGGCTGGTTTGTTCTCCTCTGCTCCCTGAGCTCTCATCTCCCTCCCGGCCATTTCGGTGTAAACCCTTACCCCCTGTGTCTCTCCCTGGGGATCACCCTCCTCCCTCGTGCTTGTGAGACACAGGATACTTTAAGGGATTGGGTCATCTCCTTCCCCTCTCTTTGCAAGGTTTTCCTCATTTACATTTCTGTTGTGTCCCCTAATTACCATCCCTTTGGTTTTTTATTCCCCCTCAAGCTGCCTTTCCCTGCTTAGGGTCTCCCGAGGATGTTCTGCTGAAACTTCATCAAACTTACATTACTAGAAATAGTTAATGCAACATTTTTCTTTGAGGAATTCTCACATCCCGCTTGCAGCATCGCTGCACAGTCTGTCATGACATTTCCAATAGAGACACAACTGGAAGTCAGTCCTTTCCCTCTGGATTGCCTCCTGTTTCCCCTTCCACAGGGACACAGGAATACATTGTCCTCCCACGTCTTCCATCCCATAAAGAATTTATTTTTTCATGGAGTCCAGAAGAGAATTAAGTGTAAATTTGGTTAAACATTTTATATATACATATATCTACTGGGTGTCAACCAGAGCCCCGTGAAGAGTTTACACACCAGAGCCCATTCTGGGGCCACATGGATCACCCTGTAACTGCTGTGTGGGAAAGCAGCCGTGGCTGCCTGTGCAAGGGGGGCTGTTCCAGCCTGTCTGGGGGTGATATGGAAACCATGCGCTGGTTTTTAATGTACTCCTGTTTAAATTCTTACTTAAAGACTTTGAAGCATCCCATTGTGCGCTTTTGTGAGGGGTGACTTTGTCGGTGCCTTGGGCAGAATCCCCTTTCAAGGTCTCCTGTAAGCCATCTGCTTTCAGTAATAGCTCTTGGCTTTGGCATGTGGCTCAGTGGAGGCTGAAATAGCCACACTGCTCAAAAACTTTCTTGACTGCCTGCTTCAGTTCAGGCTTCCCACTGTGCCTGCACAGGCTGCTGCACCCTCAGGGTGCTCTGTATCAACGCTGTCCTCAAGGTTCACCCTCCAGCTTGTCCCCAGGCAAGGGAGGGCATGACCCAGCACAGGAGTGTGGGGTGCACCATATCCTGCACCTCCCCGTGTTCTGGGATGGCAGAAAACTCAGGTACGTGCAAACCTGGCCTGTGGCCTGGATCCCAGTCACCAGGGGGTCAGGGTACACTCAGAATGTGCCAGGATCAGGCTACAGAGTCCCGTGTGTGATAAATCACCTCCACTTCAGGTGTTGTCAGGGGATTGGGTGCACTGCTGTGCCAGTCTATAACCCAGGCCATTCCTCTCCTAAAGTCAGGAGACTTTAACTTTCAGCTCTGGGAGTCCTGCTGACACAAAATAGCTGTAACACAGATGGTTCAGTGTTAGAAACAGCAGCCTTGGGCACACAGATTCAGTTCCTTGCCTTGGCTTGTTCTTCCCATATGGCACTGAAGTCCATCAGGCCTTTGCTTTTCTATATGTAACAGGCACCCTACCTGCCCAAAAAGCCAGTCTGTGTGTCGAGTTTTGTTACAGTGCATTTGGGAGAGCTCCATGGAGGTACAGTGGTGGTGCAGGTCAGAAAAGTCTCTGCTTAACACCCAGAAATAGAGATCTGCAGCTTTTCCCAAAACTCCTTCAGAACAGTTACGGAGAGCAATGGTGTTGGTGGCATCTTTCACACTGGGATGTGGGACATGGGCATTGCTCACCTCAGAGTGGCTTCAACAGTAGCACCAGCCATGAAAGATTTGCTGAAAAAATTCTGGAGCACAACGAAGCTTCCTTAACCCCAGCTGTTACCACAGGGGATTTGTATGATCAGCTGAAGTCTGCACCACATCAACACGAGTTCATGGTGGGCCACTCACTGTCCATGGCAATGGGGGACAGCCAGGCCTTGGCTCCGAGCCTTGGACATGGTCCTGTCTGGGGAGGAGCAGCACAGGATCCTCTGCGTGCCCTGAATCCCTGCCCATGCCAAGGGGGCTGGAACAAGATGATCTTTGAGGTCCCTTCTGCCCCAAAAACCATTCCATGGCTCCACATTACCCTGCATGGGAAGGCTTTAGGTTTTGCACTGTTTTCTTTCTATTTGAGTGGGTGGGAAACTAATCAACAGCAGTCTTAAAAGCAGCTCTGATTTTTCAACAGTGTGTGAACTTCTTAGAGCAGTCAAGCCCCATCTTTCCAAGGAGGATTTGCAGGGCTGGAGTGCTCACCCCCCTCACTGCAGAAATGGCAGCCACGGAGCTGTAACTCCCAGCTCATCAGTAAACATGTCTGTACTGAGAAAACTCATCCTGTTAAGGGGCTTCCTTTAGCAGACTCAAGTCAGATTATCTTGTTTGTCTTTTATTTTAAGCCCTTTCATCTCTCCATTTCTCTCAGCCTGAGTATCCTGTTCCTGGAGTGTGCCAAATATGTTGTCTTCATTGCAGCCTCTTCAGTCTTTGTGGAGAGCAAGGTCTGCTCACAGTGATACACGTCAGGATGGTTTTGGTTTGATCCAAGGCCCATGCTGGTTTTGTTGGGGTTTTTTGGTTGTTTTTTTGCTTTGCTTTGGTTGTTGTTGGTTGGTTGGGTTTTGGTTTGTTTTGTTGTTTTTGTTTTATAGGGAAGGAAATCTTTATTGAAATCCTGCAAGGTTTGATTTAATTTCTTCCACAGTCATGAGCAGAGGTTACTGTTGTAGCTTTGCTCACAGTGGTGGTTCCTCTCACTGCTCCCTGGTTTTTGTACTCACCCTGAGGGTGATCTCTTGAGCTTGACTCAGCAGTGTCTGGTGGCCCACCTGCCATTTCCTGGGAGGCTGAGCTACCTCCTCTCCCCACCAACCTGAAGGTGTTCAAAAGGAAGTCATAAAATCAATATTTTCATTGTAGAAACATGGTCTACCCAAGTTTTTCGTGTGTTTTTGTCTTTTGAAATATGTCCTCCCGTGAGACTTGGCTGAGGGGCTGAGGAAGTGTGTTACTTGTGATCACATCTTGGAGACACCTCAGTGTGTTAACACAAGAATGTGCTTGTGAGGAGCCTGTCATGAAGTCTGGAGTTCATCAGTCCACTTCTTACGTGGTAGAAAGATAAAATTAACTCCAGAGAACGAGAGATGTTGGAGATGACAGAAAATCCTTCTGGTAGAAAGAGGAGTGATGGTTTGCAGCCATTTGCAGGTATTTCAGATCACACAAGTGGATCAGTACTGCAGATGGAAATACCAGCATTCATCACAGAGTGTTACTTAGAAATATTCCCTGGTATGAATGTAAGGACTCTCTAGACCTGATGAGGGAGCAGACAAGGAATAAAACTCCAGTCTTGCCCAGGAGGATGGTAACAGGGAGGTGGAAGGAGCTAAAATCGTTGGTTGAGATAAATTCCAACTCTCCTTTTCAAACTGGCAAGCTGCTCACTCCTGACAGTTCCCTTTGGGTCCCACATTAACGTTCATTTGGCAGTTTGGTTTAGGACTCCTTGCCTCATGTCTGGCTCTGAGAAGGCTGGTGCTCAGTCCTGGGAGCTGGCCCTTGGCTTCTCACCAGGAGAGGGGTGGGTCAGCTGGCTCATCAGAGCATCGAGAGCAACAACTGTGGTTTAGACCAGCAAAGTTCTGGTGTCCACAGGGCAGGCAGAAATCTGAGGAGCCAAGTCTGCTGTAAAAGCAGTTAGAGGAGTCAGGTCGTGCACTGACAGTCCTCTGATTTCTCAGGTAACTGGGAAGAAAACCTCAGCTGAAGCTTGAGGTTGCATGGAGGGGATTTTTAGTGGCTGCAGTGGTCGTGGTGCTCCAGAGCTGGGCTTTTGTGGGGAAGCAATCAATGAAAGCAGGCAGCCTGCATCATGAGAAACTGTCAGGATTCTCCTGTGGAAGCCCCATGGGATTTCCAAGAAGCGTCATTCTCACAGTCCTCTGTCAATATGCAGAGTTTCCTTTTTTTTTTAACCCCCAATCCTAATCTGTAGAGTATGTATCCGACCTACTAAAACCATTTTCCAGCTTCGCTGTTGGTGGTTTTTCTTCCTTGTCTCTCTGAAAGCCTCTGCCCTGCTGGCAACAGCATTGTCCAGTGAGGTTTGAAGCTTGGCACACTGTCAACAAACCTTCAGGTTCCCTTTCAATCAAACATGGCAGTGCTGAGATCTGACTTGGATTCCATCCCAAGGTTCACCATAATCATCCTTGTATAATAGGAAGTCCAAACAACCCCAGGAAATAATTCAGATGTGACTGGTGCCTTGAGTGGAATAAAGAAGTGCCTAGAAGACACATTAAGAGCCTCAGCTCCAACTCTTTTCATAATTATGCGCTCCAAAGGAGTGGAGGCTTTGGAGATAAAGGGATTACATGGTCTGGAAAGATGGGACAGCATCTCCCGTCCACATTTTCTCACTTTTGTTTTACTGATATTGTAGTTGCCACATTTTGTGGAAGAATACTGCAGAGCAGGCTCCCCTCTAACTCTGCAGTTCTCTTCCAGTCTGGCACAGGTAAATTGAATCCATCTGCCCTCAGGGATGAGCTTTTGGAAGAGCCTGTTGGCAAGAGCAGTGGGGGGAGAATTTAATTAGATTAAGATGCATTTCCGCAGTGTTTGTGCTGCGGGCTGTGCTGGAGAGAGCAGCGCTCCGAGCTGGGGATGCCCTGGGATGTTCCTCCAGCCCTGGCTGCCTCTCTGCTGCCTGAGAAGAAGGAAAAGGCATCAGAATGTCAGCGTGAACCTCAGTGTAACCCAGCTCAGGGCTCACCAGGGTGTGAACAAACCATGTCCCGAGCTGGTGTCCTGCCCCTGGCTGTGAGCTGGTGTCAGCAGCCTGGCAGGAGGGCAAGGGCTCAGCTTTTCCTTGCCACAGCACAGCAGCTGAGGCAGTGATGTGCTGGGCAGGGTTTGGCTGGGCACCCAGCCTTCATTCAGCTCTTGCTTGAGGCCTGGGAACTGATGGCCCATGGGTCTCATACTTTGATACTCTTAAAAAAGCTGGTTTGCCTTTCAATGTCTGTGTCATTTCTAAGGTTACTTGTTTACTTCTCTTGATAACTTCCCCCATAAGGAAGTTGCACGTCTGTTAGTTTCCAATGAGCTGTTCCTTCTCCCTGGTATATACTCGGGAGTTTTTTACTTCTGTAGGTTTGCTCTGCTGCGCTGGGAAGGGATAATTTGGAGTCCCCAGTCCTCTCTCTTCATGCTACTCATTATTTTATACGCCTCTCCTGTGGTCTGTCTCCTTTTCATTACTAATCAGGTCTAGTCTTCCCAATCCTCCTTTGTGTGATAGTTTCATTTTACAAAAGCTGAACTAGTTTCTATCAGCTCAGTTGATGTGATCTTCCTCATATCAAAGGTGTTTAACAGCCGCAGTCCCGTGTACTCACTGCGAGCTGAACTTAAATTGTGTCAAGTTCTGTGCTGCTTTGCGAGTGCAAGTGGGAATGTTTGTTACAGCTGTCTTTAAATTTAAATTTGGATGTTTTAAATGAATTAAATATGAACATGAATAATGCAGCTTGGTAACGTAGCCTTTCTGCAATTAAATGCAAACTTTTTCATTTTGTCTCCGTGCTTTCAGGTTTTGCTATGCCGCAGTGTTTGTACTGACTCTGCTGTCTTGTAGGAGTGATGGGGAACTAGAGCCCATGACAGTTCAGTGGAGCCCTTGGCACTTTTGATATCTCGGTGAGTGAAAGTTGTTTGAAACTCTGGGAGAGGCACTTCAGCTGCTACTAAAGGCAGCAAATCAGTTGGTCTTTTCACGTTTTTAAGGTAGCATCCTGCCAAAATGAATTTGCACATTGATCTGTCCTTTCAGGTTATAAATTCTGGAAACCAGCACTCCGTAATGCTGTAGTTCATGCTTGGGAGATTGTCTTGATCTCCACAAGCAGGAGAAACACAGCTTTTGAAAACAAGGGGAGTTTTAACTTTGGTGTGCAGCTCTGTGCAAGTGTGAGGCTCAGGAGATGGAGCATTGCAGCGTGTGCTGGGCTGTGGAAATCTCAAAGGTTTTATGTGATACAGCAGTAAGATTGTGTCCTTTGTGCCGTGGATCCAGCCAAGGGGTCCTCATCAGGGGCATGTTTGTGCCTGAGGTGATTCTGGAAGATCTGTCTCTGTGGATAGCCTGGTTTTGCCCCTTGGATACCAGACTGTAGCTTCTGCTATTTATTACTTTCACATTTTTTCAATCTTCAGTCCCCAAACGGAGTAAAGGCCACGTCCACTGGTACCACGGTGCTCCTGTCCTGCAGTGCCCGTGAGCTTGTCTGTTCTGCCTTTGGCTTTCTTCTCTCTACACTGAATTCTCCTCACTGGGGCATTTCAGCCTTGTCAAAACCTATAGAGTGATTCCTCTTGCCATCCAATCCGTTGTCAGTGAGATAAAGTCCCTGGGTGTTTCAGGTTGGAAGGAGCTTTTGGAGGTTGTCTGGTCCAATGCTGCAGGCAGAGATGGGCTGACTTTGAAGTCAGGGACAGCTACAAGGTTAGATCAGGCTGGCAGGGGAGGGAGCTGGTGGTGTTTGGAGTGTCTCCAAGGGTGGAGATTTTACAGCTCCTCTGGGCAACTATAAATGACAGTCAGTGGAAACCATCAGTTCCCAAGCCCTGTGTTAATGAAGCCCAGGGGCAGCAGAGGGGCAGCTCCTGTCTGTGCTCCCTCTGACCAGGGGCAGGACCCGAGGGAATGGCTGGAGCTGTGTCAGGGGAGGGTCAGGCTGGATAGAAGGAAAAGGTTCTTTCCCCAGGAATGGTCATGGCCCTAAGCCTGCCAGAACTCCAGGAGTTTGGACAATNACCATCAGTTCCCAAGCCCTGTGTTAATGAAGCCCAGGGGCAGCAGAGGGGCAGCTCCTGTCTGTGCTCCCTCTGACCAGGGGCAGGACCCGAGGGAATGGCTGGAGCTGTGTCAGGGGAGGGTCAGGCTGGATAGAAGGAAAAGGTTCTTTCCCCAGGAATGGTCATGGCCCTAAGCCTGCCAGAACTCCAGGAGTTTGGACAATGCTCTCAGACACCCCCAGGGTGGGACCGTTGGGGTGTGTGTGACAGGGCAGGAGTTGGATTTGGTGATCCTTGTGGATCCCTCCCAGTTGTGATTGCACCAGTTTGCAATCTGGGGTACACAGTGTCTGTCTCCATGGCTGAAGAAGGGCACCCCTGCATCCCAGGGCAGGAACTGGTCCCAGTAAGGCTGCTGGCTCCCATCTGGCTGTGTATGTCCAGCTGCCCCTGGGGCAGGCAGGCTGAAGCTGTGTATCATGGAATTTGGCTCTGCCTCTTCTCTAGGCATTACATGACTAAGCACACGAATTACTTTGCTTTTTTTTTCTTGAGGTGTGATATTGCAGGATTAACCCACGTGTTGCTGTCCTGTGATGTGAGCTGTACAGGGAATCTGGGAGGTGCAGAGCTGGGGTGGAGGCTCATGAAGGCTGGCAGGAGTCAGGCTGGGGCTGTCACATTTGGGCAGTTTCTTGGAAGCATATTTTGGAGATGCAGTGTCCTTGAGCTGGCACTCATGTGGCTCTCAGCAAAGTGGGATTCCTCATGGAGCTTAAGTCTCCTCCTTTGGGGAAGAGTCACCATTTGTTTATTTCTTTAGATTGGCCATTTACAACATCTGATTCTCTTCCATGACATGAGACCTTGCTGAGGGCCTGCTGCAGTGTTGACTGAGTCAGCTCTGTGCTTTAGCAGTATCACAGAATTGTAGAATCATTAAGGTTGGAAAATACCTCCAAGACTATCAAGACTGAACACCACCATGTCCACTACACCAGAGCACTAGTGCCACATCCAGTCATTTCTTCAGTACCCCACCACCTCCCTGGGACAGCAGATTCCCATGCTTGACCACCCGTTCCATGAGAGACTCTTCCTGATGTCCAACCTGAACTTCCCCTGGCACATCTTGAAGCTGTTCCCTCTTCAGCTGTTCTTCAAAGAAGAGACTGACCCCAGCCTGTCTGCCCCCTCCTGCCAGGGATCTGTGGAGGGTGAGAAGGTCCCCCTGAGCCTCACGAGGGTTATTCCCATTGTGAGGATGGAGGGTGCAGTAGTTCACCCTTGTCCTGGGCCAAAACCCTTCACAAACACTGTCTGAGCAGCTCAAACACAGTCACAGTCAAAAACACAGACTTTTTTCTCCCAATACTTCTGAAGGGAAGGGGTCACACATCCCTGCCAGCTGCTCTGAGGTGCTCAGGCTGAAGCAGCTTTTCAGAAGCCCTCAGAGGAGCCAAGCACAGGAGATTTATGTGTGTGGGTACCTGAGAAAGTCCCACAGACAGCAGAGGGGCAGAGCCAGAGGTGGTGAATGCTTGTCTGGTGCCTTTATGTATAAACACCTTTCAGCCTGGCTTTTTATGTCTAGGGGACTTTTCCTGCCAGGACTGCTAGTCTTTAATACAAATGACTGAAGAAAATTACGAAAAGAAGCTTTAAAAGTTGTAAATAACCTTTCACATGTAGGTTACTTTCTGCTATTGAAAGGGAAATCAACCTTACTCCTTTCACAAGTGTGTACAGACACACACACTATTTAGGAGAGAGGCAATAAGTGACTACTGTGCACCTTTTGATTTGGATTTTAAAAAATCAGAATTTTTTTCCCCTTTAGTATTTAATATTCCTTCAGTATTTTTCTTCTCGAAGTATTGCTCAGTGTTGCATGTAAAGAGGCTGTAGTTTGTAGAGCTGTTACAGAAAATTAAACTCTATTTCTCTTACATTTAGAAAAAAAGCCTGGTTTTCAAAACCCCAAATTCTTTCCAAGTTGGATCTGTAAATAACCCTTTAAGCAGCTACTNGAATGGTCATGGCCCTAAGCCTGCCAGAACTCCAGGAGTTTGGACAATGCTCTCAGACACCCCCAGGGTGGGACTGTTGGGGTGTGTGTGACAGGGCAGGAGTTGGATTTGGTGATCCTTGTGGATCCCTCCCAGTTGTGATTGCACCAGTTTGCAATCTGGGGTACACAGTGTCTGTCTCCATGGCTGAAGAAGGGCACCCCTGCATCCCAGGGCAGGAACTGGTCCCAGTAAGGCTGCTGGCTCCCATCTGGCTGTGTAGGTCCAGCTGCCCCTGGGGCAGGCAGGCTGAAGCTGTGTATCATGGAATTTGGCTCTGCCTCTTCTCTAGGCATTACATGACTAAGCACACGAATTACTTTGCTTTTTTTTTCTTGAGGTGTGATCTTGCAGGATTAACCCACGTGTTGCTGTCCTGTGATGTGAGCTGTACAGGGAATCTGGGAGGTGCAGAGCTGGGGTGGAGGCTCATGAAGGCTGGCAGGAGTCAGGCTGGGGCTGTCACATTTGGGCAGTTTCTTGGAAGCATATTTTGGAGATGCAGTGTCCTTGAGCTGGCACTCATGTGGCTCTCAGCAAAGTGGGATTCCTCATGGAGCTTAAGTCTCCTCCTTTGGGGAAGAGTCACCATTTGTTTATTTCTTTAGATTGGACATTTACAACATCTGATTCTCTTCCATGACATGAGACCTTGCTGAGGGCCTGCTGCAGTGTTGGCTGAGGAATACCAGCAGTCAGCTCTGTGCTTTAGCAGTATCACAGAATTGTAGAATCATTAAGGTTGGAAAATACCTCCAAGACTATCAAGACTGAACACCACCATGTCCACTACACCAGAGCACTAGTGCCACATCCAGTCATTTCTTCAGTACCCCACCACCTCCCTGGGACAGCAGATTCCCATGCTTGACCACCCGTTCCATGAGAGACTCTTCCTGATGTCCAACCTGAACTTCCCCTGGCACATCTTGAAGCTGTTCCCTCTTCAGCTGTTCTTCAAAGAAGAGACTGACCCCAGCCTGTCTGCCCCCTCCTGCCAGGGATCTGTGGAGGGTGAGAAGGTCCCCCTGAGCCTCACGAGGGTTATTCCCATTGAGAGGATGGAGGGTGCAGTAGTTCACCCTTGTCCTGGGCCATAACCTTTCACAAACGCTGTCTGAGCAGCTCAAACACAGTCACAGTCAAAAACACAGGGTTTTTTTCTCCCAATACTTCTGAAGGGAAGGGGTCACACATCCCTGCCAGCTGCTCTGAGGTGCTCAGGCTGAAGCAGCTTTTCAGAAGCCCTCAGAGGAGCCAAGCCCATGAGATTTATGTGTGTGGGTACCTGAGAAAGTCCCACAGACAGCAGAGGGGCAGAGCCAGAGGTGGTGAATGCTTGTCTGGTGCCTTTATGTATAAACACCTTTCAGCCTGGCTTTTTATGTCTAGGGGGCTTTTCCTGCCAGGACTGCTAGTCTTTAATACAAATGACTGAAGAAAATTATGAAAAGAAGCTTTAAAAGTTGTAAATAACCTTTCACATGTAGGTTACTTTCTGCTATTGAAAGGGAAATCAACCTTACTCCTTTCACAAGTGTGTACAGACACACACACTATTTAGGAGAGAGGCAGTAAGTGACTACTGTGCACCTTTTGATTTGGATTTTAAAAAATCAGAATTTTTTTTCCCCTTTAGTATTTAATATTCCTTCAGTATTTTTCTTCTCGGAGTATTGCTCAGTGTTGCATGTAAAGAGGCTGTAGTTTGTAGAGCTGTTACAGAAAATTAAACTCTATTTCTCTTACATTTAGAAAAAAAGCCTGGTTTTCAAAACCCCAAATTCTTTCCAAGTTGGATCTGTAAATAACCCTTTAAGCAGCTACTTGGTGCTGGGTCCTGAGGCAGCTTCCTCCTCCTCCCCTTGACTGCCCCACTGTGAACAAAATGGAATTATATTGATACAATTAATCTTTCATTAGTTAGTGGAGTGTCAAAACATGCTATTCCTGGCTTTCCCAAGGGCTTGTTTGTGGCTCAGCCATTCATTGGGATGTTTTCTGGCAGGGCATGCCAGGGCTTTGTGGGTGCAGCCCTGTGAGAGTGGTTATGCTGGAAAACTGGCTCCCTGTACATGTCCAGCACACATCTCCCAAGAGCTCGGATTTTTCAGGAATATTTCTTTATAACAAGAATGCAAATGCCTTTGCTTGTTGGGCACAGTCCAGCCAGTTTTCCTCCAACGAGGAAAACAAAAAAATGCAGCAAAACTTGGACGCTCGTGGCAGTACTAACAGCAAAAGTATTTCCTGGGGGTCACTGTCCAATTTCTCATCCTTATTCCCCAGAACTGCTGCGAGCAATTTGAACTGTAAGTGGCAAGCTGGGGATTGCTGTGCTGCTTTGCCAGAGTTAATGTTATGTTTCCATGTGTTTTCTTTCATAAATTCCAGCTCTGCTCCCCTTTGTTAGTGGGTGGGAGCAGCTTCTCCTTCCACACACACGCTCTGGCTCCACTGTAGGGTTAGCACAGAGACAGGCATGTGCTCCTTGTGCTTATTTATGCTGCTCCTGCTGCCGTGAATTTGATGTTGTCCTCAAATTGGAGAAAGTCTTGTAGTTTCAGGGGGTGAAATGAATCGTGTGTGTTCTGTGCAGCCCCGGGTGGCAGAGCATGTGTTTCCCCCCACTGCGTGATGAGTTCACGGTGCAGATGACTCTGCTCCAAAATGGGGAAATTTCTCATCATTATTTCTTTTCTCCTAGACATCTTCAGTTCTGTAAGAGCAACCCAGTCGCAGGATCAGGACAGCAGCAGGTGGTAGAATGCGGAAACCAGGCCCTCAGAAAGGTGAGCGGTGATGCTGGGCACAGCCAGGGGCCCTGCAGTGAGCTGCTGTGGCCTTGAGGGCCAAGTGCCTCAGCGGGGCTGACAGTGGGGTGGGAGCCCAGGGGAATGTGGTTGGGAGCCCCAAAACAGAGTTGTGTGTTTCTCAATCACGGTTCATCCATCCAGCCCTGTGACGGGAAGAGGAGAGTCCTTTTAGGGGCATCCCTGCAGCTCGTGGGGCGCAGTGACAGCAGCGAGGGTGCCCTGCAGAGCCCACAGCACCAGCTGGCAGGGCTCCCAGCGTGAGGCAAAGTGCCTGTGCTGGCACAGGCCTCCCCCCTCTAATGAGGCATGAGAGCAGGGACCAGCCTACCTTGTGGAGAGGAAATCTGTCAGGGGCTTACCCTGCCACCGGGTCCCTTGGCCCCTCACGCAGCACGTGCTTCCTGGGTCCCGCATCCCCAGCAAAAAGGGGTGAAGCCGAGCAGGCTGCCTGCAGCTGAGCTGCTCTGGCTTCTTGTGCTTAACAAAAATATTGATTTCCTTTAGTGCTGTGCCATGCATGTGCGTTTGACTGGAGTGATCTCATCACAGGAGGAGGGGGGAAGGGAGAAGCGAGAGGATGGAGCATCCTCCACAGCTCTTTGTTCACATCTGCTCCACACTCCCAAGGTTTATTGCAGGAGATTTCTATGCTCGATTTCTCTCCTCCCTTTTTTTTTTTTTTTTTTTTTTAAATGTCTCCTTTGCTTCTGTCGTGGTTCATCTTACAGCAGCATTATCCTCTTCCTAACACTGCTTGTCCTTTAATGAAGTGAAAATAAATGAAGGAAAGCAGGGAATGGGGAGACCCTGCTGCGAGGCAGCTGGAGGGCTTGGCAATAAAGGAGGCTGGTTGATTAGTCAGCAGCGTGGCTGAGGCCCGGGCTGGCTGGATTCAGCCTCACTCACAGCTTGTTCTCTGTGCTCCTGGAGCCCCCAGCCAGCCTGCCTCTGTGACCTGTGCTCAGAATGCCAGGCTGTAGGTTGCAGAGGCAACACCTGCACCGTGCACATGTGGGTTTCTGTCCTACTTACCTGCTTTTTTAATAATGCATTGAACTTTCTCTGTTTCTTTATTTGTCTGCAGAAATTCTTGTTTCTCTCTCTCCCTCTCTCTCTCTGCTGCTTTTGTATCCTGCTTAATGAGGATTTTTGCATGTTAAAGGTTAAGAACAAAATGTACCTTCACCTGCAGAGTATGGTGAGAAGCTCCTTTGAGTGCACGGATGCTGTTAAGAGTTGTCCTGCAGCACTGAGGGGAGCCTTCCCCACCCAGGGGGCTCTTTTGCTTCTGACTTAAATACTTTATGTCCTTTATTCTTCCTTTCTTAGGGAGATGGCACAATACTGTGCCTCATGGTAATGCATTTATTAGGAAGGGTGTCCTTCAATCCTTTTCATTCATTTATGTCTCTCCAAGGAGGCTCTTTGTCTGGCCCATGTCTAGTGACTCTGTGACCACGCTCCATATGTCCCTCGTGTTCATTTAAGGGATGCTGATCTGGCATCCCTCTGTTGGGCTGGAGGCTGTTGGAGGAAGGGTGGGCATCCCCCACTTCTTGATCTATCACTTTCCAAGGCAATAAAACCTACATGCTGTCCCGTCCATTGTGCTGAAAAGAGCATGTCAGGAAGAGAAGATGGCGAAAATAATTGTCCCAAAGCAATTCCAGGCACGTTAAGACACCCCAGGCCACTTTAGAAGCAGCTCTTAGCCTGCCTCTTCCCAGCTACATGTCAGGAGATTTCAAAACTTTCCCTTTCACAAGGAACTGCTTTTCATGGGGGCAAGGCACATTCCGTAGGGCCCTACCGAGCTGCTGTCTACAATAGCCCTAAAAATGGTCTGTAAAATAAAGGAGCTGGAGTGCAGCAGCACTCCCAGGGTGCCCAGCCTGGCAGCAGCAGGTCGAGGAGCTGGCTCAGGGTGAACTCTGCCTTGGCACAGGGATTTTTCATCCCTCCTTTGGGCTGGAGGCTGGGATGAGCATTCCCCACTTCTTGCTCTATCACTTTCCAGAGCTGTCTTGAGAACTTTTTTGGAGCTCTGAGACCCAAAGCTGTCGTGAGCAAAGACAGCTCACGTGAGCTGCTCTGCAGAGCTGGTGCTGCTTTGCTGTGCTCTCTTCTGAGCTGCAAGGGACACAAGGAAACCTCAAGATTCACATGAGCCATTTTTAGTGGCTGTTATGTGTGTTCCTCTCAAGCCCTTCTTCCCACAGCTGAAATGATGGAGCTCTAGCAGTTTGCTGTCCTTTGTTATTGCTTGTCACTGAAGGAGAACAGTGGCTGGTGGGAACTAAACAGGGATTGAGGTGCAGATGTAGAAACCTCCTGTCAGGTACCTGCAGGAGCTGTGGGGAGGAAGGGAGCATACCCCAGAGATGGAGGCAAATCATCCACGTTATTGGGGTCATGGCAGGGAGGTCACTGCTCTCCTCTGAAGTGCCTGTAAAGCAGATAGTGCAGAAGGGTGTATCTGGCTCCTTTCCCTGACACAAATGCTCTGTTTCTTGTCTCAGCCATAGACTGGAAAGATGGTAAAAAGCACAAGTACAGCCGCCCGTCAGAGTCTCCTTCCCAGTACCAAGGTAAGAGAGCTCCCTTCTTCCTCCCAGATTTTTTTCACCCTCCCTTCTCCCTTTTGTGATTTCTGAAGGATTTTTTTGACAAGTTTATGGTGCAGCAGTGAGGATTGGCAATCACCTGCAAGAAACTCTGAGCAGCTCATCACTGCTCAAAGCTTGGGCACATCCTTGTAGGCTCAGGTTTGGGCCTGGATGAGAGCAGGGTCTGACGAGACCGTGGAGCCTCTTCCAATGCCTCAAGGGGCTCCAGGAGAGCTGAAGAGGGACTTTGGACAAGGGTCTGAAGTGACAGGACCATGGGAATGGCATCACACAGTCAGACAGCAGGGTTAGATGGGATATTGAGAAGAAATTCTTCCTCGTTAGGGTGGGGAGGCCCTGGCACAGGGTGCCCAGAGAAGCTGTGGCTGCCCCTGGCAATGTCCAAAGCTGGGTTGGACAGGGTTTGGAGCAACCTGGGACAGTGGAAGGTGTCCCTGCCCATGGTAGGTGGTGGAAAAGAATGGGTTTTAAGGTCCCTTCCAACCCAAACCATTCTGTGATTCTGCACAGTGAGGGGGTAAAAGTGCAGCATTTTTCTGGCACGGAGCACTCTGTAATCCAGGCTGGAAGGATTTTGGCTCAAATCTGCAGTGGCACACCTCTGAGGAGAGCAGGACAGACCGGACACCACCCTGGTGTTTCAGAGCTGTTAGTTTTGACTGGCACATTGTGACATTTTACTGGGCAGTGGGGCTCATGTTACCGGCTGTAGGTGTTACCCGTGGAGCACATGCAGCTGGGCTGATGGCTGAGCAAAGTGCCTGCAAAGGGGCAGGGTGGGACAGGCAGGAGCTGTGCCTGTGGGAGAGCTGACCCCTCGGGAGGCCATGCTCAGACGTCAGGGACTGCCACTGTCACCTTGGGCAGACAATGCTCTGCTCGTTTTCACACCGAGCCGGCTCCAACTGCGCTGCTTTCATGTGCTGCCTTGGTGCTCCTTAGCAGCCACACATATGGGCTGCAGACTTCAATGGGATGCCTTGATCTGGGCAGGGCACGTTCTCCTTCACAGATGTGACCTGAAACACACATGTATTGTTTTCAGTTGGATTGATGACCCCTAGGGAGCCAAAATGCTAATGGAGCCCAAACCAGGCTTCGGTTAAAGATGTAAACAGAAACTCCATCTTCATTTAAATTCTGGGCAAAGGATCAATGTTAAATGCAACATGAAGAGAATCAAAACATGAGGGTGCAGAGCTGCGTTGTTCACCACTACTGCAGGTTGACCCCTTGGGTGTGTGGAGTGTTTTGTTTGGAGTAAATATTTTTGAAGGTTAAGACATCAGAGCCCAAATCTGACTCTCTGCCTGGAAGTAATATCTGCCTTTGGCATGAGCACACGACAAGGAGCTTTCCCAAGGCAAGCACAAGTGACAGACAGTCACCCCAGTGGCATTTCCACAGCCAAGTCACAGGGAGTCACACGAGTTCCCAATCCTTGGCTTTTGTTTGGCTCACAGATGTAATTGCAAAACCAGGGTGTTTCTCATTTAAGTGTCTTTCTCTCATTTCTTCCTGTGAAGAAGGTCCAATGTGCTGGAGAGAGGCAGAGAGGGACGTGGGGCAAGAGCTTGAAGTTTCCTCTCATGCCAAGAGTGTGGTGGCAGCTTCCACCTGCAGTCTGCAGTTTCTACCTTGATTTGAGGGTAACCTTGAAACAGAAGTGCAGGTTCTACCTGTGCCATCTGTGTGGAAGGGGATGACTGGTGGTGAACAGTGAGGGAGGGAGGGAAGGCTGAACACTGCTGTATCAGCTCTGTCTTTTCTTAAAAGCCTTTCTGCTGCTCCTGCTTTGCTTTGCAAGGTAAATCACCAGAACCATTAGTCACAGGAATCAGAGAGAATATCCTGAGCTGGAGGGGACCCACCAGGATCATCCAGTGCAGCCCCAGGCCCTGCCCAGACCCCCAACAATCCCCCCTGGGCACCCCTGGAGCGCTGTCCAAAGGCTCCTGGAGCTCTGGCAGCCTCGGGGCCGTGCCCATTCCCTGGGGAGCCTGGGCAGTGCCCAGCACCCTCTGGGGGAAGAACCTTTCCCTGACCTTCCTGGAGAAGCTGCAGTTTGTAGTGCTGTGTGTGTCTTCATACAGTGGTTGAATCCCAGCAGGCTTTAGAATTAATCTCAAATAAGTTCCATGTCCAAACACTATTTTTAGAGGCCTGCAGCTGTCTCAGAAATTCTCTGCTCCCGCTGGGGTTGTGCAGCATGGATCTGGGCTGTGGGGTGAGCTGCTGCAGGGAGCAGGACAGCCTGGCTTGCTGTGGAGGGAGTGAAAAGTGGAAAGATTAAAACCATTGCAACTTTTAAGAGTGATGGATTGAAACCACCTGAGGGGAAGCTTTGGGTTTTTTTAATAAAATTGTCGAGCACAGCTGATCCTGTTCAAGCTGCTGTCTCAGGGCCTGGGGCTAAGACTGGCACTGCTGACCCAGCACTGTCACCTGGGCACCTCTGAAGGCCACCCTGGTCTGAAATGAGCCCAGTTCAGCTACCAGAGTTAAGGGGATGGGATGCACAAGGCATTTCCAGGCCAGGAGTGCCTGGCTTTGCTTTGCCTGGGTGTTTACTCCACATTATTCATACAAAGAGTTTCATTGACAGAACCAAATATAAAATCATACCTTCAATTAAAGCAAAAGGATTTTAGTTTTGTGAGAGCATCGTTGCAGTAACTCACTGAATTTCTTCATTCACCCAGTGTGAGACTGTGGCTGAAAGGAAAATACGTGCCAGTGGATGGAGCTGAGTACTCAGGGGCATGGAGAGTGCTGTCAGTCTGCAAACAGCCATACTCAGCCAGTGTGGCAATGAAACTGTATTTTTTCTGTTCATTTCCCCCATTTTTAACAGTGTGCTAGTCATCTGCATGGGAGGTGGTGAGGGAGCAGCGTTCCTTGCATTTATTTGAAGCTTGTAGATTATGAAAGCTCCTCTGTGCACGAGGCAGCACTGAAGCAATGTGTGCTGACCTTACTGCCTCAATTTTCAGAGGTGTGGTGTGTGCTGCAGTAGCTAAAATGGCTCTTAATGTAGCTTTTGTTTTGAAAATAGACTGATTAAGAACTCGCCGTGACTCGGGGAGGCAGTGGCTGACTTTAATTGTGCTGCCACCAATGCTCTTGAAATGCCTTGAAAACAGTGGTCTCCCGGGAGCTGTTTGGATGAATGCAAGTGAATGTCATGCTGGAAGGTTCCTCTCCCAGCTGCTCAGTTTAAATGGCAGAAGTCATGGTTTGCTCGGATCACAGGAGCTTTTAATTCCTCATTTAATAACAGGTTTCCCTGGGTGGCATGCTGCTTTTGCCCTCCCTGCTGTACATGAGGAAGGTGCAGGCAAGGATGAAATGAGCTTCCCCTGGCAGCAGCACTTGGTGGGAGGGGGCTTGGTGTCGGGTGTGAGGTAGTGAGCTCAGTAAATCCCTGTTTGGGAGATTCCTGCTCCCATCCTGCCCATTCTGTGGCCTTCATGGCACTTCAGGAAATTAATTGCTGACCTGTCCACTTAGGACTGGGGTTGGGCTGATCCCTAACCATGAGGTGGGCTGTGTGTGTGCTCATGGCACTTCAGGAAGTTAATTGCTGACCTGTCCACTTAGGACTGGGGTTGGGCTGATCCCTAACCATGAGGTGGGCTGTGTGTGTGCTGGACCAGGGGAACAATCCAGTCACCACAAAGCAGGTTCCTGTTCTAAATCCATGATTTAGGATCATGGGATCACAGAATGGCTCGGATTGGAAATGACCTTAAAGATAATCTCATTCCAACCCCCAAGCTGTGCTGCTCGTAGCCCACGGTGACTGTTTGCAATTCCCAGACTGAGTGATGTGTTTAATGAATGGTTTTTAAGGGACAGTTGTCTGGAAGCCTCCACAGACTCCCATCTGTGCTGGGTGTTTTCCATTAAGTTGTAGGTTGTTATCCTGACTCTGTGCAGCCCCTTCCCGGCAGCGCCGAGGCGGGAGGATGCCGAAGGCAGCGCCGCGCTTTGTTCTGCCTGTCAGTTACAGCTGTAAATCTTCTGTGCTCACAAGCATCCGAGCTTCTTGGTGAAAACATGTTGCCTGTGAGCACCTCCTCTGTGAGAAGTGCAGAACTGCCGGCTTAGGAGTCTGGCCAGTTCTTTTGCTGGGAATTTTGCTCACCCACTCCTATTTGAATCCTTCTGTTTTCACTTCTCAGGTCACTTCACCTGGGAGAAGTACCTGAAAGAGACATGTGCCATCCCAGCTCCTGCCCATTGCTTCAAGCAGGTAAGAGGGTGAAAATAAGAAACTTCAAGGGCTGTGGTTCACTGGGGACCCCAGAGTTCTGTGCCTGGGATAGGCCCCTGGTTTGGCAAGGAAGATACTGAAGGATATCAGAGATTTAACAGAAATCCAAGTGCTGAAGCAAAGATTAAAATGATACATTTAGAGTAGCACAGAAGATTTTCCTCTCAGATGTGCATGTTGGGAACATGAGTATGCTGTTTATGCTGTTATTCTGTCAAACATGGGCATTTGGAGGAAGTGTCCTGAGTAGACTGGGATCCAGCTTGTGGATCCTGCTCAATCAGGAGATTTTCAGCAGGATTCACCCAATTGTTGTGACAGAACAGCAGCCCCTGGGCAGCAGGGACTGAGCCCAGAGGTGCCTGTGCTGAGTACAGGGGTGCAGGAGTGAATCAGTGTGGGACACCTGGGTCCAGGCAGAGGGGAGCAGGAGTGTCTGTGTGGGTCTGGGGCTGGCTGGGTCAGTCTTCCCAGGAGAGGGTTAATCCCCCATGCTGGGCACTGGTGAGGCTGTGCCTCAGATCCTGGGATCCTTTTGGGCCTCTCACAACAAGGGGGCTGGAGCATGTCCAGAGAAGGGAATGGAGCTGGGAAAGGGACTGGAGGTCCAGAAGTGGCTGAGGGAGCTGGGAAAGGGGCTCAGCCTCGAGAAAAAGGGGACTCGGGACGTTGTGGCTCTGCACAACTCCTTGACAGGAGGGGACAGCCAGGTGGGATTGGGCTCTGCTGTCAGGGAACAAGGGACAGGATAAGAGAAAATAGCTTCATTTTGGGCCTGGGGAGGGTCAGGTTGTATTTCAGGAAAATTTCTTCACTGAAAGGGTGATCAGGCCAAGGAAATGTCTGTCCAGGGCACTGGTGGAGTCCCCATCCCTGGAAGTGTTCAAAAAACCCGTGGTTGTGGTGCTTAGGGGTAATGGGTTACTGGTGGGCTTGGCAGTACTGTGGGAACAGCTGGAGTCAATGATCTTTAGAGGTGTTTTCCAGCATTAATGATTCCGTGATTCCAAGAGAACAGGCTTTAGCTGCCCAGATGATGCAGGATGGAAGGATGGGGGTCTGTTACAGACCAGGGCTTGCTGAGTTCTCTGTGGGGCCAGTTCTGTGCTGTGCCTGGAGGGACTGTCAGCCTTCAGCAGGCTCCATTTGGCTGCTCCTAGTGCCTGAGCTGGTGCATGCAGTAGCAATCCTGGCTCTGACTGGCCCCTCTTCCATTCCTTTCAGTCCTACACTCCACCTGCAAACGAGTTCAAGATCAGTATGAAGCTGGAGGCCCAGGACCCCCGGAACACCACGTCCACCTGCATCGCCACCGTGGTGGGGCTGACGGGCGCCCGCCTGCGCCTGCGCCTCGACGGCAGCGACAACAAGAACGACTTCTGGAGGCTGGTGGACTCTGCTGAGATCCAGCCCATTGGCAACTGTGAGAAGAATGGAGGCATGCTGCAGCCTCCCCTGGGTGAGCTGGAGTTCAGTTGTTCTGCGAGGGTCGAATTGATGGTGGGGAAAGTTTGGGGGTTTTTATAGATCTGTGCTTGGGACAGAGGCCCATGGTCTGCCCCTGCCTGCTCTGGGATATGCACCAGGTATATGAACCACACCAGGTCTGTGTTTCCACATAGGCACATGGACAGGGAGATCCTTTAGACTGTAGATCAAAGAGGTCTCTGCACCAAGGTGAGCTGCTTGCCCTGGTTGCAGCTCAAGCTCTGGGTTGTTTCCCAGAGAAGTTGTGGCTGCTCCATCCCTGGAAGTGTTCAAGACCAGGTTGGACGGGGCTTGGAATAACCTGGGATAGTGGAAGATGTCCCTGCCAATGGCAGAGGGGTGAAACTGGTCGATCTTTAAGGTCCCTTCCAACCCAACCTACCTTGTGATTCTAGGATTCCATACCAGGTTACCTGGACAGGAAACATAGTGTCTGAAAAGGTTCACAGTGACTAAAGTCCTGTCTCAGTCCTGTCCTGTGAAGGGACACTTGAAATAGTTCATACTTATTTATTTAATTTTGCTTGGCTACAACATTATAAACAGCCTGGACAGTCTAACATTTCTTCCAGTCTTCCATTAAACACACAACATTTTCCTTTTTCTTTGATGCTAGCCCAGTGACAAGCTGATTTGCTGATTCTTCCCTTCAAAATTAACCTGCTTTTGCGTTCTGCTGCCCAACAGTTCTAGCGTCTTCATAAATCTCTCTCTCAATTACCATATCCCCAAATAATATTTCCAAGGCCAGGCTGGACAGGGCTTGGAACAACCTGGTCTGGTGGAAGATGTCCCTGCCCATGGCAGGGGTTGAGATGAGCTTTAAGGTCCCTTCCAGCCCAACCCAAACCGTTCAGTGTTTCTGCTGCCCGTCTCTCCCGAAGGCCTGGCTGATGGGTTGTGCCGTGGCCGGGCGTGGCCAGCAGAGGGCACGAAGCGCAGGTGAAACAGCCCCGGCCGTGCCGGGGGACAGGTCCGGGAGCGCTGGCCCCTGTGCCCGGCTCTGCTCTGTGTCACCTGCTTAACCCTGTGCCAGAGAAGAGGGCACGGTTAGGTGACACATTAGGAAAAAGTTCTCCCCTGTGAGGGTGGTGGGGCCCTGGCACAGGTTGCCCAGAGAAGCTGTGGGTGCCCCATCCCTGGGAGTGTTCAGGGCCGGGTTGGATGGGGCTTGGAGCAGCCTGGGATAGTGGAAGGTGTCCCTGCCCATGGCAGGGTGTGGAACTGGATGATTTTGTACCCAGCATGAAGGCAGGTGACCGAGCTAGTGCTGCAGTTGTCCTTCCTGTCTGCAGAGTTCAAGGGCCTAGAAAACCCAGCAAGGATTTTCTGTTTCCTGTAGTATTTTCCATGCTCACACATCTGCTGCTGCTCTTTCTTTACACAGATAATTCCAGGGACAGCACCCAGGGCACGGCTGGAGCTGGGCCAGGGCAGGCTCAGGCTGCAGAGCAGGGAAAGGTTCTTCCCCCAGAGGGTGCTGGGCACTGCCCAGGCTCCCCAGGGAATGGGCACGGCCCCGAGGCTGCCAGAGCTCCAGGAGCCTTTGGACAGCGCTCCAGGGGTGCCCAGGGGGGATTGTTGGGGGTCTGGGCAGGGCCTGGGGCTGCACTGGATGATCCCCGTGGGTCCCTTCCAGCTCAGGATATTTTATGATTCACGTAAAACATTTTCTTTGCCACTCTGAGAGCTGAGCTCTCCCATCCCCTGTGGTTTTGGTGACTTGGGTTGGTTTCCAAGATGATCTGGCAGAGCTCAGGGCTGGCAGGGTGACCTGTGCTGAGCACTGCAACCTTAGCAAAGTTTTGCCATGTTCTTGGTCCAGGTCCAGTGCCAGGATTACCTTCAAAACCCCTCAAACACAGACCAAACACACCTGAGCAGCAGAAATTGCTGTGCAGGAAGGTGCATGTTTTGCAAAGAAGGTGTTTTGTGATACCCGGAGCCTTCTGTTGGTGTATAGTCACAGTCAGTGCCACATGCTTCAGAGCATGTAAAACTGCTTTTTTTCCTCCCATAAGCCCCCTCCTGTTATTTCTCCACTTTTTTCACAGCAGGTGTTGACCCAAAACCTGACATCCTTCCCTACAATGGTTAAATCCGTTTCCCAGCCAAGTCACAGCCTCTATTTCTTCAGATTAGCCTGCCTGCAGCTCTCACTAGAGGTGAAGGAGGCCACCCAGAAGCTGTGATTCCCTGTTGAGGCAGGAATTCCATAGCCTGAGTGTGCACTTGCTGATTCATGTCTCCCCTGCAGCAGGATCACTGGAGCTGGCAGCACTCATGCTGCACAGAGTGCTCTGCCTGGATGGCCAGTGGGTCAACGGGATTGTTAGGAGAAGTGGACATTGCAGTCAGACAGCTGTTTCCAGATGTTTCTTTTCAATAACACAAATGCTTTGCATTCAGAATATCTGGATCAAGTCCCACCTGACTCCAGCTTGGGAGGAGGGTGGTATGAGATCACAATTGTGTGAGTTGCCATTAGAGCAGGCATGTACTGCCAGATCCATCAACCCCCACAGTCTGAAAGTCTCCATCTCTGCTTCCCTCCCCTCAGGCTTCCGGCTGAACGCCTCCTCCTGGCCCATGTTCCTTCTGAAGACTCTGAATGGAGCAGAGATGGCTCCTGTCCGGATTTTTCACAAGGTATTTCACCGTTTGTGCAGATCCTTCTGGCAGTGGTCCCTTCACTGCAGGGCACCAAACTCAGCTGGTGTCTCATAAGAGATGTGCTGGTCCCATAGGAGGTGACATTGCACAGCTCTGCCTCAGGGACACACCTGTGTCCTCTCCAGCTGTGTCACAGCAATGTCAAGATGTAGCCAGAGGTCTGCCAAGGAAGTGCCTTGGGCTTCAGCAAGGCTAGCACTTGAGGCAGGAGCTGGTTTTTCACTGGAGCTGCAGGTGCTGCTCCAAGTGGGGAATGCAAGGTGGGAACATCAGCACTGCTCTGAAATGTCCCACTCGCTGGGTTCGGCCCAGCAGCCAGCTGAGGGCAGAGCAGCGAGTAGTAGACTTTGCTGCCTCTTGATTAAAGGACAGTGGCTGTGTAGCCCAGCCAGTGTGTGCACACCTATTGGGGTTCAAATCCAGCCCATTGACTCCCTTCAGCTCCTTGTGGAGCTGAGTTTGCTGGAGAGGGCACAGCCCTGGTGTGGGGAGGCACTGCCGTATCCCCTTTGAGCATCTATTCCACTTCTTCTTGTAGGAACCACCATCTCCTTCCCAAAACTTCTTCAAGACAGGTATGAAGCTGGAGGCAGTGGACAGGAAGAACCCTCACTTCATCTGCCCGGCCACCATTGGGGAGGTGAGAGGTTCTGAGGTCCTGATAACATTTGATGGCTGGAGAGGTGCCTTCGATTACTGGTGCCGATATGATTCCCGGGACATCTTTCCCGTAGGCTGGTGTTCGCTGACTGGAGATAATCTGCAGCCCCCTGGTACTAAAGGTAAGGCCCACGTTGTTGCTTAGCTGTCTTTCTCCTCCACTCAGCTCTCAAAGAGCAGCAAAGCAGGCAGAGACTGGCAGCAAGGACACCTGGGTGCCCTGTCTGGTTTTTGGTGCCGCTTCACACGTGGTAAAGGTACAGGTGATCAGTCCTATAGCACTGAAACAGCCTGGCACCAAGGTGCTGAGGGGCAGCTGTCCATAAAGATGGCCAGGATGATGGCTCTGGGGAGGGATGGTGGTGTACAGCATTGCTGAGGTCTGCTCCTCTCCAGGAGTTTCCTTGAAGTTTTTCCTGCGCCTTTGAACCACATTTTCCTGTGCCGTTTTTCTCAGGGGGGCTGGAATTATGAGTACTATGAAGCTGCAGGACTGCGCCTCTTTGTACTTTGGACAGTTTTCTTGGTCTGCCTTTGCTGTGGATGTGGACAAAGCAGGTGTGGAGCAGCTCATACCTGCCTTGTTCCTAGGGTAGGAGCAGTGCTGGGGAACTTGCTGCCTTGCAAAGGCCTGAGCAGTGGCTGGTTTGATTCTCAGACATGTCTTAAGCTTTCTCACATCATAGTTGTGTTTGGGCTCAGGGGGTCTGTCATTGTCCCCAAACACATCCCTCTGGCATTTGCTGGCTGGTAAGCCCTGCATGTGCTTGTCAATGAAATGAGGGGCAGGAGAACAACCTCTCTGCCAGAGCTGAAGGATTGCTTAGGAAAGGCATTTCTCTGACAGGACTGTTCCCCTTGGAAGTGCTGGGTCAGCTCATGCTGCCCTGTCAGGCTGGTGCTGTCCCTGACGTGGGCCAGGTCTGTGCTGGGGCTGCAGGACTGGTCTCAGTGGATTGCCTGAGGTTATCTCACATGATCTGTGTGCAAGCTGAGCTGTGGGCTCCCCTTGGCTGAAGATGATTCCTCTTTATCTTGGATTTCTACATTTTGCCTTGATGTTCCCAGCCTCTCCCTCTCTCCTTGCTGGTTGGTGGACACTCACCTGCTGCTGCCCTGCAGGCTCTGCAGAGCACTGGGGCCCTCTCAGCCAGTGGTGCCCTGGAGTCAGGGGCTCTCACCAGACATCTCCAGGGTGCCTCTCAGGTGCTGCGGAGTGGCTCAAGACATATTTGTGTTTGGTGGGAGCTTTCCTGGCAGTAGCCTGGGGGTGGAAGGTTTCAGGAGCACGGAGGAATCCGCCTTCTCAGGAGAAGTGGGAACCTCTGTCTGACCCACAGCCCCAGCACAGGCAGCTCTGTTCCTCCCCAGCCTCCTCTTGCCAGGGGCTGAAGCTGTGAGTGAGCAGAGCCCAGTCAGTTATCCAGGAACAACAGCCCATTGTGCCATCCTGGGAAGCTCGTGCTTCCCCCTTGGCTGTGTTGGCTTCCCCCTTTCCCATCGGCTCCATGCGCACTTCCTGCTCACGTACAAAAACAGTGACCCCCTAAAAGTCACATCTCCCCACTCACAGGGAGAGGCAGCCTTCACTCTCAGGCAGATTTCTGCTCTCTTTGTCCTTTCTTTTTCAACTCCTGGGACAAGAGCAGAGTTTGGCAGGGGTTACATGAACCATGCAAAAATGCCAGGGAGTTGAGATCAGCCTTGTCTTTGTGGTTTTACTTCTTCCTCTTGTGACTGTCTGCTCCCTTTCCTGCCCAAGAATTTCTGACTTACACTTTGTGGGATTAAACCAGAAGAACAGAGTACTGGGAACGAAATTTCTCTAGTGAAATTCCTCCTGTGTTTCCTCACTTTTCAGCCCTGCTGTGGTGGAGGGCTGGGCATGGTCCTCCCAGACCTGAGAGTGCTGCTCTTGGCAGGGTTGGAGGATGCATCGCCACAGAGGAATTGCCCTTTCCTTGAGCTCCAGTAAACCTTCTCCACGAGCCAGCCTGGAGCCTGCAGGACTGTGTGGTGGGGTTGGGCAGTTTCCCTTTCCTGGTGGGAATTCTTCTTAAAGAGAACTGGAGAGACATGCAGGCAGTCAAGTGCTGCTGTGGTAATACTGGTGTGTGCTCATATACTGGAGTGACTGGGTGAGGCCCTTGTGGAAGTTGGGAAATCCTGTGAAGAGTTAACTCTGTGGAAACTGAGGAATCCTGTGAAGAGTAAACTCTGTGGAAACTGAGGAATCCTGTGAAGAGTTAACTCCATGGAGAATGAGTAACCCCGTGGCTTCCTGGGGCTGGGCAAAAAGAGGCCTCCTGGAATGAGCTCATGTTCAAGGGAAGCAGAACTTCAAAGAGGGCAGGCATGTTTATTTAATGCTGGTAACTCCATTGAGCTCTGATCTGTCTCTGCTGCTGGCTGCCAGCAGAAGTGGAGGAGTGCAGGGCTTCTCCCAGGCATGGTGCTTCTCCATCCCCAGGGTCTCCCACTCCCAGCAGTGTTTGCTTAGCTGGAGTGGCTGGGCAGGGAGCTGGTGGAGCTGGGGCCCAGCCAGCCACTCCAGGGAGCTTTCATCAGGGAACATGTGTGTGTTAAAGAAGGAAAGGGAGGTCAAACAGCAAGGAAGAGCAGCCTGCATGCCTGCTTGGTAATTCCATCACTGCCTGCTGGCTGTGCAGCAGCCTGCTGGGAGACCTCTGTGACCAGATGGCTGTGGGCTCCTGGGCATCTCCTGGTGCTCCTGTCTGGATGCTGCACACCCTGGAGCTGGGGGATCCAAACCAACACAGCACATGGGGGAAATGTGGCTCTGGGAGTGCCTGTGTTTGTGGTGTGTCCTGGTCCTCTCTCCATGTCGGCCCCAGGCCAGGAATGGATGTTGGCTCTGCTGGGCTACAGAGCAAGGTAGAATGTGGAAGAGTTCATCCTGTGCATCCACAGCTTCTCCACCTCAGCCTGGCAGCTGCTGGGGCAGGCAGGTCCCAGTGGCTGTCCCAAAGGAGAGGGAGTTCTGTTCAAACTTCCCTCAGCGTCCCACCCTCACCAGTGGGGTGCTCCCAGGGTTGTGCATTGACCAGGAATCCCAGCTCCACTCTTCATGTGTGGTGTACAGCACTTCACATGTCTTTTTGTGCCTCTTACACGTGTACTTCTTCACCCTTAAATACATACCCGGGCTTTTAGGAGTATAAGGTGAAGCAGATTTCCTGTTCAAGTGAGTGCTGGCTGGGAGCCTGGGGCTCTGCTCAGAGGGTGTAGAGTCAGAGAACTTGTGGAAAGGATCCACAAGGATCATCAAGTCCAGCTCCTGGCCCAGCACAGGACATCCACAATCAAAGCTGAACAGCCTCTAAACAGCCTCTACTGTTCTTTCTCAAATGTTTTCTCCAGGTATCTCCCTGGATCATCCCTCAGAAGTCAGAACAATGGTAGTCTGGCTCAGCTGCTGCACCTCCCTTGCTCAGGACTTGTGGGGTCACTTCAATTTCAGAAATTAGGGGGGTTTAACTGTTCCTGGAAGTGCTGCTTGCATGATTGCTCTTACTGAGTCTAGCACTCATCCCAGAGAGGTACTGACTAAGAAAAATTTATCTGTCACAGCACTCAGACATAAACCAGCTGAATTAAGGTTGCAGGGGGCATCAAACCCAAACTTGGGGTCAGAGTTTCAGAATGAGGGCAAAGCAGGGAAGAATTGTGTCTCCCCATCTGTAGATACTGCAGCACACAAAAATCAAGGCCAGAATACACTGTGTGCACATTGCTAACCACATGGGGTTTTGTCAACAGAAGATCCTGAAGGTGTGTTGGGTGGGGAAGGAGTTACCCAAACCTGCCAGGTGTGTGTGCTTTCCAGTTGGATAGTGACCCAGCTGGCAGCACAGCAGGTACAGAGCAGGAGGTGGCTGATGTTCCTCAAGCCAAGAACTTCAAGGTTTAAGTCTTGTGATGCACATAAGAAGTGCATGAGTCTGTGCACTGTAGCAGTGGTTGGTAGAAGTGTAATTTGGGAGGAAAGCAGAGACTGAGGGAGGGAAAGGTGCATGTCAGGTGTGGTGGGTTGTCCCAGGGGACAGCTGAGCCCCACAGCCACTCACTCCCACCGTGGGATGGGAGAGAGATTCACAAGGATAAAAGGGTGAAAACTGAGGGAGGTACAGAGAGTTTCACAGTAAACAAAAGCTGCAGGTGCACAGCCAAGCCAGACAGTCACTGCTCCCCAGCACAGGCGGGTGCTCAGGAGAGCTGGGTCCATCCCAGGGGACAGGGACTGGGATGACAAACGCCATCACTCCATCCCCACTTCTCCCTCCTTCCCCAGCTCTACATGCTGAGCGTGGAGCTGTACAGTCTGGGACATCTCTGGGGCAGGGGGGTCTCAGCTGTGCCCCATCCCAGCCCAGTCCTGGCCATGGGAACAGAGCAGAGCCGGGCTCTGTGCAGGCCCAGCCCAGCTGAACCACGGGGTGCTGTCAGCCCTGCCTTGGGCACAAATCCCAGCACAGAAAGTGAACTCCAGCCCAGCCAAAACCACTGCTTTGAAAAAAGCATTTGCATGAATTTTACTTTTTCTAACCATCCTGCTCTTTGGGATGCCTGTGGGCTCTTAGGACAGGTCACTGCCATAAGTGGAGAGTGGATTTTTGGGGAGCTGCTTTGTCTGTCCCCGTTATAAGTAGTGCAGAAAATCAATGTTTAGAATCGACCCAAAGACTAAGGATGGTTGTTTAGTTACCCTAAATCATGGCTGGGGAGAAAGAGAGAGGGAGATGCACACAGAAATGGAGGTGCAGCTGCTGAGCTTCAGGGAAACAAGGAGGGAAGTAACTGGTAAAAATCGATGAGAAAAAGAAACGGGTAAGAGGCTGGTTAATGATTGTTGTTTCCAGGGCCACCTGCCCTCAGCAGGGAGGTGGGATCAGGGAAATCCCCTCAGCCAAGGCATGGTTCTGTGGGGAGGAGATGTGTCTGCCTCTGTAATTCGTGGGAAATTCGGGAGTTCACGGCTGATCACACACTAGAGGAAAGTTCAGTTCTTTGTAGTCAGGGAAGCACACACTGGAAGGGGATCTGTGGGAAGTTATTGTCCTTTCTGAAGTGGTTTGTGGGATGGAGAACTGTGAGCCCCTGGGAGGAGCAACTAGAACAGAGTCTTCTCAGGTACCTGTGCATGGAGGCTTCGTGCTCTGAGCTCTTCAGCTGGGGAGGTGATGACTGAAGGGTCTGTCTCTGCCAGGTAAAGGCACATGGGCTGGCAGAAGGGCAGGTGGGATGGAGCTTTCTGCCTGAGTGTGTGATTGTGGGCTCAGGCATCTGAGAATGTCCACAGAATCTCTGTCTTTGCACAAGAAAGGGCTCTTACTTAAACACCAGCTTTAAGTGTTGGAGAAATGCAGGCATTTTTCTAGGGTTTTCTGTCACAGTATCAAGAACTTCTGCTGGGATTTGGTTCAAAAAGTGTGAGACCTTTACAGGGCCCTCCTACAGCTGAGTGCCAGTGGCTGTGTGCACAGTCCCAACAGTGCTGCTGCTGGCAGGTGCTGTGGCAGTGACAGGCTTCCTGGCCTCTGGAAAAGCAGCTCGTTTTCTCCATCCTGAGAAATCTGGATTTAATCCATACCTGTGAAAGGACCTTGCTCACACACACACAGACACAGACACCTGTTTCTCTGCTCCAATATTTCACGTGTTACTGCTGGAGGGCAGGGGGGTACTGTCACCTTGGGCACAAGGAAGCAGGGACACACCTGCCCAGGGACACAGGTAAATCCCTCAATGTCTGTATCTCAGAAGGTCCCTGTGCTGTTCCTCCCTTTGGGCTGTGCCCTGGCTGGTGCTGAGTTGCTCTGGAGTTCCTGATGGGTTTTGCTACCCCCTATTCCACCCTTCTGCATGCTCTGTGTGACACAGAGAGGGGTGACTGTGCTGTGGGAGAGGGGCAGCACTGAAAGCGTTAAGGCTGGGCAGGCAGAGCTGGAAGCTGCTCCAGCTCTGGAGTTTGGAGGACTGGAATTGCTGCCTTGGCAGCTGCCCAGCTGGCAGAGAGCCCCAGCCCCAGCCAGGCAGGGCAGAGCTAACACAGAGCTCATCCTCTGCCGCTGTGCCAGGGCTGGTGGGAGCTGGCTGAGGGCACTGGGGACGCTGCTCAGTGCCTGCACAGCTCTGTGTGGGCTCTCACACCCTGCTCCCTCTGCCTGGCCTCGCCTGCTGCTTCCTCTGCTTGCAGAGCAAGCAAATGTGAATAGTTTTGGATAGTTACTGTGGGGACCTCCATCCACCCTGGGCTAACAGCTCTGTGTTACCCCAGGACCAGAGCTGCCTGTGGTGGCTGCTGCAGTGACTCCAGGGGGTTACAAGATGCTGACCCTGGACAGAGAGTTCATGAAGTTCTTCGTTTCTCACCACCATTGCTGTAATGGATTTGTTTTTTAACTGCTTAATCTCCTCAAAGGGATATGATGATGAGCTGCCAGGTTTCCTGCCCAGGGGCAAAGGTAATGTGTATTTCATTATTTTGTTTTGGATATTGGCTGGTTTCTCTTCCTTCTTCAGGGTGAGAACATAGTGGTGGGAAGAGGAGCCTCATCAGGAGTAGTTGGCAGGGTAACACTCAGGTGAGCTCCTGTGCATTCCTGCTTGGAGGAGATGGGAAAATATTAATTACTGTCTCTTCAGGACTGAGCTGGGATGTGCAGCTCACACGTTAAGCTGGGTGACATTGCTTTGCACTGGCGTGGCAGGTTTGGGGACCACACAGGTAGAGCAGCAGGAGGAAGGAGGGTACACAGGGTCCAGGTTTTTATCCATGAGTGTATCACACAAGCAGCCCTGGAACCTGAGTGGTGCTGCCTCTGAGGCTGCTGGTGGAAGAGCCCAAGAAAAATGTCCTGAGCTGTTTGGAGCATGGAGCCAAGGCTCTTAGCAGTGCCCCTGGCTCGGCTTGGATGTGTGTCCTGGAATACGTGTGGGGTTTGGAGGTTGGGGGCTTGGATAAGGGAGCCCAGCACTGCAGGAGGCACTGGGGTGCTGACAGTGCCTGTGGCTCAGCAAACACCAAATCTGTGGCTCAGTGGCATGTCAGAGACCTGAGGTTACTGAGTGATGTCTTGAGGCTGGCAGGAGCCTCTAAGAAGAGGAACTGACCTGGGAAAAGCAGTTTCCTCTGGTCTCCAGCCTGTCCTTACTCTCAGTGTCTAGACCTTCCTCTCAGCTTGACTTTTCCTCATGTTTTATTCTGAAATATTTTATACCCAAGAGAATCTGGTTTTTGCTCAGGATGTTTCCTTCCCTTTTCCACCATGCTTCCTGCCCCAGAACAGTTTCAGTATCTCAGGGTGTTACTGAGTCTTGGCAGGAAAACTCCCTGTTGGAAACTCCCTCTCTTTGGCTGAACAGCACTGGGGTCATCACTTCATTTCTGCAGGATCCCTGACCAGTGACAACACTCCTGTTCACTGGGACATGGTGCAGGGCTGTGCCTGTGCAGGCTGGAAGTCTGAGTGCTTTCAGGATGGAATTGGACAACCTCAAGGAAGAAGAGTATTCCAGGGCTGTTATTTATGGGGGTCTGAAAGTGCCTGACTCTGGATGTCCTGAGCTGCTGATTGCAGGCAGGGCTGGTGGCTCTGCCCAACCATCCTGTGCTGTGAGGTTTGGAAGCTGAGTGAAGTCAGTTTAAAGTATGCCCAGGGTGACACTTTGTGTAGGACAACCACAGGGAGAGCAGAATTTCCCATCGGGATGAAAGGGTTTAAACACTCAGTTTTACAAACCTTCACTTCAAGGATTTCACCCTCCACACCTTGTTTCTGCTTGGCACCCTATTCCAGCCTTGGTGACAGGAGCTTGGTCCCTTTTAGGGGTCCAGCTCTGATGTGGGCAGGTGCTGGAGGAGCCAGAATGATCCACCAGTCTCCTCTCATACAGGTCTGTAAAGGCTGCACGTGGTGAATCCCCAACCCCTTCAGGCTGAAAGGAACCTTAAAACCCCTCTGGTTCCACCCCCTGCCATGGCCAGGGACACCTTCCTCTATCCCAGGGTGCTCCAAGCCCTGTCCAGCCTGGCCTTGGGCACTGCCAGGGGTGGGGCAATCGTGGTGGTTGTGGTGGTTGATGGGCAGGGTGTGATCAGAGCAAGGTAGGTGCATATGGGAGAAACAGCCCAGTTTTGGTGGGATTTTTACAGTGACTCTGTGGAAGCAAGAACATTACATCATCTTTTCATGACCTGCTGGAGAGGTTCTTCATTTTTTTGTTTCCTCCTCAGTTTTTGGAGAAGGGCAGTAAATGCTTTTGAGCCCAACTCTGGCTCTGGCTTTGGGGAACAGACTTAAGTTACCGGAATGTGCATTTTTATGGAATCCAGGAGCTTCATCTGGAGCACATAGGATGTGTTACAGAGATCAGACCTTTTGCACCTTGTCATTGTTCTTCTCTTGATCTTTGGTATTTTTATAACTTCTGAGCTTTAAAAAATAACAGAAGGTGGAACAAACCACACCCACCTAGCACTCTCCTCATTCTTTGAGCACTGATAAGTTGAAGGTGTTCTGCTAATATTTAACCTGGAAGCCAAAGCTAAAAAAAGAGCTTCAGAGAAGATCAGAACAAGCAGAAACCCCAGGAACTGCCCTGAATAACCTGAATAGGGCAGGAGTACAGAGCCATTCTCAGTGTGGGGCTTTGGAAACCCCCTGGCAGTTCTCTCCCAGGGGCAGATGTGATCAGTCAGTGTGGCTGTGGTGGTCTCTCGTGGCACATGCTTTCACTGATGGGTGTCCTTGAGACAGCTGAGTACAGACAGCAGCAGAGCCATGCAAACTTCCCAGGGACTGCATTTCTGTGAAGAAACCAAAGCTCTGTCCTGCTGCAGGTGTGGCTCAGGTGGGCTTGGGCATGGTGGCCAAGCTGAAGGCTGGACAGGCTGTGGGCTGGTTGCTCACTAAGTTTGGCTCTGGGGTCTTCTTGAGGACCAGACATGTCACTGTGACAAGCCACTACTGGTGCTTTTGGCAGTGCCTTGCAGGGACAGGCTCTGCTGTGGCCTCTCTTGAAGCTGAGCCTGGAAGAGCTGCAATGGTGGCTTTCCTGAGGTGTGAAACCAGTTGATTTATGTTGTCACTGTCTGTGTCAGGACCAAAGGTGCCAGTCCTGCTCGTGTTCCCTCTGCCAAACAGCTCCAGGGGCCGCAGGTCTCAGGTTCTTCTCTTACTGCTGGGTACTCTCTATGTGCCCATGGGCACTGCCATGCAGGAGACAAAGCCTGGCTTTGAGGTGATCAAATCAGGCCTAAAGTTCAGGTTTCTACTTGTTTTTCTTCTGACTTGGGCATTGCCACGTCTCTTGGAGCTTCCTGATTGCCCCTCTGTCTCTCCTTTCACCCACTGGCACATTCCCTCGGTCAGAAGCTTGACTTTCAACTCTGCTTATGTGGTTCTGAGAACTGCCCAGCTCAGTTCTCATCTCCTCTCTGTAGCTCAGAATCTCTGTTTTAATTCCAAAGCTGGTTCACTGCTGATTAAAACAACACACTGCTTCAACAGCTTGATTTTTGCAGTGAAGTGCAGAAGATGAGGCTGTGGTAGGGCGATCACAGCAAGCAGGAGCCCAGGTTGTGTTGCAGCCAGTTTATTTGTAATAAGAAGTGGTGGGATGGGAACAGGAGAAGAACGGCTGATTTGGGATGGGAAGAGGGTGACTGTAGATAAAACTGGCATTTCCTTGCCCTCTGCATTTGAGCCATATGCTGCAGGAGGCTCACTGCAGCTCCTTGTCTGACCTGGGAGCTGCGTGGGAGGAGGAGCCGTGCTCCAGGCAGGAGCTGGCAGCCCCTGTGCCAAGGAACATCTGGCTGACTTTGAGAACTGGACCCAGAGTTCAGTGTCTGAGCACTGGAGGAATAAAAACAGTGCACAAGAGTGTGAGCACAAAAGGCCACCAGCTTTGTATAACTGGGCTGAAAGGTTGCTGCACACTGGCTCCTACAGGTGAGTGTTTCTCTGAGGGTGATGAGGATACTCTGCAGACAATAAATAACAGCCCTGCTGCAGTCTGGGCAGCAACTCTGCTGAGGACTGCCTGTGTAATCTGCATGTGCACACTGAGCCAGCCCTGCTGCCCAGAAGTGCCATTCTTGTCCAGGGTGTAAATGCCTGTGGCCAGGTCTGTTCCCAGCATGATCCTTCTGCTCCTTTGCTTTGCCTTCTGGGGGCTGCTAGGGAAAAGAAGGGCTGAAGAAGCAGGAACGTGCTGCTGCTCTTGCAGGCTCCAGACATGTAATTGCCAGCCTGTTTGTGGCTGGTTGTGCAGGTGTTCCACAGCAAATGTGCTGAGACACGAGGGGCTTTGAGCTGCTGTTGAGGGAGAACTTGCTTGGCAGTTCCAGTGGTGGGACAGGCCATTTTCCCTATCCAAGTGCCAGACTTTGCAGGGTTTCATAGGAAAGATGTGTGACTCAGTTTCCCCATTCATTTCCTAATGCTACTCAGTGGGTACAGAGCAGTTAATTTCTTTCCTGTGTGGAAAAGAAATGAAGACCTGGGGTTGGGACTGAGGAAATCTGTGTGCTCAGCACAAAACTGAACATGACTTTTGCTGAGGACAACAATTTGGGTATCCTTGCTCTGCACAGGCTGTCACTGTGTGTCTCTGATCACAAGCCAGTCACTTCTCTGTGTTTATTTTGTCCTCAGCAGAGCAGGGATGGTGCTGACCCCAAGGCAGTTTGGGGGATATTCCGTTGTGTGGCATCATCCTGACCCTTGCTGTGCTGCATCTCAGAGCACTTCCCCTCACTGAGGAATATCTGCACACAGATGTTTATACTCTAAAACTCAAAAACAGCTCAAAAGCTGCTAAGTGACAATAAGAGTTGCTGCCTCTGAAACTGATGAAAGCCATTAAAAGATGTTGGGTGTTGTGTGCAGAAGAGCCAAAGCAGTGTGAAGGAACTCTCAAAATGCTCAGTGTGACCCGTGACTTTTGATAGGACCAGTGAAGGCCCAGCCTGCCCTTCACTGGTCCTATCTATTTATCAAAACTGGAAAAACAAATAAAACAACCATATAAAATGGCACAGCTCGTGCTCGTGGCATCTGCAGTGACAGAACTCATCCGAGTGTGTGCCAACAGTGAGGAAAAGTGCTGCTCCAAACCACGCAGATTTCTAAGCCTTGGGACACTGATGATGAATGTTCAGAGCCTGTCTCAGGTTCAATAAATGCACAGAAGTCATTGCTCTAGTTTGAAGTTACAGCTTTTCGTGTGCCTGTGGCTGTCCTGCCCAAAAAAGACATTTTAATGCACCCCCATGGTGAGGATGGGTGGGATGGAGAGTTTTGGGGACTGTGGGTTTGGGGTTCTTTGTGTGCTACTATGTAACCACTGGCCAAGGGATTAGTGAATAAAAGAACCTTATTTCAGTAGTCAAAACCTTGAGCTAGACGAATCTTGTGTGGAAAGGAAGTGTGTCTTTGGGAGAAGAGAGCTCATCATGAGAACAGGTAGAACGTGCCAAGTCCTGCAGCACTTGGATCCCAGCACCGTGTTGGATATCTCCTCTGGTCTCAGCTCAAACAGGTGTTTCAGGCTGGAGAGCATGAATCCCTGCAGGAAATACTGAATTATCAGAGTAATTGTCTTCTCACCTTTAAATCCCAGGATTTGGAGTCTTGTTCTTAATCCCTGTCTTTGCAAGGAGCCCATGTCTCCACCCGTGCTCCAGCCCTTTGTCCTGTGCTGTGTCTGCCATGTCTGCTGAGAGCTCAGGACAGTCCAAGTCTGGAGCCTTCCCAGGGCCTGTGTTTCTGTCCCAGTCGTGCTCATGGGGGCCAGTGATGATGGTCTCTGCTTTGGGAAGAATCACAGGGCTTTGAAGCATTCACATTTTACTCTGGGACAGGCAGTGAGCTCCGGTTCCTGTCCAGCTCCAACCTCCAGGATTGAAATGCCTCATGCAGGGAAGGATTCAGCCAGATCTCAACAAGATTTCTGCTCTCTGACAAATTTGCTTGTCTTAAATGGGTCTCTTTAACCCACCTCTTTGAGTGCTGCTTCTGCCCAGGAAGTGCTGAAGATGGGCCAAGGGGCAGTGACACCAAAGGACCACTGGAGGGGTGGCCTGCAGGACATCTGTCAGAGGGGCTTTGGAGTGGGCACAAGTGGTGTGCTCAGAAACCTCCCCCTGCACTTCAGGACACTGCAGGGGCCATTCTGGACATCTCCAAGCACAAGAACTACACCTGCATCTGAGAGTACAGAGCCCTTGGCACAGAAAATGGGAATTTGGGATTTGTGCTCCTGCAGCTCTTGGTAAATGAACCTTGTAAATAAGAGGGAAAGGCAGGAAACCCTTCTGCAACTTCAACTTTTCTGTTCCATATTTTTCTACGTGTTTTGACTTAGCAGTTCTTGTCCCAAGGACATAATTTTTGTCTCCTTCAAGCTGTGACGAGTCTCAGATAAGCTGATGGGTGACAAATGCTGCCTCCTAGCATTGGCTAACCCCCAGAGTGTGGATGGCAACTGTGCAGAATGTCCTGTAAGCAACAGTTTCAGTGGCAGTGTGGTGGGCAGCTGCAGGTGCCATGTATCAGCTGACAGGGGATATTTTAGTATTAGGAAGTAGAGCCTGAAATCAGGAATTCTCTGTCAAGTCTCTTTGTTTCTGCAGAAAGCTCAGAACTCTTGTTGAAACTAATCCTTCAGTGATGAAAAACATCATCAGTGGTGCCCAACTTCTCTTGGGCTCTGAGTTCAGCCGTGTTTGAGCTGCATCTTCAGGGTGATGTTTCTCACTGTGCCAAATGGATCCAGTGCCAGCCTCCTCCTCCTCCTCCATGTCTGCCATTGTCCTGGATGCCTGTGTGACCCAAAACAAAACAGTTCAGCCAGCAGAAAAATTCCAATGATTAGTTTTCTGTCCCCTTAATGAACTGAAAAAAACATGAGATCAGATCAGTGAATAATTCAGGTCAGAAAGGATCTCAGGGTTGTGTGGCTCAACTCGTCCAAAGCAAGGCCAGCTTTGGAGTTGGTTAGATTGCTCAGAGATCAGGTGAGCAACAAAGCTGTAGCCCAGAGAGGTGCTGCTTTACTCAGGAACAGCAAACTGTTGATTTTTTAAGTAAAAGAGGCCTCACTTGATTTTCTAGAAATGTGGCTCCTCTCAGTGGCTTGTACAAGGAAGAAGAAGGTGAGGATGTCTCTGGCAGCTGCTCAGTGTTGGGCTGGCACTGTCACCAGCTGAATCACAGAACCATAGAATATCCTGAGCTGGAAAAGATCATCCAGTGCAGCCCCAGGCCCTGCTCAGACCCCCAACAATCCCCCCTGGGCACCCCTGGAGTGCTGTCCAAAGGCTCCTGGAGCTCTGGCAGCCTCGGGGCCGTGCCCATTCCCTGGGGAGCCTGGGCAGTGCCCAGCCCCCTCTGGGGGAAGAACCTTTCCCTGCTCTGCAGCCTGAGCCTGCCCTGGCCCAGCTCCAGCCGTGCCCTGGGTGCTGTCCCTGGCCCAGGGCAGGGACTGGAGCTGCAGATCCCTGAGCTCTGCCCTCAGGGTGCTCTGCTCCAGCTGGACACTCCAAGTGCCCTCAGCTGCTCCTTGTGTTGCCCCTCCTGGCCCTTCAGCATCTTTGTGGCCCCTCTTTGGACACTCTTTGGTAGCTTTAGATCCTTAATAATTAAGATGTAGTAATAGTAAGAATAAGATGCAGTGAATTGAAGCTTTTGGCAGTTAAAGGAGACTTGGGCAGTGTTTGGAGCTGTGAGATAATCCTGCTTGCTGGGCACAGCTGTTTCCACCTCTGGAGCTCTGTGGGTGCTGTGGTGGGTGCAGGCAGGGCTGAGTGCTGGGCACTGATCCCTGCACAGCCATCCCATGTTTCTGGACCACATCTGCATGACAGCAGGGGCTGAAATCCTGCAGGAAAATAACAGGCACCTGAAAAGAAACTGCAGGCTCCTTTAGGAAGCATCCAGTCACTGGAAGTGATGCCTTGGGGACGAGGCAGAGCTGTAATCCTGTGTTTTGGGGGCTGCACCGTTGATGTGCAGGTACAGCTGGTGGGAGGACTCTGCTCTGGAGTTCTTGGCGTCTCCTCCTCCCACAGCTCAGTGCATCTGGTAGGGCCAGAGAAATGTATTAGCACAGGCTGGTGTTTACTCAGATTCTGGTTCAAATCCAACAAAAAGCCAGGCAAGTCTGCTGGATTGTGGGAGGATAAGACCTCATTTCATTAAATCACTCCGGGTCAGAAAAATGTCTGTGCATTGCATCAGTGTGATGGAATGAGCCCCAGGGAAAACATCAGTGCCTGGCCAGGGCTGTGCTCAGGGCTGTGCTCAGCAGCACTGCTGGGCACACAGCTCCAATCTAGGTCACAGTCTGTGTCTCTCTGGCCTGAGCTGGCTGCACATTTAGATGTAATTTAGCCTGTGAACAGCTTCCCTTGCTGTGGCAGCTCCTCCATCCCTGCAGGAGCTGTGCCTGTAGCAGGGACCAGGGATGTGCTGCCAGGGGCACAGGCACAGTGGGAACTCCTCTGGGTGGCTGAATGACATGAGGTGTCCCATCATGGGATCTGCATGCACCCAGCTATGGGCTTTTACTGCCCAAATCCCAAAACCAATTCTTCAAGCCTGGCAAATTGCTATTATGTGTACTGTCAGTACAGCTGGAGTGGGCAACAGATTTTTCTTGCATTTATTTCACCGAAAGATGCAATCCCTTTTTAACATAAAATTATACAGTGAAAGCTTGCACCCCAGGACTTCATCTGACAGCAGTCTCCTTTTTCCTGGAGTTGAGTTCCCAGTGATGTGGTCCCAGCCTGGGAGCAAAGGAGGCAGTCCAGCTGCTCTGCCTGCTGCATGCCAACTTCCCAAATGCACCATTTCTCTGAGTTTGTTACTAGTAAAACTGAGAACACGGGTTTGCCTCACAGCTTGTCTGTAGAATTCTCAGTTTTTCCTCCACGTTAGAGAAACCTCATTGTGGCACAGCTTGGTTTAGACACTGAGCATTGTGCAGATCTCAAATGAAATGATCCCTACCCAGTTTCTTTGAAGTTTGGAGAGCTTTAGAATCATGGATTGGTGTAGGCTGGAAGGGGCCATAAATCCCATCCCATTCCACCCCCTGCCATGGGCAGGGACACCTTCCACTGTCCCAGGCTGCTCCAAGCCCCATCCAACCTGGCCTTGGACACTTCCAGGGTTCCAATGGCAGCCACACTTTTATTGTGCCAGGGAAATGAATCTTTGTTCACAGTAACTGCTGCTAAAATCCTCAGTACAGAAACCTTAAAAATCTCTGTATATGCCCACAGTTGTGCCATCCTGGTACCAATCTTTTATTGCACTCTGTTTCCCTGGCTGACACTTTTTTTCCTTAACTACAAAGCCCCTGATTTCAAAAGTGTTTGCTTGTGTTTTTTCCTAATTCCTAGCACACACATTGAGGTATCCAGATTTGAGAAACAAGACATCCTAAAGATCATTCTGCAGTTTTCAAAATGCAGCAGGATTTTGGTTTCCTTCCTTTTAGCAGAAATTTAAAACAGAAGGAAATACTGGTCTGCTAGGCTGGGCCAGCATATCTCTGGTTTTAGCAAGCTTGGGAAAAATGACAAACCAAATTTAGGGGGTTTGTGGGCAAGTATACCGGAAACTTGGTTTTGTGATGGAAAGAGTGAGAGGATCAGAAGGAACAGACCTGCCTCTGGTAGGATGTGGGAGGAGCAGGGCAGCTGGTCCAGCTGAGATGAGCTGTTGCTCAGGGCTAGGAGCTGTAATCCTTGCAGGCAGCGAGGATGGAGCTGGTCCCTTTCCACTGCAGTTTGCTGGAAATTTAGGGACAGAACAGATTTGATGTCAGCCTTGAGAGAGGGGATTTCCAGTTTGCAGCACTGGCTCTGTGACTGTCAGGCAGGTCTTGACTGATCCCTCCCTAGGAAGGCTCGCAGCCTTTTCCGTGGCCGTTGGCAGGTCACCACTCGCAGAAGGAAGAGCTGTAGGTACCAGTTATTTTCAGGAAGGAAGGTATGGCTGCAAGCTTGATCCTTCTGGAGTTCAGCCCATCCAGGTTAAGCCCCAGTGTCCCCCAGCTCGAGTGCTGAGCCGGAGCTCCATGTGTTTGGTTTTTATTCTGGCCTGGAGAGCAGTCCCCCTGCCCAGGGGTCTGGGAGTACTCCAGGTTTTTTTTTTTCCATGTGACACTGTATAAAGATGGAGGCTGCTCTTGTTTTGATTCTCACCTGATTTAATTACATTTGCTTTTTCTCTTTTTATTTCAGTTGTGATTCCAAAGAGCCCTTTACCTGCCTCCGAAGTAAACTCGGAGAAACCTAGCATGCACAGTAGCACAAAGACTGTTTTGGGGCATCAACAAGGGCAAAGGCGTCGCAAAACAGGGAAGAAGCGTGGTCGAACGACCAAAGCGCTAATCCACCACCCCATGCCTACACCCTCCAAGTCAGTGGAGCCTTTGAAATTCCCCAGAAAGAGAGGCCCCAAGCCTGGCAGTAAGGTAAAAGCTGATGCTGATGCAGGCGGGTGAACAGCAGGTGCTGCAGGTCCTGCCATGGGTTGGTGCATGCGTGTGTTTGTGCACGTTTGTCTCAGCCTCTGGCTGTGTGACTGCAGCAAGTAGGAGACCAGAGGGGTGTGTGGGCTGGGAGTATCCTCAGAGCCCAGCCCCAGAGCTGTAGAGAATGTCTGTGTCCTAAAGATCATTTCCATCTCAAGAATCCGTGTCTTTGGAAGTGCATTGGCTGTGGAGTAGCATGGCAGATGCTGGGAGCATGACAGGATGGCCAGAGGGTAGAATAAGCTCTCCCGTCCTTTGTGTGTGGCTAGTCTGAGTCAAACAGAGGTGGCAGATCCCAGGCTTGTTATTTTTCAGGGTTGTGGTTTGTAAAATACACACGTATTGGTTACTAGGTTCTTGAGGCACCCCGTCATCACCATCAGAAATGTGTCATGTTCCACAGTGCCTTGTCTGTTGGATGCAGAGGAGAGAGTGTAGTGATCTCATGGGTGGTAAAGCAGAGCAGGGGTAAAAGGAGAAATATCTCCTCTTTTTCTGCAGAGGAAACCTAGGACATTGCTGAACCCAGCACCCACCTCTCCAACCACCAGTACCCCAGAGCCAGACACAAGCACTGTGCCCCAGGACGCTGCTACAATCCCCAGCTCTGCCATGCAGGCTCCCACAGGTAAGGAGGGTCTTGGACCACATTCTTGACAGGGTTGCACAGTTGGTAACTGCAGCAGGCAGGCAGCATCACCCTTAGAGAGTCCCATTTCTTCCTAAGCCTGTAAACCAGCAATCCTTACCACTCCAGAAAGGCTGGCCTGAGAGAGGCACGTGAGTCCAGAGCAGCTGTTCATTTATCTTTCTGTTGGAAATAATGAAGTAGGAAGATTGCAAGCCCACCTGTTGAGTGCAAGGAGCCCTTTCCCCTGCATGCTGGTGACTCCACAGCTCCCCAGGGACACTTGTGGCACATTGTGCCCGGGGGCAGTCGGGTGTGCAGCACCCCTTGTGAGCTCTCCCACACCATGCAAGGCACAGCTGCTGGAACTGCTCAAGGGGCAGAGGAGGTGCTGAAGGACTGTGATGTGTCCAGCTCCAGCCAGGATATCAAGGCACACAGGGACAGGAGGGAACAGGGGAGGAGGAGCAGCAGTGAAGAGTGTATGCACTGCTACAGCTGAGGATGACTCTGGCCAGGAAAGTCTAATGCAAAGCTGCATTTGACATGTTGAGTCAAGCACTGGATATGGGCTGAGCCCTCCGTTTCCCCAGAATGTAATTGGCCAGTTTTCAGAGGAACCTAAAGAAGCCAGTTTCCCTAAAAAGGAAACGCTGTGGGAACCCCTAGAAAGTGGGGGCTGCATTCCTTCTTCCCCTCGGACATCACAGCCACCTTACCTGGCTTGCATGGAAACCACTTTACAGCCTGACTGCAGGGGAGAGCATGGGAGAAGCAGCAGCAGTTTGGAAGGTGAGCATGAGGCAGGAGGATTTTGGAGGTGATTCCCCTCTAAAAGTGGCTCCACTGTGAGGAGTGCCACTCAGGCAGTCGTGGTGGATTCCACTTTGTGATTAGACAGTCTTAAAATCTCAGCATCTTTCAAGTTGGATTTTAGGCATCTGTTTCTTGCTTTCCTGAGTGGGTTAACGGCAAACACATTTCTCATCTTGGCAGTTTGCATTTACTTGAACAAGAACGGCAGCACTGGGCCCCACCTAGACAAGAAGAAAGTTCAGCAGCTGCCAGACCATTTTGGACCAGCTCGAGCTTCTGTTGTCCTGCAGCAAGCAGTACAGGCCTGCATTGATTGCGCTTATCATCAGAAAACAGTCTTCTCCTTCTTAAAACAAGGCCACGGGGGAGAGGTCATCTCAGGTGAGAACGGGCCCGCAGCACTTTGCCTCCAGAGAGGTTGTTGCAAGAATTCCCTCGTTGGAAGATGTCTGTCCTGAAGCTCGCTGCAGCCACAGGCCAGGGGCAGACAGAAGAGTTCTGTCTTCTCTTTCTTGCCACACATCTGTGTCAGTGAAGCAACAGCTGGCAGCTGACTCAGAGCGGAGCAGTTCCCATGGCCTGCGGGCACAGCTGCTGGAGCAGGCAGTGCTCAGTCCTGGCATCAGCCTGGGCAGCAATCCTGCCCCACCGACCGGCCCCCCGCGCTGCCCCAGCCCTGGCAAGAGCCACAGCAGGGGGGATTCCACAACTCCTCACGGAAAGACAAGGAACACCCCGGGTTTTCGTTTTCCTTTAAGCCCGTGCCGTAGCTGGATCTGCGAGCTCAGGCCCCTCCTCGAATCCTTTGGGTTCCCTCGGACGCGGCTCCCCGGGCGCTGCCCCGGCCCCGTGCTGGGTGCAGCGGGCTGGTCCTGGCCTGCCCCGGCAGCGGAAGGCAGTGGCTTTGTTGGCTCTCCACAGCCCCGGCGATGCTGAGATCCAGGAGCTGGCTGTGCGGCCCTGGGCGTAGCCTCCCGCCTTGGCGGGGGGTTCACGTGTTGGGCTCTGTTTGTTTCTGTCTCCAGCTGTGTTTGATCGGGAACAGCACACTCTGAACCTGCCAGCAGTAAACAGTATCACCTACGTCCTCCGCTTCCTGGAGAAGCTGTGCCACAATCTGCGCAGTGACAACCTCTTTGGGAACCAGCCTTTCACTCAGAACAGCCACATGCAGCGCTCACACGAGTACGACCACGACAGGTATCTACCAGGTAGGAGCTGGGGCGGGGGCGGCACTGTAGGGACCCAGGTGCTCCTTTATCTCTATATCCGAAGGGAAGGCAGGCTCCCGTTCCAGAGCCCTCTCACAGGGTTCATTACATCACACCCAGTGTCGTGCACGTGCCCTCAGGGCTCTTGTTGTGTAGGATTCCAGCTGCATTTTCTGCCTGTCAGTTTGGTTTCCATCTCCGCTGTAGGTTTCCGCTCATCCGTGCTGTCTCCTTGTCTTCCCTCCTTTCCTCATCCCCCGGTCCTTCCCGCTTCCTGTAGTCTGATTGTGGTGAATTCCTACAGCTAGGAATTCAGGTGAAACACTGCGTGAGAAGGGAGAGTGATAACGTGCAGCGTGTAATTAGGAATTAATTAAAGCAGAGTGCTTTCTGTGCTGGCTGTGCATCTCCTGGCAGCAGCCAGGGCATCCAGCCCTCAGTGACAGCGTGGCCTGGTTAGGGGTGATGCTCATGCAGCAATCCAAGGCAGAGGTGGTTTTGTTTTCCTTGGTATGGCATTGAAGCAGCTCACCCCAGCAAATGCAGATTGTCAGGCTGCAAAACTGCTCTGAAGCAGAAGCAGTGGAAATCAAGCCTGGTAATTCCCCCACAGTGCTGGGCAGTGGCAGCAGGCCTGGGGTGATGGCTGCCCCGCAGGCTCTCTGGGGTTCTGGGGGAGCTCCTGCTCCAGGAATGTCAGTCATGGAGAGGATCAAAGCTGGCTGCACCCTCTCAAGTGGTAGGAAAGTGCTGATCTTCTCTCCTGTCTTGCTTTCTTCCCCCTCTAGTCAGCAAATAGCTGTTGTGTTGTTTGAGGTCTTTCCAAAGTTAATCCTTTGCATAATTACGGTTCTGGCAAGAAAAGCAGAAGTTGTATGAATGTAAAAGGATGGGCACTTAGGAAGAACTGTTTAAGGAGAACGAGGTGTAGGAGCAACAGCCAAATGCCACAGTGCTTCCATTCATTGCACCTCACAAAGCACCTTAGGCAGAGTCTAGAGAGCAAGAGGATCTTCCCATCCTCTGCCTCCTCCTGGCTGGAGCCAGCAGGGCCAGGAGCAGAGGAGCTGTAGGATATGCAAGGACAGGAGCTGCATGACTAGTTACTGGGACTGGAGGCTTTTCCCTGAGGAGCCCCCAAACAGAAGAAATCCCCATGTTTCAGTGTGGAGGTACCCTGTCGTCATGAGAGAGAGCAAAACCTGAGTGGGGAGGAAAGCACCCAGCTCTGGGCATGGATGAGTTCACATTTCAGAGTTTCCAGCCTCTGTGAGAGATCAGTGGTGGCTGCTGGGCAGAGTGGGAAAGTATAAATCAGAATTCAGGGAAACTCAGGCAGAGCGCCGGATCTGACACGATGCTGAGACCTGCCCATCCTGAACTCTGATTCAGAGTCTTTGCAGCACTTAAAGAAAAATCAACCACAGTGAGAGGTGTGACAACACCTAGTCCTGCAGTTCATCCTGATGTCTGAGCTTGCTGGGCATCTGCTCATGTAACACCTTTCTCTGGCACCTGAAAGAAGATGGTAAACTTTATTGTCTGCACATTACACTGGCTTCTGGTGAGGACAGGGAAATGATGCTGGTGATTTGGGGAAGTTTGGGCTGGTCATGGAGCAATGAGGGTGGAGTTGCACATCCTTAAATCACACCAGATGTCAAGGCTGCCGTGGTCTCACCTTCAGCTCTGCATGCCCTGCCTTGTTTCCTCTCCACTACAGGAATGTGTTGTGTGGGGCTGGCTCTTCCAGTAAACGGCCACTGGTTAGGACTGGGAGCTGGTGTGAGTTCCCAGAACAAACTGGCTTTGCAAGAGCACCCCTGTGGGTGCCATGGAGGATTGGGGTGTGTGCTTGGGGCAGAGGGAAGGTCTGCAGCAACTGAGTAAATGGAAATAAGGAGAAACAGACTGAGCTGTACACCATTTGCAGGGAACTGGGCAGCTGATTGCTGTTCGTAGCAACATGAACGTGATGTGACCTGGAGCCCTCTGCAAACACAGGGCTGGAGAGATCTTCTGGGCTGCTGAGCCCTGGCTCCTGCTCTTACAGCACCACAGCACATGGTGCTGCTTCTTGGATTAACCCTGGAGTTGCAGATTTTGCTTTTCCACTGCTCCAGGGTTTTATGCTGAGATTTTAGAAACTATGTTGTAATTTCCAGCCCTAATTTGTTCTTGGGCAACTTGGTGTCTGTGTGTCCTGGTCTTAATATTGTCTTTTAGCTTAACTTGATTCTCTTTCTTCTAGAAGNAGCACTGGCACCACCATGGTCACAAGAAGTGTCTCTGCAGTCACTTTTAGTCACTGTGACCTTGTGACAGGCGATGATCAGCCTGTCCTGGTCACATACACCATTCTTCTCATCTGCTGTTGTCACCTGCAGGGCACCAGCTCATGGAACAGTGCTTCAAGTACACATCTGGATTTAGCTGCTGGATTTCCCACCTTGCTGGTTCTTGGTTTTATATGTATCTTTCCTGTCTGATTTTAAATGCTACTTTGTCTGGNCACACTGTTCTTCTCATCCGCTGTTGTCACCTGAGGGCACCAGCTCATGGGACCGTGCTTCAAGTGCACATCTTGATTTAGCTGCTGGATTTCCCACTTTGCTGGTTCTTTGTTCTGTATATCCTTCCTGTCTGATTTTAAATGCTACTTTGTCTGGCCTGACATGGGAAGACATCAGGAGATTTCATCTGTAAATCTCTGAAATTTCTGCCAGATTTGTTACAGTTATGAAATGACACTGGGCTCAAGGATGATCCTCAGGCACATTCCCTGGAAGTTGCTCCCAGACTCTTGTTCCTTCTCAGTGTGCTGCCTCTCAGATCAGATTTCTGTGCATAGAACAAGGCTCCTGGTAATTCATGTTCTGTCTCAACTGGTGGCTCTCTATATGTAACATCTTGCTGAATTCCAGGTATTTGAGGTTGATTTCTCCTCCTTCATGTGAAGGATCAGGATTTCCCCATCACAGGGAGGCCGTTGGGTTGGCCTCCTCTGATGAACACCTGAATGTGCCTTGTGTACTTCCTGCCCTTTTCTTCAGAGCCTGCCACAAGCCTTGTGATGCTGCTGAGGTGGGGCATAGGCATTTTATTGTAAAAAATCTTTTTTCTCCACCTTTTTTTTCAAATATTGGTGCCACATTCCAAGTGACTCAGTAGTGTGGTGCTGAGTTCTGTTAGAATTTGCTGCAGCAGACCCAGGGTTTCAGGTGCACTGTCATTCCTGGTTTCCTCTGCACCCTCAAGTCTCCAGTTTGAGGATGTTCAGTTGTCTGACTCAGTGGATGGTGGATATTTTGGTTCCTGCCCTGTTTGTTTTATCCTCAGAGCCTTGCCCCCAGTGGTCAGCATGGCTGCAGCTGGAAGTGAATCCCACAATAATTTGGATTGGAAGAGACCTTAAAGCTCATTTTCTTCCATACATCCAGTGTAAATCTACCACCTCAGCTTACAAGTGCACTGAGTGCAGTGGATGTCACAGATGCACCAACACCTGGGCCAGGTGTGTAGGTGTGCTCTGCAGCCAGGGAGGAGGTGCCAGTGCACTCAGTGCAAGGTGCATTGTCCTGAATGAGAAGCCCTGAGTGGCTTCACCCTGACAAGATGAGGTGAGTGGCTGTCACTGCTCGTAAAGGTGTCCATGCTGATGGCTTTGGGATTCCCTCATCACCATCCAGGCATGGCAGGTGAGCTGCTCTTTCCACCACCAGCCTCACAGGGCAGGGGAGGTGAAATATCCCTCCCAGCTGTCATTGGGAGGCAAGGACAACCCTTTTTCCTTTTCTCTCAATCCTTTCTGCACAGTGTCCCCTCGCTCTGTTCCCCTGTGCTTGTTCCTTCTGTGGCTGAAACACGGGCCCATCCTTGCCTTTGCACTGTCTCAAACACAGAATGAGTTAAAAACCTCCCTTCACCCCTGCACTCCCCATCCTCTGAGGTGCACAGCTCCATGCTGAGCAGGGCCTGTTTTCATCCAAGTAAATGATCTGCTTGTTCTCAGAATCCTTCTCAAAGTGAGCATTTATCCACTGATATCCTTCCCTCTCAGATTATTTCCTCTTTGATGATACACATTCATGAGGTTTATGTCATTTTTGAACTGAAGGTATTTTCTTTTTATTCCTGATGATCTGAGTACAGCTCTGTCTGTTACTCCATTTCTGTATTTTCTTAAAACTTGTCCTTTAAAACCAGAATTCTGGTTTTGGTTTATCCTCTCATTAATTTACACCGACCTCACTTCTGATTCTTAGAGTTAACTTCTACAACCTGACCTGCTGTGTTTGCATTACTTTTAACATCAACAACTTTAAAAAAAAAATAACCAAAACCTGATGAACCCTTTGTAAAGCATCACCTTGTGTTGTTTCTGTGGCTGTTGGGTGGAGAAGGTGCAGTTTGACACAGGGTTATCCAAAGACATTACCAAGAGCGTGTGTTCCCCTCTCTGGGCAGTGAGTGTTTCTTATAGGAGCTCATCCTGAGGGTGGAATTTGTTTTTCTGGCAATGTCACAGTGATTTTTGGTCATACTCCTATGGAGTCTCAGGGCCTCAGTGCAAGCAGCTCTTTCATTTCCCCAAAGGGTGTTGATTGAACAGGTACCTTCTCTACCTTTGTGTTTCTCCTTAATCAACTCAATTGTGCCCATCTGGTGCTTCCCCCCACCTGTACCCCCGTTTGTTGGGCATTCTGCATCTCCCTTGGTGTCGGTCCCGTTGCTCCCCTCCTGCCCCTGTGCCTGCCCTGTGCCAGCTGTCAGGGCTGCTCCAGGCTGCTGGTGGCTCCTGGCATTTGTGCAGGAGCATTTTCCCCCTCTGTGCCCACCCCCAGGAACGCTGCGAGCTCTCACTTGTCACCCGTGCTCGGGGTGGCTGCGAGGGCCCAGCTGGGAGCTGCTGGCCTGTGTGGGCAGGGGGCAGCTGGAGGGGCTCCTCAGCTGGGACAGGGTCTGCCACCCCTGTGTCACTTACCTGGCTGCTGTCCCCATCAGTGTCAGTGCTTCCATTCCTTGTCCATCCACCCACTGACGCCGTGTGTGCAGATATGGAGAGTCCCATCCTTGGGGTGTGTCTGGAGAGGAGCAGCAGTGACAGCACCTGAGGGGTCCGTGGAGGGGGGAGATTGAAAATTGGAGTAGGGTTTAATCCAGCACTGTGTATGGCACAGAGGGGGTGCAAATCCTCCAAGGCTTGTTTGCCAGTTGTCAAAGGGTTACGTGCATCTGAATGGTGCCAGTGGGATGAGCAGGAATTGTGTGGGGTGAGCCAAGGTGTAGAATGAGGAGAAATGGATTTAAGTCAATCAGAGGTGATATTTGGGTGAAATATGGTAAAACGTATCTAAGACTCTTTGTTAGTTTTCTTACCACCCTTTTTCTCTGAGAAAACCTGCAAACTCTGCTCTGTTGAGCCCTGCCAGCTGCTGGGCTGCAGCTTGAACAGGTGGTGGGTGCCCAGGCTGGCGATGCACGCAAGGCTCAGGGGACTCTGTCAAGACTGCGTTTCCCAGGAGGTCTCCACTCCTAAAGAGGGCTTGTTCTCTTTTCCTAGACAGAAGCAGTTCGTTAGACGGCTCTCTGCAGGGACCAGGCCGGGGTACAAAGCGCTATTCCCAAGATTCCCCTCCATACAGTGCTCCTCTCTCCCCCAAGTTACCAAAGAATGACCGTCACCCTTTGGAAGGTGAGCACAGCGTGTCTCTTGCCAAAGCTGGCTGTTCCCAGCGCCCTGTCCCGGCCGCAGCAGGGTCACCCCTGCCCTGCCAAACCCAGCCGTGGCTTCAGGGAGCTGCTTTGCCTGTCCCTGGCGTGGGCTGTGCTTGGTATTCCAGAGGGGAGTGGATGAGCTGCCACCAGCTGCTGTGGTGAGGCAGGTTCCCCACACAGATGTGTCAGGCATGTGGAATGCAGCGGGAATTCCTTCTAACCCTGTCAGTCATCACCTCACACCACGTAATCTGCTTTAGTTTCCCTCGCTGTGCATGGGATTAACAGTGCTCGACCTGCCCAGCTGCCTCAGTCCATCTGCCCCTGGGTTTGTCCCTGAGGGTTTGCTGCAGCCTGTTGTACAGATGCTGATGTGCAGCTGTACAGCCAGGAACTTGCTGCCCTTTCCCAGGATCTCATTTTGCTCCTCACAGGCCTCCCTAAAACAGCCAAGGGGTGTCACTGGCTCCACCAGCTCAGCCACACCATTCCCATCCCACTGCTGCTGCGTCCCAGAGTCCCTCAGGATACCATTGGTGCAGATGTGCTGGGCTATGGTCCCAACAGCAGCTGCAGGAGTGTCCTCTTTGGTGTGGGATCCACAGGTGTCCCTTGCATGCACATGTGGGAGATTTCCAGAAAGTCCAGGTAGCTGGAGGACTCCCTGAACTGAGTAATCTTCAATAAGTACACTCCCACTTTTGTTCTGAGCTGCAAACCCTTCATAATGCAGACTGAAGATTTAATCTTGCTGAGGCTTTTAATTAATGGCTGGTGAAATCTGCCAAGGTGTTAGTCACAATTCTTTGTGACTGAAATCCCTGAAAAATCGCTGGAGACTCCTGGGTGGGCTCACAGTTCAGTGGCTCCATGCTCTGTTGCTGCCCCTTTAGAATCCCTGTTTCCCTGGTTTTGCTGGGGTTGCTGATCCCAGGTGTGAGTGCCCAGCCTGGCACCACTGTGGGTGATTTTGGTCTGTGTCCTGTGCTCTGCAGAGTCACTGACCCTGTCTCTGAGCACAGCTGGGCTTGCCCAGAGCAGCTGTGGCTGCTCATCTCTGGAAGTCTCCAAGGCCAGGTGGATGGGATGGAGCAGCCTGGGGTAGGGGAAGGTGCTGCTGCCCATGGCAGGGGGGACTGGATGGGCTTTAAGGTCCCTCCCAACCCAAACCATTTCATCATTCCATGATGGACACCTTCTAGTGGCCTCATTATCTGCAGTGATTAAAACTGTGGCTCTGTCACAGAGCTGAAGTGAAGACAGAGGTGGTGTGTGGCAGTGCCTCATCTACTCCAGCATACTGACAAGTCAAAAACTGTTCCCTGAGGCCCCTTTTTTTTCCACCTCCAAATGGGTGCTGGTTTCCTTCATTCCTCTGTGATGCATCAGCCACTGCATTTGGGTAACCTTTGGGACAGCCCAGCCCCTCTCCTCCCCCAGCAGGAGGGACGTGCAGTGTTCAGCCTGTTCTTGAAGCACTGGATTGTTCCAAAGGTTCAGATGCCTTGGCTGGGTGGTGAATATTGCACTCTCTGTATTGTCACTGAAGAGAGAAGGTTTCCATAATGGGTAATTCCGAGGAGGAGCCTTCAATAGGTTTCTACAAGATGGATTCTCAGTCTGCTTCAAAGTCCATAAAGTTATCCCTTGGCCTTCAAATGGGTTGTGCCATCTGGATGCCAGAATTCTCCAGCCTCTCCCAGAAAAACAAGTGGGCAGGAATTGTGTCTGCACGTGAGGGGGGTGATCCTTCCTGCAGCACCTTGGTCTGGTTCTGTTCCTTGTCCGAGCAGGGAGCAATGAGGTGCAGTTTCAAATTCCATCTAGAAATTCATTCTTATCCCACAGCTAAAAGCTGTAGTGAATACATCCTCCTCCACCATGAAATTGAGGTTCAGGCTGGAATATTTGCATTTCAGAGGATGGATTTTAAGAATATGCACCTGAAATACTCAGATATTGAGTATTTCTTCAGCAAGGTACATCTCCTCCTGGGAATGAACTCTGTCTCAGGCAGCAGCTCCTGAACACACCCCAGTTTGCCATATGGAAGGCTGTGAGCAGCAGTGGGACATCTCCATTCACTGCGCATTTGGCAAGAAGCAGAGACATGGGGAGAGGATCTCACATCTTACATTGTTTTTCCTCTTGCATCCAGTGGTGTTTGTGTGGCTTTTTAGTGAAACACTGCAGTCCCAGCACAGTGGGGACCTGCCTTCACAGCCCATCACTTGCTGGAAGCAGTGGGTGTTCAGGAGTAGTGCAAATCACAGTTGTGCTTGTGGCCAAACTCCCGTGTTTTAGCAGTAAAATGACACTGTTGAGTCTATAGCACTATTTGTTTAATTAAACTTTAATTATCTGCTCCCTGCTTCTCAGCCACTAATTGTGGCATATTTCCCTACAATGTGCCAACTGCCAGCCTTTAGTTAAATCCAACAGTTTTTGTGTAAGGAAATCTGCCTAAGGATCAGCCACCTCCTCCTCTCACTCTGATTATCAAGGGTGAAGGATTCTTGCCTGAGTACAGCTGTGCCCTGCCACTTGCAGGAGCATCTTGTCTACAGGTGATTCCCAGGGGCAGGAATCATTCCCCTCTTGCCCCATCTCCTTCTCCTTTCCCTGGAGATATTGACTGAGCAGTTCCCTGTGTGCTTGTATTTCTAGGAGAACCCTCAATCTCTCTTGCACTGACCCTGCCACAACCCCCCAGCTCTGCTGCAGTGTTACAGCCCAACCACTCACCTGTGCAGGGATAGGGAACCTGGGGATCACTGTGTGCCTCAGTTTTACCTCCTGGGCAAAAAAACATCGTGCTCCCAGGGCTTTATCCGTGGTCCTTGGGTGTGTGATCACCAGCATGTGAGAACAGGATCCCATATTTGCAGAATGCATCACAGCACATTCCTGTCACGAATTAATTCCTGTGTTAATTGTTGAGTGAAGTCAATTCTGAGGGTGAGTTTTGGATCCTCAGCCTTGCACCAACAGGAATCTGTGCATGTGCTCTCCCAGCCTCCCAGACTGGGCCCTGAAATTCCTTCTGCTGAGGCTGTGAGAGCTCTGGGGTTTTTGGGAGCACTCAGACATGTGTGTTTGTGTGACCCAGCACAAAACACTCTGTGTGAGTGTCCCAGGGCTTCCTCCCAAGCTGAAGCTCTCTGTCACCTCAGAAGGGCTGAGATGCACAGCTTGGACCTGTTCCCCTGCCCACAGCCACAGTCCTGGGACAGCTCAGAGGGCTGTGCCCACTGCCCCCTCTCCTGCCTCTGTCCTTCCCTGGCAGTCAGCACCCTTCCCCAGATGTTTAATGGGAAGTGTTTTGGGGTCAAACAGAACTATCCTGTTAACAGGAGACCAAATGTAGTTGCCTGGAAGCAGCTACAGTGGAAACCCATTGGTGTAAGTGACATCCACAGGTGGGTCTGGCTGGGCAAGGGATTTCCAGCAGGTTTCCAGAGCAGCCACCTCTGGTTTGTGTCCAGTCTGGGACTGAAATGCCATGGTGGGAGTGCAGGAGGGATTTGAAGTTTTTCAGGAATAGTCATGAGTCAGCAAACCATTTTTTATGCATCCAGGGCAGGTGAGATGACACTTGTCCATGCAGGAAGCGAGTGACAAGCGTGTCAGCACAGGACAGGTCACCAGGGGTGGCAGTCTGCACACCAGCAGTTGGTACCTGAGATTTTAAGGCTGTGCTGCTGCTTCTGGGCACATCCCAGAGACCTAAAAGCAAAGAGAGGCAGCAAAGGCAGAGTGGCAAAACCCTGAGGTGGGAACAGCAATTACCAGTGATAACCCCACAGCAGGCTGGCCAACAGCCAGACAAGTGTTCCCATTTCACATCCTTACAATGTGAAGCCCTGGAAGGTCAGGGCTGGACCAGCTGAACTGGCCTCTGGATCTCTGCTCAGGCAGCAGGACAGGAGACCAGAAGATGCCAGCTCTCAGTGCCATAGTTCATAGAAATCACAGCAAATAAGGTGTAGCCAGGAGAGGCTGCCCCAGTTGATGGTACCCAACATCTGCAGCCCTTGGGAACCACTTCAGGCTCTGGCAAGCTGCACTTCCCTTCACTGGAGCGTGGCAGGATCAGCTCAGGAGGGAACTTGGGAAAATCTCAGCAGCTTCTGGGTCTCACAGGCTGCAGATCCTGCACCCTCACCATGATCCCAGTTCAGCACAGCAGTGCTGTGCTGGCTTCTCACCTGCTGCTCCTGCAGTCTGGAAAGTGCAAGGGGAGAAACCCAGGGCCTGGCCAGTGCTCAGGTTTCTTCAGCCTTGTCACCTGCCCTGGTGTTTGAGTAGCAGCAGCTCAGGGCTGTGGGCTGCCCTCAGGGTCCCTGCAGATGCTGGTGGAGGAGCTGCAGCTCCCAGCCACGTGTGCTGGCAGGTCTGCAGTGCACAGGCAATGCCCCTCGCTGGGGAGCTGCTTCCCTCCTTGGCAGGTGTTCCATCATAAAGAACACAAGTATTTGAGGGTGACTCATGAGGCACAAGGACCACCTGGGCTGAGGCTCAGCTGTGCCACAGTAAAACCTGCAAAGGTGGCCCTGCAGTGGAGCTGTCACGGGGCAACAGCAGAGGCAGATCTTGCTGGTTCAGCCACTGCAACCTGTCACCCTGGACAGTCTCCTCTGCCCCTCCATCCCAGTAGTGCCACCTGTGCAAATTCAGTGCATTTCTGGAGAAGCTGAGGAAGCCAATACTGCTCTAGTACCCTGCCTGAGGAGAGCCTCAGCCCAGGCCCTCTGTGCATGTTCCAGTACAGAGAGTTGGCCTCTGATGTGGTTAGGCTGGAAAAGGGCCCAGCAGGAGGCCAGGAGGGATGAGCAGTTCATCACCAGCATGCTGCTTTTGGGGACAGAGGGCCAGTGCAGTGTGGGAGCATTGCCTGGCCCTGATGGCACAGCTCCCTCCTGCTCTGCACATCCCTGACACCCCAGTGCCACACACCAGGGTATGTGCAGTGTGTGACCCCTCGGGGAACATCCCCTCCCCTTCCTGTTCAGGACTGTCTGTGAGTCCTGTGTCCATTGGCATCCAGATGGGACAGCCCTGCCCTGCCCCACACGGGGGCCCCAGGGCAGTCAGGCCACAGGGCTGGCCCACAGCTGCTGGTGGCATGAACAGAGTAGCTGAACAAAGGAGCTGCTGCTCCAGTCTGGGACCATGGTCACTACACTGGCTGGACTGGCACTGGCAGCTGGTGACACCATTTGCAGGTTGGCAGCTGGTGAATACTCTGGCAGTGCCTGGTTTGATCCCTGTGCTGGGGAGAGAGCAGCCAGGGGTGGGACACTGCTGTGGCTCTGCCCCACACGAGAGCGTGGGGCCGTGGCGTTCGGGTGCACTAACTGCAGCTTGGTGCGTTCCAGGTGAAACCTTTGTCCTGGGAGATGGCCTCCCAGGGCCCTTAGAGCCTCGCCTGGACCCCATGGACTCTGCCTTGAACTCTGTCAATTCATCCAGCCACAGCAGGAGCTCCAGAGACTATCGCCTGCCAGGATACAGGCACCTGCACCAGCCCTCTAGCCTCAGCCAGGGCAGCACCTCTGCCCTGCGCAGGCTTAGCTCTGGGGGTAAGAGCTCAGGACAGCCCTGCAGCTGTACATTGGGCAATAAAGGGCTGTTCTAACTCCAGTTACACCTTTCTGACTTCAGCAAGTACCAGAGGTTGGGCTCTGCACAGCCAACCAAGTCTGTCAGGTGTGATGGCACCTGGCAGGTGGCAGTTTGCACAGGTGACATTTCTCCTTTGGCTGGTGACTGGGTGGACCTGGAGGTCAGTGGAGAGAGAGGAACAGGCAGGAGCTGAACTGTGTCCAAGTGATAAGTGGGTGTCTGAGTCCGTAAGGATGGACTGGGAGTGGCTGGGGAGTCAAAAGTTGCCTGGTGGGGCTGGGAGGATGGACAGATGCATGAGTGGCACTTGTCTGTGTGGGGGAAGAGGGGCAGGAGAGCTGAACTGCTCATTGCAGCATGTGAGGTTGCAAATGGCATCATTTTAGCTGCATGGCATCACTAAAAGCCTCTGAAAAGCTGAGGCTGCTGGTGCCTCCCCCACAGGTTTTCAGGCACAGCTGAGACAAGGGGCTGTGCACACTGGGAACAGGACCTGTGCCAGCTCAAGCTGTGCTTTTGGACAACAGGAGGTCACCTCTGGGTTCAGTCTGTCAGAAGGTGCAGCCAGTGAAAACATAAACCAGTTTTGCCATGTTAGGTGTGCTAAAGGTGTTGGGAGGGGAGGAGGAACCGTGCATGGGGAGAGACGTGGGGATGGCAGGGGGTGTTCTGCTGAGGTGGGAAGTGTCAGCCATGGACAAGGAGCAGTGGGACTGGGGACAAACAAGGGCAGTGGGGCTTGAGAGAGGAGACAAGGGCTCAGTATAGAAGCTGCCCTGAAAAGTCAGACCTAAGGATAGGGAATAAGGCTTCGGTGCCAGGCCTGCCCTGCAGGAATCTGGGGCACACCCGGGACGTGCCCCTTGCTGTGTCTCTGCCCTGCTGTGGGAGAGGAGCTGAGTGGTGGATTGAGGGGGAATGGCCGTGGGGCGGTGCCAGGGACCCCCAGTAACAGCTCTGTGTGGCATCCCCAGGGTCAGACAGGTACCTGGGCTCCCGGGACGGCTCCAGGCTCAGCAGCCGTGACCCCTCGTCCTGGACGGTGGAGGAGGTGATGCAGTTCATCCGGGAGTCAGACCCACAGCTGGGCCCCCACGCTGACCTCTTCAGAAAACACGTGAGTGCCACGGGTTGTGGACTGGTGTGGGTGTGGGTGTGGGGATGTGTTACATCTGGGAGGGGAAAAATCACACAAACAGGATCCAGGAGAGTCAGAACATGGCAGCACTTCACACCAGATGGAGTTTTGTGCTTAATAAAAATACCTTCATAAATCCTGCTCGTGCCCTGTCTGGGCTTGGATCCTCATTAGAACCCCTCGAGGGCAGCCTGGGTGCATAGAGAGCCTCTGCAGTGAATCCCAGTGCTGAAAACACAAACTCTGCTCCTCCTGGAGTGTAATACCTCGTGGCAAATTTCTCCTGGCAAGAAACACATTCCAAGTGGGATTCACAGAGTGCATTGCTGCTGAGCTCCTGTAACAGGGAGTCTCCTCGGGCTCTGGTCCTTGTGCACATCTCTAAGTGTAAAACAGCTGCAGACACAGTGTGGAGTTTGTACCATGACAGCTACAAGAGTGAGGTGTGTGTCCTGAGCCCTGCAGGAGCTGTGTTCCCTCTGCCTTGTGATAAAGTCCATGTTCTGGTGCTGCTCGTGAGGAGCAGTGGGAGCAAACACCCAGCACTGTGTCCTGCCCTGGGCTGGACTGACCCAACACTTCTTTTTTTAATTGGTTCTGTTTTAGAAACACCAATAATTGAGACATGTTTGTTTTAATTGTGAAAAGCTGCCAAGGGATGGAAGTGCCCTGGATTGTCGGTCCTAAGGAGAACCTTGCTTTTGTCTATGGAAGGGAAAAACAGATCAAACCTGGTACTGGAGATCCCTGGAGATCTCACCAACCTGACAGCAGCTGAGCATTGACATAGGACAGGATTTTCTGTTGTCCCATGTTGTGACTTTTATTTTTCACTTACAAGCCAATTAACATTTTCTTCATGGAAAACTGTCTGGTGCAAAGCTCTGGACCCAGCCTGGACTGGGTCATGGACAGGAGTGCTGCCAGGGACTGGGAGACTTCCCCTTACAAATGCCAAGTACAAAGCTGTTTTCTGCTTATTCTAAGCTTCATGATCCATCCCCTCCTTAGCCTCAGGAGGGACACATCTGGCTCTGCTGTAAAGCCTCAGATGCTTTGAAAGCTGCTGTGTTGGAATCGGCCCCAGTGGGGATGAGGAGCTCCACCACTCTCTGCCGGTGGCTGGGGCTGTGATGTGAAGCTCCAGAAACAGAACCACAGGATCATTCAGGCTGGAAAAGCCCTCTGAGGTCATCCAGTCCAACATTCCCCCAGCCCTGCCAAGGCCACCGCTAAAGCAATTTCCCAAGTGCCACATCCACATTTTTTAACACTTCAGGGATGGTGAGTTCAGCCCGTGCCAGTGCCTAACCACCCTTTCAGGGAAGACATTTTTCCTAATAACCAGTCACAGAGCTCAGGCTCTTTGGGTTTCAGGATTTGTTCCCTCACCTCCATTTCAGCTGTGACTTCAGGGCTGTGTGTCACAGCAGGACTGTCACCACTGACAGACACATCCTCTGCCAGATTCCTCCTGCCCTGGGATGGCAGTGCCCTGGAGTGAGCAATTGCTCCCTTGCATTGCCACTGCCTCTGCAATTCCTGTCAGTGAGAGCTCCCTTCTCCTTCCTCCCCACCTCCCTTCAGGATGTGCTGGCCCTCTGAAAATGGCTCCTGGATGTTGGTCACCCAGCAGAATTCCCATCACACACATGGGTCTGGGGCTGCAGCAGGGTGGATATAGGGCTGCCTGTGCTGTCCATACTGGGATGTCCATACAGGGATCTCCATACCGGGATGTCCATACTGGAGTCTCCATACTGGGATCTCCGTCCTAGGGTCTCCATACTGGGCTGTCCACACTGGGGTCTCCATACTGGGCTGTCCACACTGGGCTGTCCACACTGGGGTCTCCATCCTGGCCTGTCCATACTGGGCTGTCCATACCGGGATGTCCATACTGGGATCTCTGTCCTAGGGTCTCCATACTGGGCTGTCCACACTGGGGTCTCCATACTGGGATGTCCACACTGGCCTGTCCATCCTGGGCTGTCCATACTGGGATGTCCATCCTGGGCTGTCCACACTGGGCTGTCCACACTGGGCTGTCCACACTGGGATGTCCATACTGGGATGTGCATACTGGGCTGTCCATACTGGGCTGTCCACACTGGGGTCTCCATACTGGGATGTCCACACTGGGCTGTCCATCCTGGGATGTCCATCCTGGGCTGTCNTCCTGGCCTGTCCATACTGGGCTGTCCATACCGGGATGTCCATACTGGGATCTCTGTCCTAGGGTCTCCATACTGGGCTGTCCACACTGGGGTCTCCATACTGGGATGTCCACACTGGCCTGTCCATCCTGGGCTGTCCATACTGGGATGTCCATCCTGGGCTGTCCACACTGGGCTGTCCACACTGGGCTGTCCACACTGGGATGTCCATACTGGGATGTGCATACTGGGCTGTCCATACTGGGCTGTCCACACTGGGATGTCCATACTGGGCTGTCCATCCTGGGCTGTCCATACTGGGATGCTGCCGAGCAGGGCTCTCACACCAGCCCTGCCGTTGCATTTCGGGCCTGACGTGGCTGGGGCAGGGCTGGGGCTCCCGGGTGCCATCACAAGCACCGTGGTTCATCCTTGCAGGAGATCGACGGCAAAGCCCTGCTCTTGCTGCGGAGCGACATGATGATGAAGTACATGGGGCTGAAGCTGGGGCCGGCCCTGAAGCTCACTTACCACATCGACAAGCTAAAGCAAGGCAAGTTCTGAGAGGACTCCCGGCAGGATGGACCCTGGAGGCTCCGCTCCCGGCCGTCCCCACCCGCGCTCACCTGCCGAGAGGTTCGCATGCACACTCCCCCTCCCGCCGCCGACGGACACTCCCCGCCCGGCCGGGCCCCGACAGAGCTCAGGAGGAGCCCGGCACCGCTGGGCTTTGCGCCAGACTCGAGCTGTGGGCGTTGGAAGCGGAGGGTCTCTCCCCTGCTGCCCAGCCAGCACTTCTCCGTGGGCTCCTGCTCCCCTGGGATGGAGCAGCGCTCCCGGCAGTGCCCGTGGGGAGGGGGCTGGGTGTTTGCCTCAGCTCCTCCCGCTGTCGCTGTGGCTCAGCGCTCCCGGGGCAGCCCCCTGGCCCTGAGCCTGCCCAGCCTCAAGGGGCTCGGTGCCCCGGTCCACCCTCAGCCCTGTGGCACCGCAGTGAGCTGGAGCATTGACCACCCAGCCCCATCCTCCACACTGGGGGAGCCCATCCACCCGGCTCTGCCTGCCCCCAGCTCCTGCCCTGGCCCCAGCTGGGCACACCGAGCCAGGATGGAGGGCTTCATATTTATTCCAGGCTGGGGAGGCCGTGTGGGAGTGTGGAGCCAGCTGGGAGAGCTGAGGAGCGGGGCTGGGCCTGGCGTGCCCCTGGCACAGCTGGGCCTGGGCTGCTGTTGGAGGCTGCCTGGATGCTGCAGGACTCGGCTGATCCTTCTCGCCTTCTTTCCTTTTTTTTTTTTTCATTTTGGAATTTTTTTTTTACTAAGGAGTTGTCTGTTTCAAACGATGAGATGATTTTTCTACCTGTGTTGAACTCGCAACTCTTGGTGATTTTACGCCAGAGCTGTTGAGCTTTGTCTTCCCAGGGGCCCTCCTGCCCCTCTAGAGTTTTGGTCTGTCCCAGCTCAACGTGTGCAAGAGAGTTTTGGGTGTGGCCAGAGCATCCCGGGGTGGTGACCTGTCCCGGCATCGCTCTTCCTGTGAGGGCTCTGCCCTTCCCGAGGCACCTGTTGGTCTCAGGCAGTTTAATGTATTTATTTTTGATGGCACTTGAGTGGTTCCCGTGGTCCCAGAGATGTTGCTGCAGCCGCAGGAGGACTGTTGGGAGTGGAGCCACCAGCTGTGCCACCGCAGTGTCCCCTGGACAGCAGCTGCCAGCTGGGGGCTGCCTGTGGGGCAGGGGCTGCCTGGACCCCCAGAGCATCACCAGCACCAGCCTGGCCTGAGCTGGGGCAGGGCTGGCAGGGCAGGGCTGACAGGACACAGCTGACAGGACATGGCTGACAGGACAGGGCTGATGGGGCCAGCACAGGCTGTCCCCAGTGTGTGCCCACACACACAGCACAGACACACACACACACACACAGACACAAACACACGCTTCCTCTGCAGTGACCAAAGGGCTGGGACGGAATCTCCACTCCAAGCACTTCCTTCTCCTGTCCTCAGCTCACCCTCTGCATCCAGAGCCACAGCTCACACCCTCCCCTGCAGCCTCCAGGGCCTGGCCAGCAGCAGGACGGGCCCCTGTGGTGACCAACCCTCCAGGCTCTTGCACTGAGTCAGGTTTACCCCTAAGGGGCAAAGTTGCAAAAAAAAAAAAAACCCACCCCAAACCCCAAAGTAATAAAAAGGCAAAATGGCTTTTTGTCCTATAGCGCAGCCTGTGCTGCCGGCCCGGGGCTGGGGGCTGCTCACGGAGCCCCTCGCTCACAGCACGGCCCGGGACCCCTCGGTGTGACCAGTGCCAGGCCCCGGGGGCCAGCCAGTGCTTTCCTCTGCACTTATTTTACGTTGACTTGTTTATAAATAAAAGGATACCAAGTTCCTCCCCACTGTTTGTGCGCTGACGGCAGCGCCGGGCTGAGCCCCGGCCGTGAGGGGAGCACAGGGACGGGCAGTGGGGCTGCCCTGGGACTGACCCCGGGACTGATCTTCAGGACTGACCCCTGGGACTGATCCCCAGACTGAACCCCGGACTGACCCCCGGACTGATCCCCGGGACTGACCTTCAGGACTGACCCCGGGACTGACCCCCGGGACTGACCCCCGGGACTGACCCCAGGACTGACCCCAGGACTGACCCCAGGACTG
>VXBN01001972.1:80754-99715 GCA_013397395.1 Sinosuthora webbiana
ACCCCAAGGACTGACCCCAGAACTGATCCCCGGGACTGACCCTCGGGACTGACCCCAGGACTGACCCCAAGGACTGACCCCAGGACTGATCCCCGGGACTGACCCCAGGACTGACCCTCGGGATTGATCCCCAGACTGACCCCTGGGACTGGCCCCCGGGACTGATCCCTGGCTGCTCCTCCGGGCGGGGCGGGACAGCGGGGCCAGGGTGGAGCTGAGGGAAGCGAAGTGACACTCAAAGGGTGACAGGATGGAATGACCCGGGCGTCATTCGTGATGCCGGGGAGCCACATCATGTCCTCGCTGTGTCCCCCAGCCCCCGAGGCAGCCCCAGGCCCACACCCCCGCCTGTCCTGGCTGTGCTGCCTGTGCTGACAGAGGCTTTGGCAATTCCAGGCTGGAGCTGAGGGGGATGTCGGGGCAGGGGCAGCCCCCGGCTGAGCCCTGACCCCATCGCTGCCCACACCCCTCAGAGCCCTGCCTGGGGCCCTGGGGCCGGTGAGGGAGGTGGGCAAAGAGCCCCTGCAGCCAGACAGGGGTGAGGGTTTAGCCTGAGTCCCCCACACTGCTCCCCAACAGACCATTGCCGTGAGCACAGACCCACATGAGCCCCTGAGGGCTGCCGGGGGCTGCTCCGTCCCACAGGGCAGCACGGAGGGGCCGGAGGCCGAGGGGGCCTGGCCAGGCCCGGCCTGGGGCTCAGCACGGCTGTCCCCATGACGAGGGTGGTGAGTGATGGAGTCAGGGGTGATGGGTCTCACCCCGTGTGCTCAGAGCCAGGGGTTTGTGTCCCAGCTTGAACTGGAGCACCCACCTGGTGACACCCTGGTGGCAGAAGGCAGGTAAGGGGCACCCAGCCACAGGGAGGGCAGTGAGGGGGGTGCTGGAGAGTCCTGTCTGGTCAAGGTCCAGCAGCAGGTGAGGGGGCAGAAGGCCCCACGTCTCTCCTTACAGGCCCAGCTCCACTGCCCCTGGGCTGAGGACACCAGGGCTCCTGTCCAGGTGACTCCTCCTGGCCCACCTGTCACAGCACAGGGACCCCAGCCAGGCTCATGGGGTCCTGGGGCTCACCTGTGCGTGCACCTTTCCCCCACAGCACCAGCCCCTCAGGGACTGCAGCACCAATGTCTGTGCCCTCCCCTGGCAGCACAGCCTGGGGACAGCTGGATCCATCCATGTTCTGGGCTGGGACACTGCAGTTGGGGCACAGCAGTGCTTGGGTGAGGCCCCAGAGCCACCCAACTCCCAAACCTCCGTGACAAGCCCCAGGGATGCCCAAGTTATCTGTAAAATTTCACTGCATCTTCTTTAACTGCTCATTGCTGTTGAAACACTCCCAAGCTGTGGAGGAGGGGGGTGAGACAAACCCTCCTGGGGCGGCTCAAAGCCATTGGAAACCACCTGCCCTGCAAAGACTGCAGGCTCAGCCCAGCTTCCCCAGGTTTCTCCACTGCTGGAAGGAAGCTCCATAACTTCAGACGTTGGAGCTCCATGTCTAAACCCACTGTGAATAGAGCTCACAAGTTTTTGCCAGCTTAAAGGGGATTGATTCAAGATGGGGCAGTTTTGTGCTTCAGTCCTTCCCTCCGAGCAGGCAGGAACAGAACAAGCTCAGGGCTCCTTACTCAGTTTGTTACAAATGAGCGTTTAATGACCAAGTCAGTTGCACGGTTTTGGCTAAAACAAACATTTCAGGAGAAAAAACAACCCCACGGTTGTGCTGCAGCTGAGGGAGGATCTCACCCTGCCCCAGGAGCAGCCAGGGCAGGGCAGGGCTGGGCAGTAGCAGAGCACTGCAGCTCGGTCATTCCTGCACAACTGCCGCACTTGGCACACGAGGAATGCTCGAAGCTCTCCAGGCTCACAGCAGCTTTACAGGGGATTTTTAAAACAACTGAGGACTAAAGCAAGGGGGGCTGGGGAGGAGGGCACTGAGGAGGGACAGGATAGGGTTTGGTTTCGTGGCTCAGCCAGGTCTGACCGCGCAGCTCTCCCCAACCCCAGAGCTGCTGGAGCCTCACTGTGCTACACCAGACAACGGAGACACTTTTCCTTCCTTCCCCTCCATCACCCAAGGCCACACGGGCTGTTCCAGGGCAGCAGCAGGCAGGGAACCAAGGCAGTTCACCCCCTCAGCACTGCAGAGCTGGACAGCAACACCCAACACAGGGAACCCCGAGGGCAGGGTGAGCCCCTCCCGCAGGAACAGCCCTCCGGACACGCGACTCCAACGGGGACAAAAAGGCAACAAAAGGCTCCGCTTCAAATCCATGAAAAAGCACCAGGAGCTGCTGTGCCCCAGGCCAGGGACACAGTTCAAGGCAGCAGTGGAAGTGGTTCAGTGGTTCACTGTGTTCTCACCTCCCCCTTGATGCAAGGGGTGGGAGTTTCCCAGCCCCAGGAGCAGCTCCAGGGAGGGCTCCCCCGGACCCCTGGGGTCAGGGCTTCCCTGGCAGCTTTGTTCTCCTGCTCCCCACAACCTGATCCCAGTGAATCACATCCCTGCAGTGACACGTCAGCCAGAGCTGAGCGTGTTCCACAGTAACACTATTCCAGGAAGATCTTCCTGGTAACAAATTCATAGTGACAATGAATGCACCAAGAGCACCAGTGCCAAACGTTTGCAAATGCTACTGAAAAATAAAAAATAAAATAAAAATCACCCCCTTCCCCCTTTTCCCTGAAAACAAAAACAAACCCCAAACCAAAAAGGCTGCATGAAGCTGCCCAGAGTCCTCTCTTGCAACACAGCCCCGCTCAGACCCTAAGCCAGCCCCCAAAATCTTGTGCCATCCATAATTTCACCAGTAAGTAAAGACTGAGGAGGGAGCAGACAGACTGGAGACAGCAACTCCACTGCCGTGTCCAGGGCACCCTGATGCCAGGCACTCCCTGCACTGGGAGGGATGTGTGCCATGGGATTCCCCTCAACACAGCAAATCCCACAGCCCAGTTTGCTTTGACCTCCAAGCTGGAGCAGCTGAAGGAACTGAAGGAAGTCTGGAGGGGCCTCTGTGAACTCTCCTCCACAAATATCCCAAGATCTATGTAGAAAATCAAGGACAGGAAAGCTGAGGAAATAAGGGACAGGATCTCAGAATGAAAATGATAAACCCATAAGTTAGGAAAGCCCAAAGCTGAGGGTGTGGAAGCTACTGCTGTAAGAACACCTGGAAAACCTAATGGAGACTCCTCTCTGCAGCAAGGACACACCTGGAGAGGGAAAGAGAAAAGGAGCAGGAATTACTGACAGGGAAGAGCCACAGGCTGGGACTGCACAGCACTGGAGGCAGAGTCTGACACAAGGGCCCTGCCAAGAGCCCTGTGCCCAGCTCAAGGGTGCCTGTCACCTTTCCAGGGGCACTGTGGCACCACCAAAGGCTGTGACCTGCTCCCCTGGACACGGGCTCCTCCCTCCCACAGCCCCACAGAGCACAGAGTGAGCTCAGCTCAGCCAGGACTGAACCCCTTTGGCCAGCATCAAATCAACATTTTCACTGTGCTGCAGCCCCAAGGGAGCCGGGCTGGGACAAGTCCCAGGGACGGTGCCACCCTCCCCACAGCCTCCTCACGTGGGGACAGCCCCCAGGCCACCACACCTGCCACATGGGATACTGCCAGTGAGACCAAGGGTCAGAGTATCTTTAGATAAAAATTCACAAGGAGAATTCTTGGATTCTTGGTGTTGACCCGGCTGAGGAACAGCCCAACACCAGCACTCCCATCTGGTCCCAGTGCTGCACCCAGGGATGGGAGTGTCCTGTGACAGACTGGGGCTGACCTGCTTTCCCTCTGCAGGGCACTCTGCAAGTGTCACTGACACAAAGGGAAGGGCTGGAGCCCTTCAGTGCCCCACAGGTGTGTGCAGATACTGCTCAACCTCTGCAAAACCCCCACACAAACCAGCCAGAGCAGGGGCAGGTGTCACATCCATCATTACCTACTGCACAGAGGGACAATGCAAATTTGAAGTCTGCCTGTTTTACTGAGTGCAGCCAGTGTCTTCTCCTTCCCAGGATTGTGTACATCCAGTTTCCACATTCCTGTGGCACCTGCAGCCCTCACAGACCAGAGCTTGAACCCTAGGTCTGACAGGAACTGCTGTCCCAGGAGATGGACACAATGGATACTTCCAAGGTGTTCTTTTACAATGGTGAGGGACTGCAAAATACTGAATTTCCTAAGCCCAGGAACCCCCTGCACAGCTCTGCCCCCATTTTCAGGAGTGTGTGCTCCACTGGTGCTTTTCTCTGAATCTAACCCCGAATTCCTCTGGGTGTATTTGTATTTTATTGTGTCACTTTGCTAAGGGGACACTTATCCCCAGCTGTTACACAGACAGAGGCACCACCAGCCCTGTTCAGGGCTGGAACACGTGTGTGGGCACCAGCACATCTCAGGGTGTGAGAAATAACGTGGAAGGCAGATGCCAGGAGCAAACAATGGGCAAGAATTCTCTTCTAAAAGGAAGAGGTTGAGCTCATGAGACATTACCAGGATCAGTCATGATTTGCTGAAGGGAACTTCAGCTCTGTTATCTCCAGGTCAGGAGAGCTGCTGCCGCTCCGGTCGCTGTAGGTGTCCCTGCAGGAGTAAAAGGTTTGGGGTCAGGGAGCACAAAGTGCCTTAAGGGCTGATAATTAACGTGGGATGCTGCAGCACAGGGAGAAGTTTGGCTCCTCTGCTGCAATGAGCCATTTCAAACTCAAATGTGCAAAAGCAGAGAATTAAAATATCCCTCAACACATGAAACTCTTCTGGCCCACACGTGAGCCCTGTGATGTCAACACAGGAATTCCATCCCATGAAGCCAACACTTTCCTTTTGGCATTGCATTTCCCTGGGTCTGATACAGGCACTGCTCATTCTCCTCTGCCTTTGGTCTGGTTTTTGTTTAGTGCCTGTCAGCACTCAGCAAGCCCTCGGTGTTCTCTGTGAGGAGAACAGGTCAGCACCAAATGGTTGTAATTCGTTGCACAGTCCTGAGTGCCAAACAGAATTTCAGGGAACAGCAGCACCAAGTAACTGCACCATTAAATCCACCCCAAACATCACCTGCTTTCCAAACTGAACCAAAGAAAGCTGAAGGCAGCAGAAAAAAAAAAATGAGGCTGCAACCACCAGGGCCTGTTCTTTAAACCAGCAACAGGAATAAGTTTCTTGTGGACCAGCCACGAGGTGGGACTTGTCTGAGGAATGGAGGGGAAAGCCCATGAGGTCTCCAGTCAAGTAAAAGGGCAGGCCCAGCCTCAGTTTCCCCAAAGCCCCTGGCTGACAGCACAAGGCTGCAGATCTCCTCTCCCTGAAGCCAGGGCCCCTCTGCAGGGCAGCTCCATGGCTCCACAACCAGCCCCAACACACCAGACATGAGCCTTCAAAAGAGGAGTGGAAAGAAGGGGTGGTGCTGATAACACCAGGTTATCCCCAGGAGCTCTGTGCCAGGAGGATGCTCTGGGTGATCCTGCAGGAACAGCACTGCCCTGTGACAGCTGTGCCTGGGGTGTGTCTGAAACCCACCTGGGGGAGAGCCTGCAGCCCTTCTGTAGGTAGTGGGTGAGTCTCCCTGCAGAGGCCAGGAGGAGGCCGAAGTATGGGGGGGACGGCTTGATGGGCCTGGAGAGGAACTCGGGGTGATACTGAACACCAACGAAGAAAGGATGCTCTGGGAGGAACAAACAGAACATTCACATCAAGTCTCTCAAGCTTGTGGCTGAGCTGCAGGTGAAATCCTGGCTCTGCTGGAGCCCTGATGATGGGGAAGCCTTGATCATTTATTTCCGTGACTTTCGTCCATAAATGGAGAGAGACATGGGATTTTATTTTAGCCATCATTTTATGGATGGAATCATTCCCAGACAGACTGAATGGGCCCCACATGGAAACCTGCTCCATTACCCTCCCAACACTTTCCCTTGTCCATCCCACACCCACAAGTGCTTAAGGACTCACCTTCCAGCTCAACCACCTCCATCCGCTCTCCCTCCTCATCCTGCCCCACAAACTTCAGACCTTGCTCTTCAAAACACTTCTTCAGTTCTGGGTTGACCTAGAAAACCAGAAGCAAGAACAAGGCATGATCTCTTGTGTCTGGGTTACACAGGAAAGCTCAATGCCTACGTGAGCATTTTTACCTCAAATCTGTGTCTGTGTCTCTCTTCCAAGAAATCGTGGTCTCCATACAGCTTCCCTGCAGCAGAAGGAGGATGTTCCTTAGAGCAGTGATGACAGCTTTTAACACATCCATCTCATCAGCATCCTTCAGGATCTGCCACTTCTGGAGGGGATCAAATTCCCTGATCCCCATTCCCCACCAGAGCAGTCTGTGAACAGCTGCCACTCAAGGATGCTTCAACATCCCCAGGTCTCACTTCCCCACCCCACCATCCACACAAGCCATCCCCAGGAAACATTTCCAGGAGAGGGAGGAAGGGCCTTACTCATGATTGAATTCTTGGTTTGGAAGAGTGTCCTTCTCTTGCCAAGCCTCATTGTCCCACCCATTTGCCCAGGATTATGTTCTGGCATGTCTATGACCTGTGGAAAGAATTCAGAGGGAGGTGAGAGTCAGGGAGGAATAACAATAACAGGCAGACTCTGACACATTAAAGGAAAAAAAATCCCACCAACATTAATGCAAAAAAACCCAAGGAAAGCAGCTCAAGGAGCACTGTCCTGACAAGGCAGACCAGCAGAACTAGGCTGGCTGGCCAAGTTGTCCAGTACAGGCTGCACAGTACACATGGGAGGTTTGTGGATATTCAGGAACTTTCACACAGGGAATGGCCTCAGTCAGAGTTTACACACAATGCACACACCAACGCTGTGCAGTTCACTGAACTGCACGTTAAACAAACAAGCAAATTTATGGAAACAAAAGCCCCAGGTCAGAATTGCTTACTCTTTGATAATTAACACCATAAGCTGGTTTTGGATAAGTTCCTCGCTTTGAGTAGCATTTTAATTTATAGCAGAAACCAATCATTATGGTGGACCCTGGACCAGAAACACAGAGCCTTCCTCAAATGTTCCCAGGAATTCAGGTCTGTCTGTAGCTGTCACAGAACAATTTGAGTTGAAAGGGACCTTAAAGCTCATCCCATCTCACCATGGCAGGGACACCTCCCACTGTCCCAGGTGCTCCCAGCCCCAATGTCCAGCCTGGCCTTGGGCACTGCCAGGGATCCAGGGGCAGCCACAGCTGCTCTGGGAATCATGCCCAGGGACGTGCAGGCAAGTCTAGGAAGGATATCACAAGTAAATCACCATAAACTCACCACTGGATGAGAAGTTTTGGGGTCAAACTCTGTCGAGTTGGCATCTGCAATGTAAGGTTCAGCAATCAGAAACACCCCGTGGCTTCACACCACGAGATCACCTGCAGGACCTGCCCCAGGGACAGCTGCTCCCCATCCCCAGCTGTGCTGAGCCCCCCTGAGGCACACAACGCCCCAGGCAGCAGGGACAGGCTGTCAGCACTGTGTGGTATCGATTTCAAAGGCTGCAGCCTTAGGATAACCCACCCCAATTCAGGAAAAACACGTGTTTAATAGCTTCAGATACAGAAATGAAGGCAGGGAGGGGGAAAGGAGCAGAGTGGTCTGAGAAACTCCTTTTTCCCCACCCTCCCTACTGCAGAGAATCAAGAGCCAGGCTGAGAACTCCATTTAGGGGGTTCTGTTAACAGGGACCTGCTCCATTCCAGCAGTGGGGCTCACAAGGAAACTCCCCTCACTGAAGGAGCTGCCACTGCTGGCGTGGCTGAGCTGCTTTGTGGGCTTCATTCCACTGCCTGCACTGGGAATTTGGGATGCCCAGCACACACAAGACACCAAGGTGTTCCATTCAGGAGCTGAACCTCATATTAAGCAATAGGAAGCTTTCTGTCATTTTAAGCATGAGTTATTCCATTGATTTTTATTTAAATAGGGTAAGGAAAATGCTCTTTTTACTTTGAATTAGCAAAAGAGATAGGGATTTTTACAGGCCTAGGTAAAAAAAATTAAACCTACTTATGAAAAATTTAAAAATCACAGGTATCTAAAAAAAAATCATAGATATTACTCAAGCAACCCAAGAAATGACCAAAGGCAGGAAGGGTTTTGTGCCATTACCTTGCCAACCAAGGACACTGCGAGCAAACTCCACCACAGCCAACTGCATTCCCAAACACACTCCTGGGGAAGGAAAGGCAGGACATGGATCAGGTCAGGACAAGGAGCTCTGAGCCCAAACACCTTCACAGAGTATCCTGAATCACAGGAAAACCTGGATGAGGCAGATCTTGGGGGATTTAGGGGTCTGCAGTCCTGCCAAGCTTTACTTCCCTCCCTTTCCCATCCCCTCTGCTCACACACCAGCTCAGCCTCCCACCACAGACCCTTCACTGAAATGCAGTCACGTGTTTCTTGGTGCCAAGATCACCAGAGCCTGATCTGAAACATCCCCAGACTGCTCTCCCCTCACTGCAGACTCCCTGCCAGCAACACCAGCCAGCTCTGAGCACTTCAGAGCCAGGCAGGGCTGAGGCTGCACTCCCAGCTCAGCTGAGCTGATCACTGCCTGCAGAACTGCTCACCCCACACACCAGTGACACTCAGGGGAATCCTGCTGCACACCAGTCAGGCTCTTGTTCAACCTCCTTTCCCCTTGGCTTTATTTCCTCTTATGGATGAAGCACGTTTCTCACCTAAGAAGGGTTTTCTCTGTTTCCTTGCCCAGGAAATAGCTTGAATTTTGCCTTCTGTCCCTCGAACACCAAACCCACCAGGCACCAGAACTCCGCTGCATGGGGGTGAAAAGATTCCATTCAGCATGGCTGCCCCAAAACCACACACCCAAACCACAAGCATCACCTCCCTCCCCTAAAATCATGTTTTTACAAGACTTCTCTCCCCTGAAAAGGGCTCTGGAGTAGCCACGTGGCGAGGCTTGGCTGCAGCAGCTTCCACATGAGCTGTCACATAAAGCGGAATTTACAGGGGGAAGATTTTATAAATGTTTTATAAATGCCAATTTTACCTCCCCAAAGAGAGATCCCGGATATTTAGCAGGTTCCCACACTGAAATGCTTCGTGCTGTGGGACTCACACAGCCTGCACCAAACGTGTTTGCAAACACATCGCCCAGCCAGGCCCATGCTGAGGAAGCCTCTGGCTACAGTGTCAGCTCGTGCTAACACCAAACTCTGCGGGAGGTTCTTTCTTCTGATCTCACTCAAATCCTGCCACCCTCAGGGGTAACAGGCCCCACTTGTTCCTGTTTTTGTGCTAACTCTTGGCACTCCTTTGATACTAACGCTTTTCCCCCCTCTCACACTTTATTTCTGAAGAACTTGTTACCCCATTTCCACCTTCCATTCTCACCCTGGCTTTAGCAGCCTTCACCAGACCCTTTCCTTCCTCCTGGTTTTCTCTCAGTGTTTCCACCTGATGGTGCAGGTGTGCATTCCTCACCAGCACGATCGTTTCCCCCCCTGCTGCCTTTCACCACCTCCCTCACTTATTCAACAATTCTCCTTTTAACATCTTCTCCCAAACGCCCCCTGAGGTGTCTGGGGCCTTGTCAGAGTGTGCTGACAGGTCTCCAGTGAGGCCCTTGGCTGCAAAGCTGTCAGCAGCAGCAGGTTTATCACACATCCTCCAAGGAAAAGGCCACAGCAGAACTTACTCAGCACCACAGAGCTTCTGCCAGGCCTCGTGGTACCTCACAGGCTCCTCCTGCAGAGTGTCTAGCTCCAAGTCAGCAGAGTCAATGTACTGGGAAGAAATCAAAAAAAAAGGGATGAGGAGATATTGCCACAAGGGTGTACAGGACCTCCTGAATTCTCATTAAATGAAGACAGCATAATTCCTCCTGGACAGCTCTGGATTTGTCTCCTAGTGGATACTTCAGGTTTTTTTTCTGGGCTGATTTCCCCTCTGTTGGCCAACAAAACTGCTTTCCTCATCCCCCTGCTCTTGGTGCACAAACAGAGGCCACGATTTCCCTGTCCTCCCCTCCCTGCAGCTCTGCTGTGACTTACACCAAGTCCCTGAGCCTGCAATGTCAAATGTGAGGTGTTAATGCAGCACAGCAAGGTGGGAACGTGGGGCTGTGCAGACACAAACCACCACACAGAGAGGGAAAAGAACTATCCCTCTCTCATCAAATTAACATCTTCCTCAAGAGGCACTGAAGGAGAAATAGGATATGGTGAAACACAGGCTGCTGTAATTAAAGGGTGTTTTGACAATGGAAACAAACCCTGCAATTCTTCCATTTTCTCATCTCCAGTATCCCAGTACCTCTGAACTTCTGGACGTTCTGGCAGGCTGCTAACCTTTTAAAAGAACTGGTTTTTTCCCTTCTTTTTTTTGTTTCTTTTTTGGAAGTTGCAGAACTAGCAGTCAGTTCTTTAACTAACTACAGCTACTCGGTGCACAAGGCTCACAGAGCTCACTTCACTCCTGAGCCCCTCACACACCAGGGAATACCCACAGGGTTTGCACTTCACCAGTCTCACTTGTTTTGCTGATTTTGGAAGTTGAAAGGAAACCCCGACCTAGATCAGTACTGGTAAAAAGCAAGCACCTATTTCCACGGCTCACTGACATCATGAAACTGCTGGGCATTTGGAAATCCACTGAAATAAAAATAAAATTTCTGGCCACAGGTACGTATTTCACCTCTTCAGAGCATCCAGCTATGACCAAGACCCCTAAAAGCATCACTGCAGCCAAACCAGCATGAAAATATTAATAAAGCCTGAGGCAGGAGCATCAAAAAACCTTGAGTGCCACAAGGTGAACAGCAACAAACCCCAGAAAGGATCACTTGCAACAAGTGCCAGAGAAATTAAAGCAGAGAGTGCCCTCCTCCAACCCATCTGCCACTGTCACAGCTCAGCACTGAGGAGTTCCCACCCACCCCAGACACCTCACACAGCTCACAGCAGGAGAGGCTGGTTTGCTCTGAAGCTGCTTTGGGCTCTGATAACAGCTGTTTTAATGCTGTTATCATCAAAACAGCTGCTTTATGCAAGGACAATTGGGATGTTCACTGGCTGAATCACTCCTCCCTCTCTGTCTGTGGGTTTGTGATAATCTGCATTAGGATGGGCAGCGTTGTAGGTGGCAGCAGGACAGAGGGGAGTTTTTCCCCCACACACAGACCCATCCCTACCTTAATGTCAAGTTTGTGGTTGATGGCCAGGGCAGAGTGCTCCAGGGCTTTGATGACAGAGGCGTAGGAGTCAGAGAACTTGGTGTATTTGCCCACCAGGGCAATGGAGCACGTCTCAAGCAGGCGGTCGTACCTACAGGACACCAGGACACACGGGTTATTTATTATCCCAGCAGGAACAGGAGGGATGGGAATCACTCCCATTCTCCTCAGCTTTCCAAGGAACAACCAGCTGTGTGCTCTCCTGTCTGTCCAACAGAGCTGACGTCTTTGGGACAGTGACCTTTTATAATAATTACAACTTAGAAACATCAAAGCGAGATCAAAACCAAAACCCTGACTGAGGAGAACAGTTGCAGAAAGCCACGTACAAATTAACTCATCTCCCCCTGATGATGAAAAGCCACTCTGAGCAGATCCAAAGTGCCTTTTCAGGAAGCTGTGTTAGATTCAAAGGCTGCAGTGAAGTCCTAGGAGAGGATCAAAGCACAGCTTGGCACACGTTTGTGCTGCACACTGTGCATCTTCCCACGCTGCTGATGGATTCACATCAGCAGCTACAAACACAGGAAGCATTTCTGGAGTCCTGAGGCTGTTGCTGCCCACACTTTCAATCCCCAGCACCTGGCAGCATGGGATTCACACAGCACTCCTGCCTACAGCCAAGAGTCTATTTCAAGTTTCTCTCAGAATTGCTAAATACCTTCAGCCCAGCTGGTGACCAAGGGCTTTCCCCATCAAAAGGAAATGTTCTTGACAGGGCTGGCACAGAAATAAAGAAAAGCATCTAGATCTTGAAAATTAATTTCTTATAGAAACAAACATATTTAAGGCTTCAGTTGACATTCAAGCCCTTTCTGAAAAGACTTCTATTCACTATTTCCTCATGAACATTGAGTCTATTCCTCACAAGAAAAAAAACCCAGTGTCCAAGGAGTCTCAGAACAGGTACCAAACACCTGTCTCACTTGCCTGAAAGCACACTCAGAAATATCCTTTATTGACACTCCTGACATCTCCATATAGCTACAAAAGGATTTCAACACTTTGTAATGTCACTGAGAGGTTTCTTTATAAAAAGGGAGGGCAGAGCTGTGCAGCTTTTAATTACTTCAAGCTGGGTTTGACTCACACAGTACACTTCCAACAGAAGATAAGGATCTCACTAAGTTTATCTCACAGGATTTTATGGAAAAAAGGCTGAGGGAATTGGGGTGACTCAGCCTCAAGAAGAAAAAGCTCCAGGGAGACTTTATGGCAACCTTCCAGTAAGAGGATTCATGAGAAACATGGGGACAGACTTTTTAGTAGGGCCTGCTGTGCCAGGACAAGTGGTGATGGTTTTAATCTGAAAGAGGGGAGATTTAGATACAAGGATGAAATGTTGTACAATGAGAGTGGTGAGGCACTGGCACAGGCTGCCTACAGCAGCTGTGGGCTCCCCACCTTGGAAATGTTTGGATGGGTTTGAGAAAACTTTTTGGGGCTCTGAGAAAAAGGGAAAAAACAATGTGAGCAATGTAAGAACCCTCGAGGAACAGGAATAACACTCACCATCTCACACAACCAACAGGCAAGAACAGAAGCCAGCCCTGAGGTGTGCTGCAGAGCGCCCAGCTCACCTGTCAGCCATCTCCTTCCACTTCATGAGCATCCTCCTGGGCTGCCTCTCGATGGGAAGGTCCAGCCTGTGCCTGAAGTAATCCACAACTCCCTGCTCCTCTAACAACAGAGGAACCCGGTAGATGGAGGAGACATCATGGACACAAATGACCTGCTCAATAAAATAAGGGTGACATTAAAACACACCCATCCAGTGCCATACACTCATCTTCACCCAGATATTCAGTGTTCCTGTCTCCAGCAGAAAACCCTAAAAACACCTAAACTTCCAATAAAGTGCTGAATAACATATCAGTAGCTTAATACTGGTCTCCTTAAGCTTGAAAAAGCCATTCTTCAGCATTTCCAAGGGATTCCTGCTCCCTGGAGCCCCTTGGGAAGGGCCATGACACAGTAACCCAGCAGCAGGAGTCAGCTGCCCAGCACATTATGTGAGCAGCACACAGCAAAGTTCAAAGAACACTCCAGAGACACTCCTGTGATACAGAATCCCAAGTGAAGCTGCAGCCAAACTGCCACAGGCACAGCTTCCCTCTTCCCACCACGGTCCTTCCCAACCAGGGCTCCCAGTCTGACTGAAACCCAGGGAAATCTGGGACCCCAATGCTGCAATACACTTTGCAGGGTGCCCCTCATCACATTTAGGATTACACAGCTATGAGCAAAGAACTCTTAGGTCAATGAGGAAAATCTGCATCAACAGTTCTAGTTCACTGAAATGGTGGCTCAGGACAACTGTCACCTGTCCATTAATAATGAACCTGTACTTTAAGGATCCAAAATACACTGGCAAAACTTTTTAAAATCCCCATTTCTACTGACTCAAAAGAAAGCAGAGTTCTACATTCCACCAGTCAAACCACCCTGGCTGCACACTTTCCTCTTTTACCCTCAGTGCTGTCTCCTTCTCAATCCAAGTGCAACAGCAGCCAGAGCAGCAACTACATAGAACTGCACTGAACTGCCTGGAAAGGGACAAGAGCCAACTCATTCTGAATTCCTGGCAAACAGGAGGCAGATATTTTACTGATGACACGTCAACATTATTGCCATTATTGCATATAAGCACAGCAGTGAAATTGCTTGAAATTGCAGGACTCAAGTTTGGTCTTGCTGTAGAGCAGATTAATAAAAATTACCTGGCAGAACTTGGGATTGTGAAGCTTTACTCAGTCTTTCACAAAACGATGACATTTTGAAGCTCCAGCTGGATTGGAAAGTGCTAATACTCAGACTAAATACTTTTGACTATTTTCTAAGGTCCACCTTAGGATGTGTTATGAGTCTCAGTGCAGAAAGAATGGTGCAAACATGGAATTTGTGCATATCACAACCTTCAAGTGAAGCAATGCTTCCCCCTAACACCATTTCAACCCCTGTAAAATCTCTACTCAAGACTTCTTGGGCAGAAGAATAATACTGTGAAAAGAGCAGTGTATGAAGTACAGCCATCTACCCTTTAATTCTGGGCAATCTTTTCACCTCTAAATACTGGGAAATCTCAGAGTTTTATGTTCACAGGAGGATTGTGGAAGTACAATTAAGGTCAAAACAGCGATTCAGAAATCGCCTCGGATCCCATAAAATTCTCTAACCTTACACCAATCACCTCACAAGAAAACCTAGGTGCTGGCACAAAAAGAATTGGTTTAGCAACAGGTCCATGTGTCAGGAAGGGAGGTAAGACAAAGCAGCAAATGAATTATGCAGCTACCAAAGCAGGGAGCTAGAACTGCTGCACTCAGACAGAACTCCCCTCAGCGTCTGACAAACAGCTCCAGTGTTTACTGCAGGGAGGCACAGACAGCAATCCTTACCTGCTCCGGTTCAACATGACAGAACATGGAAATCTTTTCTTTTACTGAGGTATCCAGTGGAGTGGAGCACCTGCAAACAATCTAAGAGAGCAGAGCAACATCAGGGTGGTGACGCAGAACAGAAATACTCAGGCATTCATAAAACAAACCTCTAAAAAGAGCTGTCTTTGTGCAGTCTCTGTGATTTGAGAAAAAAAAAAACAAACCCACAACTCCGTTTCTATTCCTTATTTATCACCACCATACAAAGCTCTCAATTTAAGCATTACTTAGACAAGACTGCTGTTGCAACATGTCAGATTTTTAGATTCAAAGCCGTGCAACACAAACCTTACCAGATCTGGCGAGAGCCCGAGACCCCTGAGCTCACGGACACTGTTCTGGGTGGGTTTGGTCTTCTGCTCCCCTGTGGAGCTTGGCTGGGCAGAGAAGAGCAGTTGGGGTGTCACATTGTGATAAACAGCAACAATTCAGCAGGTTAAACTCTCAGCCATCCCGTAAAAACTTTGACTCAGTTCTTGGACAAGCCACATGAACCTCGTGCAGCCCATTTTGATCCCCAGGACTGAAAGCAACAGCAAGTTCCAATCTGCCCAGTGCAGGAAGGAGATGGACAGAGAGCCCAAGGCTTATCCACTGCTCCCTCCAACTACCCAATGTTTTGTATTTCTAATTTTTCTCTGTAAATCACCTGGCCTGCACAGAAGGGGAAAAAAGGAGAAGAGAACAAAGATTGATCTGCACTCCATAATTATCAATTTGCTCTGTCAAGCCCAGTTCAGTCTGACACAAGGAATGCTCACGCTGCATTTCTGCAACTCCCAAGCCTTTATTACACATTTACACCCTTTGAAAAGCTCCTGTTCAATTCCTGTAAGACTTTTTAAATACATAAGCACGTAATCTCTGCATTTCTGCCAGAAGTTTATATATACACAGAAACACAACAGTAACAGCACTTAGAGATACAGCATTTCAGAAACACCTGTTTAGGCAATTCTGGACTGAGGAAGCCTCTGATCACCTATATCCTCACCTGGGGAACCAGACTGACATGGATGTTACAGAAATTCTCCCTCTTGGCTTTGAACTGGAACTGGCGGAAGGCCTCGATGAAGGGCATGCTCTCGATGTCACCCACCGTGCCCCCGAGCTGGGAACACACAGACAGAGGGAATTAAAGCTCCTGCCAAAGCAGCACCTGGTGAAGGTGTACACTAAAGACATGAAAATACACACAACAACACACAAACACCTCCCCAGCACGTCCCTCTGATTGCCTAAAGGAGCATCAACACCAACAGAGCTCCTCCTGAGGGGCAGCTCCAGTCCCTGCTCTGGGCCAGGGACAGCACCCAGGGCACGGCTGGAGCTGGGCCAGGCCAGGCTCAGGCTGCAGAGCAGGGAAAGGTTCTTCCCCCAGAGGGTGCTGGGCACTGCCCAGGCTCCCCAGGGAATGGGCACGGCCCCGAGGCTGCCAGAGCTCCAGGAGCCTTTGGACAGCGCTCCAGGGGTGCCCAGGGGGGATTGTTGGGGGTCTGGGCAGGGCCTGGGGCTGCACTGGATGATCCCCGTGGGTCCCTTCCAATTCAGGATCTTCTGTGACTCTACTCCACTCAAAGCACCAGGATTTACCAGCTGTATGCACTACTTTCAAAGCCTGCAATCTACTCCAGGCACTATTCTACCTTCATAATTTCCCCACAAATCAAAAAGCCACAAGAAAATCACCTTCCTCTATGGGCAGCACCTCTCCAGAGACATGAGCTTGACCTCTATTTTCTCTGCAGAGCAAAGACTTAGATGTGAGAATTATGATTTACGAACATTAGGTGGCACTGAGAAGCAAAATTTCTGTTAAGTTCTAGGACCGATACAGAGTGGACACACGCAGGAACAGGTACAAGACTATCCCTGGAGCCTCCCAGGCCCTGCCAGACAGCACCTCCTTGGTACCTCAGATCTGGGCTTGTGATCCTGGCACAGAAATTGGCTCCCAAAGCTGCAGGCAGAGTCCAAGTCACCACGACCTGGGCTCTGTGACAAGCATTAGCCAATGCCAGCAGCCAGCTCAGCAGCGTCAGAGCCTTCGCCTGCTCCGTCTCCTTTTGGCAGCAGAATGTTCCATAAACACGCTGGAAACTGCCACCACTAACTTGTGCCATTCCCTACCCCGTGTCTGTGCTTGAACTGGTCACTGTGAGGAGGAAGGACAGCTGTTTCCAGAGGGGGATTTACCTCCCCTGAAGGGAGAACCAGGAAGAGGTTTCCAAGGAAGGTTCTGTCCACCAAGGGAGAAGAGGGCACAGCACAATTAACTCAGACTGGCAAATTAAGTTACAAGAACTAAAAAATTCATTCTGTTGGTTAATTCATAGAATATCCTGAGCTGGAAGGGACTCAGAGTCCAACCCCAGCCCCTGCCCAGACCCCCAACAATCCCCCCTGGGCACCCCTGGAGCGCTGTCCAAAGGCTCCTGGAGCTCTGGCAGCCTCGGGGCCGTGCCCATTCCCTGGGGAGCCTGGGCAGTGCCCAGCACCCTCTGGGGGAAGAATCTTCCCCTGATCTCCAGCCTAAATCTCTCCCTGACACAGCTCCAGCTGTTCCCTGGGGTCCTGTGGGGCTGCCCCTCATGAGGCAGCTGCAGGTTTAATGCAGTTTAGGACATTAGAGTAAGTGAAGTTAACAAGGGGAATTTTTAACCCATTCAATAACAATAGAAGTTGAACATTTCTGCGAAGAAATATGCAAAATACACATATAGATCAGTTTACTGCACACAAGAAACAAAACTACCTACTTTTTTAAAAAGTTACAAACCTCAATCACGCAAACTTGGGGCTCAATGCCATCTTCATCCACAGGAATCCGTGCCTGCCTCATTACCCATTCCTGTATGGCATCTGTGATGTGGGGAACAACTGGAAAAGAAAGCCAGGCAAGGGTTAAAGCCCCCACACTCATTTCTCCCTCTTAACTCATTACAGAGCAAATTACTGACAATCACTAGCCAGTGCTTCCCACAGGGCTGGAGCAGGAATTTGTGTCTTTAGAGAGCTATGCATTTTTGAAGTGATTATTCTTGGCTGTGATTTTCAAGTGCCTTGGCAGGAAATGGAACCCTGCCTTAATTTAAACACATGTAAGCAACATTTCCTTTAAGCTGAAAGATACAAGCACAAACTGTTCTTTGCTCTAAGCAGAGAAAGTTACTCTGTTTTCAACTGTAAAAGTCCTGATGTCAACCAGCTGCGGAGAGTGGTTAAAAAGGGAAGGGACTGATCTGATACTCACAAATCCTTTGGGTTTTCTAATGACATGAGTTAACAGAAGCATTAACCATTTGAACCAGCCAACAAACAACCCCAAAACGCATTGGTCTGAACTCTGTTCACATTTATCACTGGGTACATTAGACAGCTGGACTCAAGTCCAGCACAGCCCAAACACAAGCAGGATGGTGCAGAGCCTCAAGTGAAGGTGAAGGGCAAAAAGCATCCAGCCAGGACTGAAATACACGAAAGAAGTTTTGCATCACCTTGCACCGTTTTGCCAAGATAATCTCCCTTCCTCTCCTTGTTAATGACATACTGGTAGATCTTCCCAGTGGTCAGGTTGTTGTCTTTGGTGAGCCGGATATCGAGGAAGCGCTCGTAGTTCCCAAGGTCCAGGTCCACTTCCCCTCCATCATCCAGCACAAACACCTCCCCTGCGGGCACAGAAACACGCACAGGCGCACATGTCAGCCACGTGGAAGAATTCAATGTAAGGAAACTCCTTCCCTGATTGCCACAGCAAGTTTAGGAGTGGCGAACAGAACTAAAAACCTTCTGTAACGGAGAGGACCAGCGCTCTGGGGACTGACCCCCTTAAGGCAGGAGGCAGAACAGGCCAGAGCACATCAGTGCTGAGGGCTGGGCACAGAGCAGCCTCACTGCCCGCAGCGCTGGCAGGCTCAGCCAGCAGCAGGACCAGACACAAAGGCCCGTACGAAGATGATTCACGGCAAGCCAAGCCAGCCCCGGGACCCCGACACCGGCAACGGGGGACACTCACCGTGCTCGTACGGGGAGAAGGTGCCGGCGTCGATGTTGATGTAGGGGTCGATCTTGATGGAGGTGACATGCAGCCCGCAGGACTTGAGGATGGTGCCGATGCTGCTGGCGATGATCCCCTTGCCGATGCCCGAGATGACCCCGCCCGTGACCAGGATGTACTTCATCTGTCCCGCGCCTGGACGCGACAGACACCGGCGCCGCCTCACCGCGGGCTCTGCCAGGGGGACGCTGCCCGGCGCTGACACTCCTGACAGCGACCCCCGGGACGTTCCCCCGCCCGCCGCTGAGCGCTGAGGGCCGGC
>VXBN01001972.1:101833-164228 GCA_013397395.1 Sinosuthora webbiana
GTCGTGTGATCGCAGAATGAGCTGGGTTAGGAGAGGCTTTTAAGATCATCTAGCCCCAGCCTGTGACCTAAAACCTCCTCGTCATGTCCCCAAGTGCCACATCCACACCGTTCTTGAACACTTGCAGGGATGGGCGCTCCACCACTGCCCTGAGCAGTCTAGGCAGGGACAATCTTTCAGTGAAGAAATTTCCCAAAATCCACCCTGAGCCTCCCCTGGCCCAGCCTGAGGCCGTTCCCTCTCCTCCTGTCCCTGTTCCCTGGTTCTTGAACACTTGCAGGAATGGGCGCTCCACCACTGCCCTGAGCAGTCTAGGCAGGGACAATCTTTCAGTGAAGAAATTTCCCAAAATCCACCCTGAGCCTCCCCTGGCCCAGCCTGAGGCCGTTCCCTCTCCTCCTGTCCCTGTTCCCTGGGAGCAGAGCCCGACCCCCCCGGCTGTCCCCTCCTGGCAGGGACTTGTGCAGAGCCACAAGGTCTCCCTGAGCCTCCTTTTCTTCAGGCTCAGCCCCTTTCCCAGCTCCCTCAGCCCCTCCTGGGGCTCCAGAACCTTCCCATCTCCCTCAGCTGCGCCTGAGGTGGAATCTGTCACTGTTGGTCTCCTTTTCCGATGTCCGCGTGTCCTGCCAGCACATTTCCCCATGGACACGGTCCCCTGGGTGTTGATAGCTCTGTGGGCAGTCATGTCTCTTTGGGCTGGGGCTGTCCCCTCGCTGCTGGCACACGGTGACCCTGCACAGGAGTGCAGTGCCCGCTGCCCTCTCGCAGGAATCATCTGCTTTCAGAATTACCTGGCCACGCGGATTTGTTCCTCCACGAAGGACTCTCCCTGTTTTCTGCTGTCCTACAAGTAGCTCCTAAGCGGGGAAAAAAAAAATCCATTTGCAGCACCTTTTCTGCAGAATGGTGGTGGTGGGTCTGGTGGCAGTGAGACGGGTGACAGCAGGCTAGGGCTGTCACTGTCCCTGCCTGGGGCACACCCAGATAAGGCACAGGGACGCTGAGCTCTCCCAGGACTGTTCAGACATCCCAGCTTTTCCCGTTTCGCGAGTGGGGCACAAAACACGTGTCTTGTAGCTGAAGGGAAGCCCATTCTTGTGGAGATGTGTGTAACCTCGATGTGAGCATTAACTTCAGGACACACAAATCCTTTTCTCAGCGCCTCATTAAAGGCCTCAGGGGTTGGACATCCCGTGGTGCTCAGGAGAGAGCTGCACTCAGTGGGAGCTATTGTGAACATTAAATGGTGTGGAATAACAGTGACCCAGAAAAGTCAGATCACAAATATCTCAAGTTATGCAAAATTACAGCAGCTTTTTGCAGAAGTGGGTGAAGGTGTATGCGGGTGCTGTGTGTTTCACCCTTAATTTTGCCCTCAGTAAATTTTGCCCTCGCAGTGCCTTGTTCTCAGCTCTCAGTAAAATACAGACTGAATATTTTCCTTTCAGAAATGTGAAATGAGATGAAATAGATCTGCTCTGTTTATTTAACACAATTTGATTCACAACAAAACAAATTAACTGGAAAACATTGCTGGGAGAACTGGCATAGCTCTGGGGAATGTTAATGTGTTACTGGGATTATGCAAGGAATGAATAGACTGGAATCCTCAAACACTCACTTGAACTTCCTTGTAGTTTAAGGGAACTATTTGTACAGGAAAAGGCTTATTGTGATGTTACATGTATATATTATTAATGAGAGTGATAATAAATTATATAGTATGTATGATATATACATGCAGTTATTCAAGTCAGGAGATTCACAACTTGCAGACAACTAAAAATCAAGGCATGAGGGTGATTGCCATCTGCCCTACTCCAGTTTCACCCTCAATTCTTACTCTGTGACTGCTGAAGTAGTGATGAAATAGTTCCTGCTGTGATGCAAATGTCTTCTGAAAGGCTTCTTCAGTGGTTTGGGATGGAAGTTCCTTCTTAGTAATGCAGGTGTGTACTACCTGATGTAGGATGCTGGACTTCCTTTTATAGAGGTGACTGTAAAAATCCCCATTTTTAGGTTTTCCAACCCAACTCCCATCAGCATGTGTATTAAAACAGGGATCTAGTGCCAACCAGGCCTTGGAACACATGGGGGAAACTGTTCTACTTTTGGTTTCCACTGTGTGCTGATCACTGGGTTTCACTTCATGATTAATATAAACTTCACAGGGGTGATGTGGAGTCACTGGCAAGTGTCAAGCACCGTCCAGTCCCACTTCCACACAAACACTGTCCAGTCCCACTTGCACACAGCAGGATGCTCCCTGTGAACCTTCTGTATGGCTCCTTGAGGTCTCCATTCGCAGGATTAATCAGGGCTTTTGTAAAATGTTCAAACCTTTTTACAAGTCTACACTTGAGCTCTGAACTTGATCAAGTTTTCATCTAAGTGCAAAGTAAACACATCTGTTACCCGGAGCAACCAAAGGATCTGGGCAGATCTTGAATAAGATACAAAATAACATAGGAACGAGAGCTGTTACTACACGTACCCCGCTCTGGAGCACAAATCTGGTGAGGAGCAGAGGAGGGGATGAGTGACAGAACAAGGGGAAATGGCCTCAATGTGTGCCAGAGGAGGTTCAGGTTGGATATTAGGGAAAATTTCTTCACTGAAAGAGTGGTCAGGCATTAGCACAGGATGCTCAGGGCAGTGGTGGAGACACCGTCCCTGGAAGTGTTAAAAAAATGAGTAATTGTGCCTCTTCATGAAAAGGTTTGTGAACATGGTGGGATTCCTGCAGAGGTTGCACTCGATGATCTTGGAGGCCTTTTCTATTTTTAGTTGTCTCATGGTTTCATGTCCTGTGGCAGCTCTTGCCTTCTCGCCTTGCTGCGCTCTGTCCTCTCAGAGATCTCCACTAGATGGTGGAATGGACCAGTAAAAGAGTTTGTGCAGTAACAAAGGGACGGGAGCAGGCTGTGGTGACACCCGTGGGGATCTCAGAGCTGCTCTCAGGACAAGATCCTGGAGCTCCACACGTGCCCTGCATGTTAGGGGGCATTTGGCAGCACCCCTCTGCATCAGTCTCTGCTCCCATCCCAAACCCACTGGGACTGAAGGATTGTGATCCTTCCACAGGTCTCGATTCTTTCAGGCAGGGGGGTTTCACCCTCAGGCCTCTTCCTCTCTACTTCTTTTTCTCCGTGGAGAAGAGCTGCCTTTTTCCTAGGAGGCAAGGAGTGAACCCACTGGTGAGCTCTTCCCTAGGAAGGGAATGTTTTGGCTGGAGGACTGTGGATGAGAAAGGGACAGCATGTCACCAAAGGCGGAGGGGGAGGAAGGAAAAGTTCTGCAGGTGTAGGAGATGTGTGTTATGGGGATTGAAGCTCTCAAGTCTGTGTGATGGAGCCAGTGCTGGCCTTGGACAGAGTGCTGAACTGGGACCAGCTCTCAGTCCTCAGTCCGAGAGGTCACGTCACAGTTCTGTGCCTCAGTTTCTCCTGTGTAAGATGGAGTCAAGGAGTCCAACCTCTGGGGGACAGTCTTTTGTTGTCTACAATGAACTGGGTGTCAGAGCTCTCTGTTTTCTTTACTGACTCTGCTGGTGACTTGTGGCACTGTGTCCTCTGTACCTGAAGTCACAGGGAGGTGAGGCTTTAGCTCCACTCATGACACTGTCCAGAGCAGGGGGCTGAGCTTGCACTGTCCTGGTTCCCTCATTTCAGTTAGAGCTGCATGTCCTGCACACAGCAAAGGGAGATCTGTCACAGCCAGCTGCTGCTGAAGGGGTGACGGGTGCTCCTTGTGCTGCTGTCACTCCTTGGCCAGCCTGGTGAGGGTGTAGGCTGCAGGCCTTCATGTCTGCAGAAGGACTCATGCAGATTTGGTGAGTGGAGAAGCTGTAGAAACAGAATGAGATGTTTTCCTTTAACAAATGAAGTTTCCTTCTCTGAGGGGACTGTGCTGGTGTTGGTTTTGCCAGGAGATAACCTGGTCTAGGGGGAAGTGTCCCTGCCCAGAAGGGTTGGAACAAGATGACCTTTAAAGTTCCTTCCAACCCAAACCATCCTGTGATTCTGTGATTCTGTGACACCTTTTTTCGGAGGAGAGAAACCACACAGACCATCTGAAGCCTAAAGAATGTCCTCAGCTGCTCCAGCACTCTGCAGGAGTGCATTTCCAGCTGGTGCATTCTGGAAAGGCCAAGCCAGCTGCCATGGAGTGTGTTATGAAGACGTACAAGGACAAGAGGCAGGATTTTCAAGAGCTGCTTCTCTACCTGCATGACTGAGCAAAATTTAATTACCTCTGTTCCCAAGAGAGCTGCCTGGCCCTTGTACATGAACCATGAGATTTAGGTTTTCTAATGATTTGCAGTGCTGTGACAGGTCTGTGAGCCCTCCAGCCTCTAAGGTGCCTCTAGTAGAGACCAGGAGAAACTGGGACAAGGACTTTGTAGTGAGTCATCTAAGAATAAGAAAGGTGTAGGGAAAAGAGACCTGCTACCCACAGGAAGCATGCTGGTTGGGTTTTCCATTCGATCATCTGCCTTTAATGTTTTTTAGCCTGTCATATTTCCATAGGTCCCTTTTCACCTGCCTCTTTGATGCTGTGAGCTTCTTGACCGTCTCCAGGATTTCTCTGGTGCCCAAATCTTCATTCACTGACTGTCGTGTTTGTATTTTCAAGTCTTAAAATTTTATCTGCTGTCAAGTAACACCTTCTGTTCTTATTGGCCAAGGAGACTAATTGTTCCCTTTCTTTCTAGCAGCAACAAGGAGCCATTAAAATTATCTCTCACAGAGCTGCTCTTTGGTCATGGTTGTGGTAATGAACCAAGTGTTCAAGAAAAGGCTTGGTCCAGAGAGCTGAAAGGACAAGGTGAGACATCTGCAGGAACATTTGTTGAGATGACTTCTCTCAGGGTGTGCCTGTAGGTTCTACAAACCCAAAAACATCCCTGCTGCTTGTGACCTTGTCAGTCATAAGTTGTGATGTTGTGATGTTGTGATGAAGTGCAGGACAGGCTGCCTGTCTGGGCATTTGGTAAATGGGCAGAACTGCTGTGGTGGGACATGCATGGGGGCAAGAATGTCACTGCCAGCCACAGAACAGGGTCCCAGGGCTTAAAAAATAATGCAGTCACCCAGGGAGGGTCAGGTTCAGCAAACCTGAAGAGCTCTGCAGGGCAGGAGCACTCAGCAGTGCACTGAGGTGCCAAGAGGCAAAACAGGTTTTGGCCTCACTATTTTCCACGTACAGTACATAAACAGAGGGTGGCCAAGGTTTACTTTAACGCCAGCCAGGTGTGCCAGGGCCAGGGCAGGAGGTGAGGCACTGCACAGACACACAGGGAGGGGGTCTCATCTCTCCCAGACCGTTCATATCCTCAACAGAAAAGTCAGGGAAAAGAATAAATGTGATTCTCTGCAACATTTTTTCCTTGAATTAAAATACAAACCAGGGTCAATGTTTCCCCCCAGCAGCTTTTTGGCTCTCAGCACATCTCAGCCTTGATCCAAGAGGGACATTTTCAGGTACTGTATGACAAAGTCCAGGGCAGAGCTGAGCCCTCTCCCCACACAGGGACTGGAACTATCTGGTCAAGTCCAGGTTATCACACACAGGCCACCACGGCAAGAAAATCAGGTGGGATCATCCACAGGACACCTGTCACAGGAGGTGTCACAGCAAACCACTATGAGGGAGCACCAGAATCCCAGAGGAGCTTTGGGGATGTGAAATTATACCTGTCCCTAAGCCAGGATGTTTTTGTGGACATGTCAAAGACTGGAATTTTTTAAAAATACTCTTTCTCTGCCACGACTCTGAGTGTCCCATCAGCTCACTGACCACACAAAACAACTGGAGTTCATTTAAAGCTCTGCTCAAATGCTTCATTTCTCTGTCTTTAAACCTGTACTGATAATATTTGCATTGCAATGATTGAACTCTGCCTTTACCTCAACATTTGCCTGTTAGCAAAGGTGATTTCTGCATATCATATGCTTTTTATACAGCCAGGTAGTGACAGGAAAAGGGGAAATGGTTTTAAATTGACAGAGGGAAGGGTTAGATGAGATATCAGGAATAAATTCTTCCCTGTGAGAGTGGAGAGGCCCTGGCACAGGCTGCCCAAAGAAGCTGTGGCTGCCCCATCTCTGTAGGTGTCTAAGGCCAGGCTGGATGGGGCTTGGAGCACCCTGGGACGGTGGAAGGTGTCCCTGCCCATGGCAGAGGGTGGAGCAGGATGAGCTTTAAGGTCCGTTTCTATCCAAACTATTCCATGATTCTGTAATCTGATGATCTAGGGATGAAGGCACTCAGTGTTTTGCTGGAGGTCCCATGGGATTTCTGGCAGAGTCAAGGGGTGAGGACAGATCTCCATGTTTCACTCCACAACACAAATCTGACGAGATCGCTCTCATGCACAGAACAGCTGACACAGACTCTCGCCCAAGTGTCCCTTTCCCTCAGGTTTATTTTGGGCTGTAAAAAAGGTGGGATCCTTCCATTTTAGGAGCAGAACATATGTGATCACCAGCAGGAGAGGGTGTGCCACCAGCACAGTGATGTGTGGGAGCCGTGGGACCTGGCCTTGGCCTGAGAGCAGCAAAGCACAGCTCAGCACAGGCACAAGGAGCCCCACTGACAAAGTGCTAAGCAAACAGAGGAACTGGTGTGAGGAAAGCAGCATGAGCAGAGGGTTGGAGAAGTATGGAGCAAATGTGCAGGCAGAAGAGTTTCCAGGCCAGCATTGCTGGCTGAGAAAGATGAGGTGTCTCAGTGTCACTCCTGTGAGTCTCTTCCTGGCAAGCTGGGTGAGAGGAGGAAAGACACAAAGGCTCCAGAGAGAGGATGAAGGAAATGCAGGTTGACACAAAGCCCTGAGAGAGGAGGAATGCCCCAGGGGGTTCCTGGATGGACTCCTAGAGAGGTGAAGCTAAGCTGGCAAGGAAACCTCAGAGGGCAGCTGAGCTCATGCTCTGCCCCGAGCACGTGCAGGTCGGCTGTGCCGCAGGACAGACGGCAGTTCCACGGGCACACCATGGGGCCAGCATCCACTGGGGTGTTTTTGGCAGTGTCCACAGCCAAAGAAACCCAACAAAAAGCTTTGCCTCTAACAGCCAGCCTCTGGCTGCAGCAGGTAACAGGGTATCAGCAGAACTGGGGTGGTTGTTTCAGGAGCTGGACGGGCTTTGAGCCACCAGATCAAACACATAAAACCCCGAGTAAAACATTTGGGTGCGTGCACTGCAGGTGTAGTACAACACAGGGTGTGACTGAGCAGCACAGCCCCTGAGAACAGCCTGTCACCACCAGTGACATCCCTGGATCCACCCCGAAGGGACACAACAGCTCCACAGTGCGAGGATGTGCACCGGGATTCACAACAGTCCAAAAGGTCTTTTACTCCCTTGCACTGATTTTCTTGGACTCTACACTTTGAACCCGATTCTGCAGGTGGCCTCTTCCTCCTGCTGTGTCATTTAGTTTCTAATTTTGAAGGGGCAAAAACTTGAGGGATTTCAGTCCTTTTCTGAGTGCACACACATGCTTTGTTGGTCGGTAGTGAGAGTGTCACACAACCGGTGTGAGATGTCTCAAAAGGCACTTCATGGAAAAGGACAAATCACTCGTCGTTCATGCAGCCCTAAGGACACCAAACCCTGCTGTAAGTGCTCTTTGAAATCTTTATTAAATGTGTGAGAAATACAGTGACATTCAGTTAATTCAATTGCAGGATAATTTGAACTTCTATTTAATTCAATCAAAACTCCTGAAATAAAACCATTTGTATTCCTGACACAAACCCATTTGCACTCTACTTCTGCTGGGCTGATGGAGATGTGATGAGTTTTTCACTTAGAGGCCACTTCACAGCTAATTTTTATACTGTTTTTCCTTAACTGACAATAAAGAAATTCTCACACACTTGCGCCACAAATTCCTGCCTCAATTTATAACATTTCCTCGCACAAAGTGAGTCATTACAGAAGAAAGCCTCAAGTACAGAAGAAACCCTCAAGTCAAAGGGGTTGAGTGCTCTCTCCTGCTGTGCTGCAGCCAAACTAAAGCCTCCAGCTCCTTTTGTTGAACATTCCTGCACACACAGGCGGGACCTTGCGAGGTGTGAGCAGGTTGTAAACCCAAATCCCTCCCGAGAAGAGGCCAACATTGTGAAAGGCACAAAAGCACGAAGAGCTCAAAGGGGCTGAAGGTGTGAAGAGAGAGGCAGTCCCTGCGTGCTGGGCTCCCACACCAGGCAGGGACAGGGCAAGTTACACACCCCTGACAGAGCTGTGTGTGGGGGGTAACAGGATTTATTTCTTTCAGTCAGGAGTGGAAGGAGCTGGGTCAGGAACAGAGGGGAGCTCTGCAGGAGCACACCTGAGTTTTTTGCAGGTATAAACGGGTGCCATCCATTGCCCGTTTCAGTCAGAGAGGAAGCAATGAACAGCCCTGCGAGTGTAAACTCAGCAATACCCACCCCACAGGGAAGCACTTGCCATTTTTATTTGTCCTCTCCCTCTTGACTCTCTGAGCATGTCCTCAAGAGTCCAGCAGCGAGGAGGGGATGTGCCATGAGGGCAGATCAAGGAAGCTTTTGTCCCTGCCGTCACCCTGGGGCTGCGGTCCTGCTGTGCTTGCACAGGGGCAAGTGGATGGGCCAGAGGAATTTTAATCCTGAATGATTTCCACATTCCTTCCAGCCTGGCAAAGGAATTCTGCTGAGGCATCAACTGCCTTGTCCAGCTCAGCCTGTCCTGCATCTGATAAGTTAATTGAGGATTTAATTGAAGAATTAATTGAGGCATTCTGCTGGTTACCACAACATTATCAGTCAGCTTCCCAGAGTTGGAGCTTTCCAGTTCGTTTGGACTCAGTCCTGGAAATAACTAAATACCCTCAACCTCCTCCAAAATCCCTGGAGTGGTGGCTGCTAGAAACTTGAGGGATCAGTATCCTTTTTGCCAGCCCTTCTTTGAGTGCTGTTTTGCTCAGCTCAAGGAAGAAAGTTCACTTTTGGAAGCAGAAGTGCTGAAAAGTCTTTTTTCCTTCATGTCCTGGTTCTGCAGCTGCAGCTGCTTGTGCTGTTCATTAGCTCTGATTCTGGCACTTGTCTTGGTGGCCTAGGAAGATGTTCAGCTTTTGTTCTCAAAATCGTACAATACCCAGAGAGATTTCCACCTCTGTTCAGTGCATTTGTGCACATTGGAGATGTAAGATGTAATGCAGCTGGGAGGTAATAACAGCACTTCTGTTAAATTTGAGTTCCTGAACTGTAACATTTTAAACCAAAAACTTGATGTGATTATCTCTAACCCTTTGGGGCCCATTCTGGTCTTATTCAAATTGGTGTGAATGGAAATAAGGTAATGGGATAGTCATGGGACAAGGAGGCAGAGGCAGCTCTGCGTTTTCATAGAATCACACAATCACAGAACAGATTGGATATAATGGGACCTTAAAGCATATTTCATTACATGGACACCTCCCACTATCCCAGGTTGCTCCAAGCCCCATCCAACCTGGCCTTGGACACTGCCAGGGATCCAGGGGCAGCCACAGCTGCTCTGGGCACCCTGTGCCAGGGCCTCCCCACCCTCACAGGGAACAATTCCTTCTCAATATCCCATCTTACCCTGCCCTCTGTCAGTGTGAAGCCACTTCCCTTTGCCCTGTCCCTCCAAGCCCTTGTCCAAAGTCTCTCTCCAGCCTTTCTGCAAGCCCCAGTTTGTTCCCAGTAAACCCTTTCTTGCTCTTGGAGGTCGCTTCCCTATCCTGCACACATTTGGATAAGGATTCCAAGAGGACGTGCACCATGACCTATCTTTGCATAGACAGGTGACTGGCCCAGACTTCCCAGTCCTCTTCTTGCTCCAACTGATGCAAATTCAGCAGGAAGGTAAAACCCTGCCCAACTCTGTCCCAAAAGGCATTTTTACTGACTTCAAATCATAAAGGAATGCCACTCTGATGAACACAGGCAGAGTACGGCCCCAAAGCTCTTCTGGGGCAGAGGTGCTTTTCACTCTTGTTGTTCTGGTGCCTCTTTCTCTTCAGCTGAGCAGCTGCTGCAGCTGTGCTTGCTCCAAATTGCAGCGTGATGTTAATTTTCTCAGATCTGTCTGTCGAGGAGGACTTCATTTCAGTTGGCAAAAGACAATGCACTGAAACAGCAACAGCCGAGACAAAGACGGAAATTAACATTTGTAAAGAAAGAAAGGGACGAAAGAAATGGTGGTGACAAGGAAGAAAGTGGAACAAAAATGAAATCATTGTCATTGTCTGACTACAAAGGAGAAGGGGTCCAGAGATGAAGATTCCTGCCATGCCAGCCCGCTGCCTGGGACTCATTCCAGAGGGGGGAAACAGTTTGTCCAGGAACAGGACATGGCTTTGAGCGCAAAGGGCTGCATCACCCACCATCAGTCCAGGAGAAGGGATTCAGTGACCCATTCCACGGTACTCGCTATCAAAGCTGTGCATACCCCTCTGTTAGGCAGGTTGTTTTAAAATGTCCCCCCAGGAAGAGGGAAGATGCCCCAAATGACTGCAGGTTCCACTGCAAGCTTCTGTCTGATCCTTTACCTTCACCCATAGCTGGCGGTTAGTGGGGAGCAGTCCTAACCCCTCAGCTGGGAAAGGTCACTCCTACCTTGCGCTGGTGTGTGTTGAAAACACAAATTCCTCCTGCTTTTGTTTCCAGGAGGTCTCAGAGGGGCCTGTGGTGCCGCTGACATCCCTGCAGTCACATCCATGGCACACACCGGGGGCTGTTGGCAACCCTGGCAGGACGGGAGTTCTCCTGCAGGCCAGCACTTACAGCCCCTCTGCTGGTGCAGCTCAATGCCTCTGGCTGGAGTCAGAAGTCAACAGAAACTTTGGGACCTCAAAAAAAAAAAAAAAAAAAAAAAGAAGTCTTTTTTTTCAAGAAGATGAAATTATTCTTCAAATGGCAGCTAGTACCTGTAACTCAGCGACAGTTTCCCCAGTAGCAGGCACAGGCGTGAACAGCAAAAGCTCAGCCAAAGGACAGATCTGAGGGTTTTGCGAGGCTGGGAATCAGCTTTGTGAGAACCGCAGGGACTCATTTACAAGTAATGAATCATGAAACAGCAGGAAGCGAACGAGCCAAGAGAAAGTGTGAGCTCTGCAATTAACTCCGGAGTGCTGAGGTGAATAACAAAGCGACGCGATACCAGGGCAGAAAGCAGGTCTCCAAGCTGGGAGTGTTGCAAGACTAATTTCTGTAAGCCACAGTTTTTCCAAGCAACTTTTAGTCAAAGAAATTGCTACTTTCTCTTAAACTGAAGCAAATCCCATGTGCGTGTATTTATCGGGCAAAACAGCTGACAGCTTTTAACTCGAATTTAAATTTACGAGTGACCCAGATCAGCAAAACCCAGGAAATCATCTCCTTGAATAGTCCTGCTGGCAGGTCCTGTGCCCAGCCAAGGTGAGCAGCAGGTATCAGATGAGCCCTTGGGGCCGGTGAAGGATGGGTTTGCACTGTAAGAGACACTGGTGGGTTATCAGTTTACAATGAAGATGAAGGAAAACATGCGTTATTAATTATCCCCTGGATATAGGGAGGGGTTGGAAGTTCAAGTGAGAAGGAAAAGGACCCAGAGCAGCCCAAGGTGTGTGTGGCAGAGTCACCACGAGCAGGACCCTGCACAGGACAGTGTGTGCTGTTCCCAGCCCTGTTACAGACACAAGTGGTTACACACTGCCTGGGAAGAGAGAGTTCTCTTTGTACGGAGCCTAGAGATTGAGACAAAACTCTTTCAGGACAACTATCTTTTATTAATGTCACCCAGGTCCCAGTAATCCATCCTCTTTGTCTGAGGCACCGTGCCAGGAACAGCTGTGTCACAGCAGCTGGCTCCCCCTGCAATTCCTGGTACGGTCATGTGGAAGTGAGGAAGTTTCTCCAGCAAACATGAATTTCAGCTGCTAGGGCCATGTTTTGTGTTCCTTTCTCCCATTTCATGTAACAGCAGAAATACAGATGAGCATAAACCACGCTGTCATCTCTGCTGGGTAGGTTAAAATTCAGTGTTACTAAACTGCTTCTGGGTGAGGCACCAAACACCATCACCCTCTGGACAAAGGGATGGAGCCCAGCAGGGTCACCACATCCTCACTGGATCCTACAAAGATCCAATAGATCCTGGATAGTGTACCCCTGCCATCAGTCCAGACATGGCCCAGGCCTTTACCTGCTGTCCCTTTCCTCCTGGTCTGTATCCAGAGTTTGGGTCACCTTGGCCCTTCACGTGCCCCATTCACCCTTCTGCTGGCAAACATCAGAGGAACTGCTCTCCTTCCTCCTGTGCCTCTCATGTGGAATAACTGGAGCGGGCACAGGAGGAGCAGAGACTGTTTCTTTTTGTGTCCCTGGTGCAGCATCCCCTCTGAGAGCTGTCAGTTCACATGTGCAGCTCCGGTTTTTGCCTGGGCTCTGTGAATAACCACGAATGCCACTTGGCTGGAATAATTGCTTCCAAGCATGCAAAGGATGGAAGGCACAGCCAGAGGCACAGCTGGAAACTTGTTGGAAGTAAGTGTTCAAGAGACGTGAGCAGAAACCCTGAGCAGAGTCAGCATTTGTGGCCTGAGCTGTGTGGGGATGGCAGGATTGTCACACAGAGTCCATCACACCAGCTCGTGCTGCCCCAGTGTCTCTCTGCCCCAGTGGGCTGAGATGGATCACCCCTGATCTAGTGACTAGAGCTGCTGCAGGACAGGCACTGGGGGTGGGAAATGCCCTCTCCCTTGTGGTTTGCTTTCAAAGTGGCATCTGTGAAAAGCAGCGATGTCCCACACCTGGCATCCACAGACCCTCGTTCCTTTGTGTGTGTTTTCTCTCTCTGCTTCTTCTCTGACCTCTTTTTGTTTTCTTTGCGCCCCTTGCTGGTTTCCCAGACCCACGAGGAGAGCAGATCAAACAGAAGGGTGCTCTGGGCTTGTCTCCCAAGCGTGGGGAGAGCTGAGTTAGGCAGAGCAGGGAAGGTGGTGCCTGTCAGTGTGAGGCACAAAACCTCTGTGCAGAAGCTGTCACCGAGCAGCAGAGCAGCACTCACTCCCTGTAGCTTAATCCCCTGACCCCAGACCTGCACCACCGCAGCCACAGGAGTAATTCTTGGTGTTTACATGGGTCAGCAGCCAGACAAGGACCTGACTGGGATTTTCCCAGCGGGTCACACGGCTATTTGCTAATCAGCGGTAGCATAAACACTGCCAGGCCCCTCATGGGTCACTTGCTAGGGACAGGCTAAACAAACCATCACCAGAAGAAAAGCAGCATGGATGAGTGGATGAGATTTGAAACAACTGTATTGGAGTCCCGAGTCTGTGCCCTGGAGGGGTTTCAGGGCTTGTGAAATGGAGAGGGAGTTAGCTGGGAGGCTTGGATCTCAGCCTGAGTCCTGCAGCAGGCAGGAGGATGCACATGAGATGGGCCCCATGTGAGCACATGAGCTTGAACCCAACAGGGATGGGAAAGAGCCTCCTCCTCCCTCAGGCTCACTGTGCCAGGCAGTGCTCCAGGGAGCTTGGTGATAGCTTCATTTCAACAACTACTTTGGCTTGCCCCTGTCATGTGTGTCTGTTTACCTGGAGGTACAAACTATCCCTGGAAATCCCACCTCAGCCGCCCTGGCAGAGGGCAACAGCTGAGGAGGAGTGAACTCCTGACAGCAGCAGCACAGAGGAGACCTGGGCTCCCAGCTCACAGCTGCAGAGAGAGAAATTTGTGGTTCTTGATGTGTTGTTCCCTTCCATCCCTGTCCTAGGCCATGGCACAGCTAAATACAGGAGTGAATCTGGCACAGATGTCACTGAGCTCTGCAGAGTGTGACACCTCCTGGGACTGGGTGACCCGACTGTTACTGGCACCTGGAACACAAGATCAAGGGCACAGCCCAGACCAGGAGTGTGTAAGATTTCTTGTTAAAGCTCCTGGAAATGTGAGACACCAGGAAAGTCTGTGTTCTGAAGAACCATATGAGCAAGACCTTTCCCACAGGCATTCTGCTCCAAGCAGGGACACTCTTCGCACCCAGGAGCTGAGTCTCAGGGCTGTCCTGCATGCCAGGGCAGGACAGGAAGGTGGTGAGGGAGGAATCCGCCTTCCCTTCACCAGTCCTCACTGTCAGGTACCCGTGTGAATGTGGGTTTGAAGCTAGATCTGTTTTACCTCTCAGTAAAGAGGAGCTGAGGAAGCAGGGATGTTATTGGGGGTGGAAAGCATCTTAAATCAAGCCAGTACAAAGGAGCCAAGAGCCCCATACACACACACACCCAGAAGCAGCTGTCCCCATCCTGTGGTCCAGCCTGTCCCTTTCCTGCCTGCCAGGACCTGCAATCTGCAGTGCAGGCAGACCTCAGGTTTTCCAGGCTGAATCTACCAGGGCAACATTGACCTAATTAGTCTGTGAAACAAACGGGAGAGGAAGACTTGCTGCCGTATGTTGCAGAATGAAATCCTCTCCCTCTCCTCTTGCTCTCCTGGCCCCGGGGATTCATCCCAGGCAGGTGCGTCTTTGATTGCAGCAGGTTTTGAATCCTCTTCCCTCTCCTCGCGGGGATGCCACATGCTGTCTTCTGACCTCGTTAGCTTCTCCTCCTGTTCCACTTCCCCGCTCTGCACTCCCAGCCCCACCGATGTGCTAATTACCACAAAGCAATCTGCAGGAACGCGCTCCTCAGAGCGGGGAGGGGAGGGAGACGCTCTCGGGGACTCGTGGGGGAGGGAGCAAACTGGGGGAGCAGGAGCTCGGCTCAGCAAGGCTGATGTCTGAGCTCGTACCAGGCTCTCCCCCTTGCACAGGTCAGCGCCAGGTGTGGCCCGTGGGTCAATGCCAAAGGTGGCACAGAGGTGCGCAGGAGACAGGATTTGTGCCCCAGTTGTGTCATCCTGCGGTGGAAGAGGCACAGGAACCCGCTGCAAAACAGGAACAGGGAGGCACGTGTGGCCAAAGGGCCACACACCACGGGGAAGACACTGTCCATGCCTTTGGGCACCCTTCCTTCCTGGAGGTCTGGGTCCCTGGGCCAGCATGGCTAGGACATGGATGATGACCTTGCAGAAAGCTGTTGGCAGGAAAGCTGGAGCCTTCAACAACGGCTGAACCGCTTTCCTCGGGATCTGCCTTCAGACTGGGGCCTGACCTTTGTCCCCAGACTGAATCATGACACAGCTGAGTCCCAGCAATGCCCACCCCTGGCCACGGGCCCCTCAGAGCCAAATCCTGACCTGAGAGCTGAAGTCCTGGCTCAGCCTTGGATCTGCATCAGTGTCACGAGCTTGCTTGACAACCTGGACTTGCAGATGAGCCCATTTACCCGTCTCATGAATGCCCTTGCCTGGAATACTGGGACTGAGTCCCAGCTGCCCCACTTCCAGGCACCACAGATGCTCAGCCTTGCTCCATGAATAACTGGATGGGGGTGATGTCTCAGCTGCATTGACTCACACTCATAACTCAGCTCTTCAGACCACTTGACATCTCAGCCCTTCGTGTGATGTCCCTTTAAGAAAATAATTTTTTCACTTTCTATTCCAGTTTTCACTTCGAGTCCTCTGCACAGCCATGCCATGGACACACAGATCCATCACTGCAGGACAAATTGTACCAAGGAATGTGGCTTCACAATCCCTGAGAAGTCACCAGCCAGGCAGGTTCCACCACAGGGGACATTATTTGCCGCTTGGGTTTTGTTGGAAAGTCTCCAGGGCAGTCAGGAAGACACCTTGAATGTTTCCTTACGAAGCATTTGCAGCTTGTTTTGCTCACATTGGCACCAAGGAGGAGGAGATGGAGGTGGGGAAGTGCTGGCGTTGCTCCCAACAAGGCTTCCTGCAGCTCAGGGATTTTCAGCACGTTCATGGCGCTAAATGTCTGACAGAGAGGCAGCAGAACCTTGTGCTCAGCGATGTATTGATTTTTTTTTTTTTTCATTGACAAAATGATGATTTCCTTTTAAAGGCTATGGTTTTACCTGTAGCCAATGATTCCTCAAACCACGGAAATACCAAAATATTTGACATTGTTACTGCATAGTTAAAAGAAAAGGTGATCCATCATTTGCTGCTTGTTTTCAAGATAGCACTGGAGGAGTGTAACTTCGGAAAATTTAGGATGTGAATTGCAAGAAAATGTCTTCAGCCTTGAAAATACGACATTTGCAACTGTAGATGTGAACATTGCCATTGGAGAAGGTCTATCCAGTAATTACTGGAAAATGGGATGAATATTGGCTTTAGCTCACACAGTGCATAGGCACTGAAAACACACAGAAACATTATTACCATTTGATCTCCAATGTTTTTGTTATGCCAATTTTTCATCTGCTTTCCTTATTTTCCCAATCTCTTCAAGCTTCCGGAACTTACTGTTACAGATTTACATTTGGACAGATTTTCATTTAATTTTACAGATTTAATTTTTCTGACTTTAGCACGCGGATATCACAGAATCATAGAATAGGCTGAGATGGAAGGGACCCATCAGGATCATCAATTCCAAGTCCTGTCCCTGTGCAGGACACCCCAACAATCCCACCCTGTGCCTTTAGCATTGTCCAACACTGTCCAAATGACCACAGCCATTAGCTTTTTCCAGACTAAGACGTTTAAAAGCTTTTAAATAAGTTTCTCCCTATTACAACACTGTAACCATGTCTTGCCCAGTCGTTGTTTTGCTCTTTTGAGGGGTAACAAAGATGAGGATGATGGAGTTCGGTTTGCACGGAGGAATTTAGATTTCTTTGTGCATGTACCTCTCCAAACCTCTGGTCTTCCCCTCTCTTTTTACACAGGGACCTTCTTGTGTTCATTCTTATCTCAGCGAGGGGTGGAAATGACACTCCCTTGTCAGGAATGCAAACCTGCTCAGGGTGATTCAACTAACACCAAGATAGGAATCAGGCACAAAGCCACTGCAGCTTGGAGTTTTATGAATTAGCTGAAAAATAGGTGCTCTGAAATGTAACAAACTGACATTAGGATGAATTTACAGGAATACATCAAAGCCTGACATAATTTAATTGTATTTCAGTCCAGTGGCAATACATAGTTGAGGGAAAACCATGTGCTGCATGAGGAATTTCCACTCTTCTGCGATACCTTGTGGAAGAAGAGGCAGCACTCACCCTCCCTGAAACTGTCACTTATTTCCAAGGCTTACTGAAAGATTCCTTGATTTTTCAGCAAACCTTTTACTTCTGATGCGTTCCTCACCAAGCAGAGAAACTGTCACCTCTGAAGAGCTCAAGGCTGGTTTATAAATGCCAGCTCTGCTTCAGGCACGGAGATGTCAGGACTGTTCCAGAAGGGGTCTCTTGCCCAGCCATCATCTGCAGAGGCACAGAGGCATTGAGGTATACCTGCCTCACTGTAACTCCTTTCTGCCCTGCTTGGCTCTAGAGTTCATCCAAGGAAACACTAGATTTTATTTCCACTGCACCATGGTTTTGTGGGATTTGGCAGTCTTAAATTCAGGGTTGAACATGGTGACCTTAATGGTCTTTTCCAACCTATATGATTCAATGTAGTCTACTGGGTCTGGAGAGATTTCATGTGAAGTGAGTCAGGAAACTGTTTAAACCAACCCAGGGCAAAAAAATCTCATTTCCAGGGCAGGCAGGGCCATTTGGCCAGGATCAGCATGGTACAGTGCATTTCAGCTATGCCAACAGGCCTCTACAAGATAAAGAATTCTTTCTTCAGAAGAGGTTTCTAGCTGCACAGTCTGGACCAAATTCTGGCTAAAAGGTACTGTGATCTTTCCCTGGAATGTCCCTGTTAACCCTTTGCAGTTGCACAATCATTTTAACATAATCATAATTTACCCTGTGTTTTTTCAATACCAAATGCAGCCACTGTTGAATGCTAACGACGAAAGTTTCTGTCACATTGAAGAAGTGAATTTTAGGGAAGCTGGACAAAAGGGTTTTTTCAGCCTATGTGTTTTCTCAAGAAAATACATATTCATAGTAGTTTGATATACCAGCTCACATGGGCCAGTATATTGAGTATATAAATACCCAAATGAGAATATTTGCACCAGTAATTAGGACGTGTTTGTTTTTCACAAGTGCTTATTTAGAGGGAAGTGTTTTTCTACCAAATACTCATGTACAAAAGAGGTCACGAACGCAAACAAAATGATTCACGGGGATTAGTCTGAAAGAAGATTTCCCTGTGTGTCTGTAATATTTCCACTCACCTCTGGTTGCTGTACGGTAGCCAGTCATCTGCAAAACCTGATGAGCTCTGACAAGGCCTCTCCAAGTCTGCAGGATCGTCTGGAGCACGGATGGAGGCATTACTGCACGTTCCCCAAAGCGCTGAGCTTCTGCCAGTAATTAACAATATAAGAAATAAGAATATTAATTATAATAAAATAATCCTCCCTCAACACGAGACCCGGAGTCTGGGCTGACACCTGTTCATTATCCCCAGGATGCCGTGCCCAGTTAATGCTGCCTGAGCCCATTAAGTTGGATCCAAAGGACAGGGGTGCTGTTGTGTGTCCTGCAGACCCAGGAGACTGGCAGCAAAGATGCTGCTCGAGGCTTTTGTTCCATGGGAGAGCCTGCCTCGATTCCAGACCCTCCTGGCATGCTTCTCCCACTCCCTGTGGGAGCACAGTCGACCCTCATGGCACAGCACGGTGCTGATGGGACCCGTGGGGCTGGTTCTGATGCCTTTTTTGGGCTCACCTAGAAACAAGGTTAAAAAGATAAAAGTGGATATATTTAATGAAGGTCCTTCAGGTACATTAAGGGCAGACAAAGCCTCCCCAAGGAGCTACACCCAAAATGGACAATGGTCCATTATATCAGACAGATAAAAGTTTGGTCTCTTTGCATATCAGGGGTTAATCCTCCAATTACAGCTTCAGGTAATGAAGTCAGATACCCCCAGTTCACTCTTCCCCCCTCAATTCACTTTTGTTTATACTTTGCAGGGGCTGAGCCTGTAGGGTGTCCTTGGATCTCAGGCCTGGAAGGGTTGTTTTGTCTGACCACAATGTGAAGAGAGTTTACTAACACTCTATATGGAGTTTAGAGTTATACACTTAGTGCAGGATTTGAAAAATATAAAAGCTAAAATCTTGAGGCATCACTTGCAGCGTGGTCATGCCCTCACCTTCCCTTCTAAGGGCTCAAATGCAGTGTCAGGGAATCAGCTGGATTCTGCTGTGCTGGTTCCCCCCTCTTCCAGATGGAAGAGGTCCCTTCCACACATAAGGTCACGGATTAATGGGAGTTACTGAAGTTTAAATGGGAGTTAACTCAAGTTTACTTGACTCGATGCCCTTTCCAAAGCAAACTTCCTTTGAACAACAGGAAGTCGTAGGTCATTGATGGTTTTAGGAATTGCCAATATCCTCTGCTAATGCCATCAGCACCTCACAGCTCATCCCAAAGCAGCTCCCGGAGAGTGGCCGGAGCTCAGCAGCGTGGATTGGTGATCTGTGCCCTACTTAGCTGGGGAATACATTTGTCAGTAAGTGGGGCACTCAATAACCTCAGATCTGACAGCCTTCAGATCCTGTACGGAGAGGTGTCAATCATTCTGGCTTACATTAAACATCTTCCCAGGCATCTGGACTATATTATAATATCCCATCAGTGCCAAAGTATAAACATGAACCATACATGCTAATCTCTTGATTCTGGCTTATTTCCTTTTCAGACAATCCATGGAAGAAAGGAAAAAAAAAAGTCTTTTGTCAGCCTAATAAAATTATAAACCACGTGTGAGGGAGGGTGGAGCCATCACCCAGCCTCTCCTGAGCCAACTATGGATTTTTGCAATAAATTTATTGGGTTTGGCCATTTTCACTCTCTGCCCTGGTAATAATCATGGTGAAGACACCCAATAACCAGTAAATGGAATTACAGCAGAGGAAATCCTTTGATGTTTTGTGTGTGCTTCTCAGTTTGCTCTATGACATGGTCCCACCTGCCCAGAGCTGGACCTGATGTCCAAGAGGGACAGGGCAGTGACCACAGAGAGGACATCTTGTCACCACCTGGTGCTGCTCTGGGGCAATGGTGGTAGCTCTTCAGGAGAATGTGGAAATCACTTGGAAGTTCTGATCAATTAAGAGGTGACTTTTACATCTTAAAGTAGCTTCTGGCTTATTCTTCTTCTGAGAGTCAATTAGTGAAAGTAAAGAACATTTTCCTGGAAGTCCTGGGGATGGGATTCTTTGTGTGCAAAACCTGCTGGATAACTCACCCCTTTTCTCCATCCAGCTCTGCTCCAAGGCCAGGAGCCCAGGTCAGCACAGGGGTGGGGATGTCCTTGCAGGTACCCACAGCTCCATCTCTCCTCAGGCAAGGACAGAGGTACTTGAGGAAAGAAAACAACAGGAATCTCCCTGCACACCCTAAGGGACACAGAGGTGGAAGAGCTTGGCAGCACTTTCTGAGAGATGCTCAGCACCCCCAGGAGCTCAGGCAAACCCAAATATCTCTTTGGGAACCTCCTCCAAGGAGCTGCTGCTGTTCCATGGAGCACCAGAAACTGCCCACTGTACATCACAGTCTAAGTGGGATCCAACAGGAGGAGCTGGACAGGCCCTTCCCAAGGAGAATGTCAGAAAACCACTGGTTTGAGCCCTGCCACAATGACCTTCAGGTGACCTTGCTTCCCAGTGCCAGGGTAGCAGCAGAAGTGGTTTCAGTCCACTGCAACTGGAATGGACCGGGCAGTTTGCCAAGTGAATATCTGCTGGGTTAATCGCTGTGCAAATCTAATCAGGAACTGGAATGTGCCAGGCTCATTACTGAAATTAAATTCACCTCCAATTAAAGAGAGAGCTACAAGCTTCCATCCTGCAGAGGTGCCCCCAGGCTGCCCCTCCCAAAACCCACATCAAATCCAGCCCTGCTGAACTGCAGGTTTGCTGAGCTCTGGAGGTATTTTCCAGGTGTGAGGAAGTGAACTGCTGCTTGTGATTTCCCCCAAGGCTCTCTGAGGAGTTTACTGATGCCTTTAATAAGTCACCTTGCAAGTCAGGAGTCACTTCAGTAGTAGCATTTCCAAGGAGCACTCGCCAGGAGGAATCTGGGGACAGGGTAACTGGAACACCTCCCATGGCAGGATTGTTCTTGTGAGCACCTTTACAAATTCTCACCCTCACATGCTGAATCTTTCCTTGGTACTTACACACCTTATGCCTACACTGTTGTGTCCAAATTAAGACATTAAGTTTGTGCTGAGAACAACAAGGCTGCAAAGTCAAGCAGGCCAAGTGTAGAGATGCTGACTGAAAAGTCGTTCAAGCTTCATTTGCCCCTTTGGCTTCTACACTGCACTTGCACAGCCTGATCACATCATCTCTGCACATCACATCATCTGCGATTCACCTGGGCATTATCTGATTGCAGGGAAAAACTTTTATTATCTTAGCCCTAAATATGTGCCTGTAACTGAAATCCAGCTCTCAAGACTTGGCAGGACTGGCAGATGTAATTCCTGACCTCCTTCTTTTCTCCTCCAGTACTGAAAGATGAGGTCTGGCCCTTTAATAGTTTCTACACTTTGTGGTATAAAGATGTGATTCTTTTCACCATTCTAGGACCTATTTGACAGTTGTCCTTCCTTCCTTCCTTGTTCCTCTAAAACATTTGCACATCACTCTCCTGGGTTTTAGGCCCTTTGCCTGGGAGTGATGTTCCCATCAGTGTGTGGGCCACTCTCGGGGCTGTGTGTGCTGCCTCTGCCAGCCTGTGCTGCTGATGGTTTCACTGAGGAACCCTTTGTGGAGGGCCTTAAGGCACAAACACCTGCAGGTTCTATTCTCAGCCCCAGATCTAATTGCCCACATTGCCCCTCTTTAGCCCCAAATCCCTAAGACCAGTTCCTTTGGGTTGTTTAGCACTGAGCCTCAGTAGCTTCTTCTCTTGTGTGCTCTGGGAGGCTTTTCCAATGAAGATACACTAATTCCTGCTGGTTTGTGGGAACCTGGAGACCCCCATCCCGACTGCTTATTGCTTGGTCACCTGTTGGAGCCTCTGCAGGTTTCAACCCCAACCCTGTCCAGGTCAGACCTCGTGGGGTCTGGTGCTCCTCTGCTTCTCGAGTTTGTGTCTCAGTTGTACCATGGAGGAGCCACTGGTGGGACAGCTGGAGTGAGGGGCAGGGCTGTTCCTGCTCCCTGCCTGCTGACAGGACAGCCCTGCCTCACCCCGAAGTTCTGCTCCTGCATAAACAACCTCACAGGCGATTTCCTCGGCGGCTGGAGCTGCTCAGGAGCTGGAAGCACAAGGAGCAGCAAGGCAGGCTCGGGTGAACTCCTTCCACGTGTCAGCAAAGAGCCTCTCAAAGAGCAAAGCTGCAGCACCGGCCAGCCCCTCCCCAGGGCAGGTTTGAGGTAGGGCCGGACGAGATGCGAGGGATGCAAAGCCCTTGCTGCGGAGCAGAGAGCTCAGCGCTGCCCCAAGGGTTAATGAGCCTTTGGAGGTGCTCATCTAAGCACTTCCTCGTGGAGGGACAGCCGTCTTTGTTGCCTGGATACTGCCTGAGCCGCGGCTTTGAGGAGGATACCTGGAGCTTCATTAGAAGAGGATGTTAGTGGGATTTTCAGGTTTAGCTGCACTATGTAAATTATTACCCGGGGCAGCCCCGAGGCAAAGTGGCTGCCGATTACTATCAGCCACACATCACATCCATGCTCTGACAAGACAAATAAGGGTAATTGTCTCTCTGCCCTTAATCAGGGGGATGTGATTAGCTGGAGGAAGCCTTGGCCAGGTGCTCACCAGCATTACCCGGCTCAGCAACCTGAGCATCCCTGCAGAGCCAGGCTGGGCAGCCAGGACCGGCCAGATCCAACACCCTTCAGCTGTGGGAAGTGAACAGCAAACAAGCAGCCGTCTCTCGTGGCTTGCAGAGAGTGGAATAATTAGAAAATAAAGAACACCTGATGAAATGTTCCTGGTTTTTTCCATGTTACCTGGGCTGTACCTTTGCCGCAGATCACCTCTCCAGTCTGAGGTTTATAGGATGTTGCTGATGCAAAGTGGAGGATCCCAAAGGGACTGGGAAGGATTTGCACCCAGTCTGGGAAACTGAGCTCAGGAACAGATATGTGGAAACACAGATTTTGTGAGGTGGAAGATGTATATCTTCAGTGGCTTTGTCTCACGTTATCTCTTCGTCATGCTCTTTGTACCCACGATGAGTGAGATGCCCTAGGAGATTTTCCCTAAGTTATGGAGAAGGAGGATATCCTCCTCCTCCACCTCCTTCTATTTTAAGGATAAAATTCCAGTTAAACTGGGCCCGAGTTCCTTGGATCCTCCCACACTCTCCAGTCACCATTTCTGCTCACCACATGACCTGAAGTCAGACCAAATGACATTAGGCAGAGCCATCAGCAAAGTAAATAACCAGCCACCCCTTTTCCTTGCCAGCAGGACACAGCAGCCCATGGGGGTCTGACCCTGCTGAGGGTCTGAGCAGGGGGAAAGGCAGGAAATGAGGCGGATGAAGCAACAGCCTTTTAATTGGAAGGCAGTGCAGATAATTGGGATGGTTTTCCTCAGAACAGAGGATGTTGTACAGTGGCTGTGCCAAAGCATTTGGAAGCGTCCCCTGGTCTGGGAGTGAGGAATCATCTGTGTTGGCTTTGCTGAATCCTTTCTGTGTGTCCTGAGGTGGGGAGTCCCTGCCCAGAGCAGGATTGCCTGGAAGTCAGCCCTGGAGGCCGAGTGTCACACCTGGGGCAGGTGCTGGTGGAAGGGTTTGCTGTGCCCTGCAAAGGACCTGACTTCAGAGCTCTGTCCCCCTGCCTGAGGGAGCAAACCTGTGCACCCACCCCATCACAGCAAAAACACCTCCCAAGGTGACCTTCACTCAAGTGCCTTCCAAAGGTGCAAAACATTTCTGAGTGTGAAGAGAAAGTGAAACCCCTCTACCGAGACCCTGAGACATCTTTCCATGCTGTTTCCTTCCCTGCTGCCCCCTGAGGCACAGCCACAAGGGCTATTCTGCCCAGCAGAGATGGTCCAGCTGGAATGGCTTCCAGCATGAAAGCCTGGGATATTCACCTGGAGATTATGGGACTTCAGAGCACCAATTTAACAAGAAATACGTCAATCATTGGAAAATTACTTGATTTAGAGATGGACAGTCTTGGTGCCAGATTTGACATTTTGAAATGCACTTCCTTTCTCTTGTTGCAATGGAATCATGGAATAGAATCACAGAATCACAAAGGTTGGAGAATACCTCCAAGATCATCAAGTCCAACCTGTGACCAACCCCCACCTTGTCAACCAGACCAGAGCACTGAGTGCCATGTCCAGACATTCCTCTAACACCTCCAGGGATGGGGAGTCCCCCACCTCCCTGGGCAGCCATTCCAATGCTCAAACACCCTTCCAGTGAAGAAATTCCTACTGATGTCCAACCTGAACCTCCCCTGAGGTCGTTTCCCCTCATCCTGTCCGTGGATGTTTGTACTGGCCCTCATTAATTACGTAACACAAGTTCCCCAAACTCCTCCACACTTATGCTCCTGCACGTCTCTGGCTCCATTAGAATGTTTTGATGCAATTAGAAGCATTTCTACTCCTTTTCCCTGGAATAGGAAACTCTTGTCCCAGGGTGATCCCTGGCAAACTGGCCAGGCAGCTGCTGGTGGTTGCAGCGGGCGCTGATGCTGCAAGTCGTCCTTCACAGATGTGGTTGATGGTGCCATTTGCAGCTTCCACCCACTGCTTTCCTCCACCTATTGATGGTGGTTTCATCTCCTGGTTGTGCAAGAGTGATTTTGTGATTTGTTGTTGTGAATCAGGGTGCACAACTGCAGCTGTGTGTCCTCCATGCCTCCGTGAGTGGAGTTTTTCAGGTTTTTTTGGAGTTGGGGATGTGTTCTGTTAAGGTGACTTGTCCCAACGCCTTCCTCCTGTTTAGAGACACCATTTTGTACCAGAGCTCTGGACCCCTGGACCAGAGGTGTCAGACTCATGAACCAGCCAGGCCAGCAGGACTGATGACAAAGTTGCTGCTCCCTGAGTGTCCTCTCATCTGCTGCACATCTGTCAGTTTATTTCACTTTGCTGTAACTGCACACAGAATGTACGAGGCACTGACTCATCACCAGCCCAACCATCCCTGTGCTGGCAGCAGCAGAGCAGAGACCGTGTCCATCCCCCCGAGAAAGCCAGAGCAGCTCTCACCTGGATCCTGGGTTTGCTTCATCAGAGGAACTGGGTGACACACACGTGAGCAAATTCTTACCAGTTCTTCCCAAAACCCCACCATGCAATCTGTGAGGCCAGCCTGGGTGACTCTCTAATTCTAGGAGAGATTTTGGAATGAGTAGAGACAAATCATAGAATCACAGAATCTCATTTGGAAGGGACCCACCAGGATCATCCAGTCCAGCCCCAGTCCCTGCTCAGACCCCCAACAATCCCCCCTGGGCACCCCTGGAGCGCTGTCCAAAGGCTCCTGGAGCTCTGGCAGCCTCGGGGCCGTGCCCATTCCCTGGGGAGCCTGGGCAGTGCCCAGCACCCTCTGGGGGAAGAACCTTTCCCTGCTCTGCAGCCTGAGCCTGCCCTGGCCCAGCTCCAGCCGTGCCCTGGGTGCTGTTCCTGGCCCAGGGCAGGGACTGGAGCTGCAGATCCCTGAGCTCTGCCCTCAGGGTGCTCTGCTCCAGCTGGACACTCCAAGAGCCCTCAGCTGCCTGCCACGCACCTTCTGACAATGCAAGCAAGCTAAATTGAAAGACTCCAGAAAAGCACTAAGAGAATTGACTGTGTGAGAGAGAAAAGATAACCTGGTATCTAAAATTTATCCAGCTTCACTCTCCAGAGGACCCGGGGCCAGAACTTCCAATTGTCTCAGGTCCAAACTCCTGCTGCATTCCGACACTGCTTTGCAGAACAGCTGCAGCGTCCCCAGCTCAGCCCCTCGGGGCTCACCAAGCACAGGTGGAAAGGACGGGAGGCTCTGATCACCCCAGAAGGTGCCAGCAGTGCTGGGCAGAGCTGCCCACAGCCCCGTGCTGAGCTGTGCCAGCAGGCTCACCACACACAGCACCAGAATCAGAGGCTGGAGGACGAGAGAGTGGTTATTTTGGCACACATCCTGCCCTCGGGGCAAAAATAAAAAATACCTTGGATAAGTGTCCTTTAATTTTTAGAGCCACACACGACACCTTTCAGCACCTGCTGGAGGTGATTGTGTTTAGCCTGTGGTGAGCACGAGACTTCCAGCCCTGGCCTGTTACTGAACAAACCAAGTTCCATCCTGGCAGCAGCTGAGACAGGAGATTCCAGGTGCAGCGTGGCCGTGGTCCTGCACTGGCAGGGCTGCCCATGGTGCCCCAAAGCAAGGAAAATCTCATCCTCCTGCTGTTCCCCACCGCCAGCACCGGGCAGTGGTGTCTGAGGAGTGATAACTGGGACGAGCCTCCTTTATCCCCTCAGGGAGCGCTTTGCACCGGCCCCTAGTTCTGCTGGAGGTCCCGTGGCCGATGGACATTCCAGGTGGAGCACCAGGACACGGTTGTCACCTCCCTGTGAACGCAGGGACAGGGTTAGAAGTTGCCTCCCTCTTGTGGCGGCTGCGCTGCTCCCGGATGCAAACACCGGGGCAGTTCTGGCGTTTGGCCCCCAAAACAGCGTCAGAGAAGGACAGAAAACGGCCCCGAGCAGTGGGAGTTCCCGGGAGCTGATGAGAAGCATCAGTCCTTCAGTGATGCCTCCTGTGCTGATGGCAGGATGGTGCCTGTGAGCTCTGGGGGTGTACCCAGGGGATTCAGCCCCAGCTGGAAGGAGCAGGTGAGAGGAGCCCAGCTGAAATGCTGGAAGCGCAAAAATAGATCAGAGGAAGAAAATTAGGAGATTAAATGTGCAGCTTTGGGTTAACAATCATGGAATAGAATATCCTGAGCTGGAAAGGACCCACCAGGATCATCCAGTCCAACCCCTGGCCCTGTCCCTGCCCAGACCCCCAACAATCCCCCCTGGGCACCCCTGGAGCGCTGTCCAAAGGCTCCTGGAGCTCTGGCAGCCTCGGGGCCGTGCCCATTCCCTGGGGAGCCTGGGCAGTGCCCAGCACCCTCTGGGGGAAGAACCTTTCCCTGCTCTGCAGCCTGAGCCTGCCCTGGCCCAGCTCCAGCCGTGCCCTGGGTGCTGTCCCTGGCCCAGAGCAGGGATTGGAGCTGCAGATCCCTGAGCTCTGCCCTCAGGGTGCTCTGCTCCAGCTGCACACACCAAGAGCCCTCAGCTGCTCCTCCTGTGGCCCCTCCTGACCCTTCACCATCTCCTTTTCCCACCTTTGGACACTCTTTGATAGCTTTAGATCCTTTTTACATTCTGATGCCCAAAACTGCACCCAGGGCTTGGGGTGAGGGTCCAAGGCAGGGAATGACCCCCAGAAGTCAAAGGAGTGAGTCTGAATGTCCCTTCAGCTGCAGACACTCGTGGAAATGCAGGAACCATTAAGTAACAAAAGGCAGATACCCCACGAAGGCAATGCCAGTGTCACACTGAGAGCAGCAATGCTCAAGAGAGCACTTGAGGGGAGATCACACAAGAAGACAAGAAAAACTGGCAACAGTTTGGCAAAAAAACTCAAGCCAGACCTGCACTATGTTAACTGTGGAGCTGGATGTCCCAGAAATGCGTCCTGCAAACAGGGAATTCTGCAGCTACTGCCACAGAAAGGAGCATTAAGCGAATATATGCAAAGTTATCAAGGCTATGTAATCACAGACAGTGACAGTGCAGAGAGCAGGGGAAATCCTCACTGCAACGATGTCCTGAAGAAAGGAAAGAAAATAGAGGAGGAATTAAAAAGCAACCTGCACAAACTCCAACCAAACTCAACCAAGGCTCTCAGGTGATGTGTGGGCAGAGTCAGGAAACCCAGGAGCGCGAGAATGTGAGTCAGAGAGTAAAACAAAGCACTGAGATATCAAGTCACAGGGAAAACTGAGGAGTTCCCAGCGACAGGGGCACAGTTTACAGAATGTGTTTACGTGGGGTGGGCCCACGTGGCTGCAGGGTCACTTTGGGGATTGGGAAGATTTAAGGGCAGGCGACTCTCAGACATTTGTTTAGTCAATGAGGCAGCTGGTTGGGCTCCACCCTTTGCACTGAAGAGATCAGGTTTTGCAGGAACTGGAATGCAGAGGGGCTGGCATTGTTCCATGGCTGCTTTTTGGTGGCTGGATACATGCAGGGATCCACTGGGAAAAGGTTGTGGCCCTCGAGAACAACCTTGTACAGGTGTCAAAAGGTGCTGACTCTGGAAACACTAAGGATGGGAAGAGCTGCAGAACAGCAGCTCAGGGCTCCAGATGTCCAGAAAATATTCTTTTTTTTATCCAAGCAGCAATTGCTCTACATTTGATGGGTCTCACATCCTGAAGTGGCCCCCTCCCATTCACCTTCAAAAACAGCACCTGAGGCCTCTTTGAGAAGACTCCATGGGAAAAATAATGGAAAAGTCACAGAGAGCAATACCACAGTTACATAACCAGCCATCAGCCCAGGATCTTGTGGACTGCCTTGTTCAGGGAAGATAATTATGAATTTGTGCATTGCTGTATGAAGATTAATTAATGAATTAACGACCAGCCTAGAGGCTGGTAGCCCTAATCTTAGATAGGGTGTCATGACATCAATCTCTCCATAAAGAACAGCATGGAGTAAAAGACAGCTGGCCAGACCTCAGCCTGTGCAGGAGATGGGACACAGGAGATGGGACACAGGAGATGGGGCACAGGAGATGGGACACAGGAGATCTGCACAGCTCAGCACCTGTTTAAGGAAGGAGGATGGGTGGGAATGTCACTCCTGAGCAGGGCACAGGGGTGGATTTGTGCTGCCAGCCCTGCTGTGAGCACTGCAGCCCAGAGTGGGGTGAACACAGCTCTGGGAATCACAACTTGGGTGCTTCAGTGCCACAGGAGCTGCTGGAAGCTGACCTGCTGCCAGCCAAGACAGGCTGGTGGCTGCAAAGGCTGTGCTCCACTTGCTCCACAGGCCTGTGAGTCACACGAAGGAGTGGGAAGGACACGCAGAACTAGAGAAGAAATTGTGGGGAAGCAATGAAGATGAAACCTGTGCATGGGAAAAGTCAGGGAGACAGTGGGAGGGGGAATGAGGTGGGTGCTGAATTCCCACAGGCATTGGGAAAAGGTTGAAGCCTCAATGCCAGGGACAGAGATGTGGACAGACATCCTCATCCTCCTCTCTCTGGGGCCTGGGTGGTGCTGCCTGGCTGTTTGTGGGTTGTCTGCTTCAGGTGGAAATGCCCCATGTGCTGAACATCCACTCTGGCTTTTAAGGGCTTCTCTAGATCAGCTTGACAGGAATGATCCTTTGATTGAAGATATCCAAAATAAAATTTATTTTTCCATATTCTGTCCCACCCCTTCCATTTGCAGGTCCAAGCATGCTTATCCTACAACCCAAGTGCCCTCAGCTGTGTTTGTGGGGCAAAACAGAGCTGGAGCAGCAGAGGCAGCTGAGCTTCATGATTTCATCAGCAGCAACATGGAGAACAGTGTCTGCCTTGCTGATGCAGGAGTGGGGAGGGAAGAGCTGGGTATGACATCCACAGACCCCTCCTGTGCTCTGAGAAACCCAGCCACACATCCCAGCCCCTCCTGCATGGGAAAATCCCATTGTCCCCCCAGGACTCCTCGTGGTCCCCTTGTTTCCTGCAGGACAGCTGTCACTGGAGACTTCCTGAGGAGACTTCCAGGGAGGCAGAAGTGCTGCTGCCCTTCCTGAGCTGATGTGGGCTCAGAGACAGCCCCAGAGTGTCCGTGGTGTCAGCTGAACTGACTCCAGGGCTCAGCAAGGAGCAGTGAGCTGAGGTGATGAAGGACCTGCCCACCATCCCAGGGAGCACCTCAGGGTTACCCTTTCTAAGGCACAGTGGTCTCTCAGTTTCTTTCATTCAGCCTGTTCATTTCCTTGAGGATAACACGGCAAACTGGAGCCAGGTCAGATTGGACAGATTTTACCTGTGCCCAGGTGCTCCTCAGAGCTGTCACTTGTCAAGTCAGGGGTCTCAAAGAGGAGATGAAGAGCAGGGATTCTTGCAGTACTTGTTAGCAGTGAGGCCAAGGTCACCACAGACCATCCCAAATTTGCCACAACTGGGAAGTTCTTCCCAAGAAACACTCACCAATACCAGCGTGGATTGTGGATGTGGCTCCCCAAACGCTGCCCATGAGAACACTGGGCACAGTCCAGGCAGGTGATGAGCCTCTCCACATCCCCCCGTGGTGAGGTTGGTGTGGGACCAGCAGGATTGACTTCACACACAATTCCTGGAGGTTTCACATGCGAGGACCAAGAAACTCCCATCAGGAGTAATAATGGAGCCTCCTTTTGAAGCATATTTATGGACAGAGCACTCACATTTGTGAGTCAAAATGGTCTGAATCGAGCAGGAAGTTTCTCCAGGGGTCAGCCCCACCACTTCCAGTTGAAGCACACCCCAGACTGGGACCAGGGCAGTGGTTTTCATAAACTGGTCACTGAAAATAGGCCAGTAATGGAGAAGTAATTCTACAAACCCTGCATCTGGAGGCGGAATGACACGATCTGATGCTCTCAGCACCAGGCAGAGCATCAGCCTTGGCAATCAGTCACCCTGGCCTGTAAACAAGTGAGTAACCACAGCCCTCACTGCAGCACTCGTGGCAGCACACCTGGGAAGGCGTGCTCCTGAAGGGAAATCCACCAAAGAGCTTTCAGCCTGGCAGATTTTGACTGCGCCTCCAGAGATGTAATTATGGGAGGCCTTGGTTTCATTAACCATCACAAGGCTTCATTAACATCACGAGGGCTTCCTTCCCTGTTTGTCCCTGGCAGTGGAAGGCACAGAGCTTGTGCAGGGACAGGTCCCTCTGGCACACCTGGCTCGTGACTCAGAAACCCTCAGTGCCACGAAGCCATTGCAAACATGTGGCCCTTTATCATCTCTTTTCACCCAGATGAATGAACCCTGAATCAGATGTCAATAAGTGCTTGGCATTCCTGGAGATCCCAGCATGCTGCTGAGTTTATCTTCCTACAATTTCCTCGTTGAGAAAGCAACAAAGGGCCTCAGCACCCTCTGCCCTGTGCAATAGGAAGCTGTGGTGGAGCTTGAGCAATCCAAGGAATGCTCGAAACACCCACTTGAGTTTTGGCTCTGGGTCCCCGTGTTTTGCCTTTTTCTCCATGCTCTCTTGGGCAGATGTCTCAGTTTCTCAATTCCTGCCACTCGGCCTCAGTGTTTGCAGGATCCTGCTCTGCCTGCCAGGAGCCATTGCTGTGTTTGTGGAGCAGAGGGCACGGGGTGGGAGCAGAGGAACCAGCACAGGAGTGCACATGAACACATCACAGCTGGGGCAGGAGAAAGGCTGGGAGGGGACTGGCCGTGACATGGAGCTGTCAGGACAAACACAACAACATCCTCCTCATGACACAGTGCCTTGGGTTCACACCTTTTACCTGCACAGCTCACTTTGGGTTCCTGCTGAGCCCTGGGAAGCTCCTGCTCAGCTGTCCTTGCTCAGGAGCATCTCTCCCAGCCCACCCAGAGCCCTGGTGCTGCCCACGGTGACAGTGCAGGTGCCTCACTGTCTGAACCCGTGATCTCTGCAGAAATGGGAAGTTCAGGCAGCTCAGCAGATCCCTGCCCAGCCTGCCAGGGCTGTGTGTGGCTCTGGGGGCTACAGGTGCCCCAGCCCAGAAACCCCCACAGGCAGAGGCCACCCCTGCAGGTGGGACTGGGAGGGGTCAGTGATTTGTGTCACTGTCACCCTGCCAGGCTGCTGAGCCATCCCTGAGGCTGCTAAATCCACCCTCCTTTCCATGGGACATGGGATCATGTGTGTGAGCTTGTGATGTCTCCTAGCAGTTACATTTTGAAATCCACGTGTTCAGAGCACACCTGGAACTTCAGGAGTCTCCATTCCGTGTCTATTTGTGCTTTTCCAACCCACAGCCTCAGCTCCAGAGCACAGATGGGAGAAGGGCTGTGTGGTCCTGGCTCAAACCAGCCCCTGTCACCACTGGGTGTGGGCACAGGGATATTCCCTGGGCTGCACTGGCTTTGTCACAACCCTGCCTTTGGTGCTGTGAAGAGGGACTTTTTCCTCTTGGAGATACAGGAGAAGAACTGACTGATGCTCAGTTCCACCTGGGAAGTTTATGAAGGTTTTTCTCCCGGTGTCTGGTGGGAGCTGAGTTATTGCTGTAAGTCCTGTCCATCCTCCCTCTGCTGCTGCTTTCCCAATTGAGCACCTTTGACTGCCCATGACCAGACCACGACCAGAACTGGCACCCCTTGGGATGGAAACATCATCCACAGAGGGAAAGGGAGAGCCCAGCCTTGTGTATGTGCTAAGGGCTCCAGGATCAATTCCCTGCTCCCCAAGAGGAGAACATCTCCTAGCTCCTTGTCTGGGTGACATGGAACAGCTTTCTGCCCGTTTCTCACCTGCCTGTGACCCCAAGGAGCCGTGGTATTCTCAATCTGACCAGCCTGGAGGACACCCAGCCCCCTTGGGTGTCAGCACCCCTGGGAGCTGGCCGAGCTGCTGAGCACTGCACTGACACACACCACGGGCAGAAAACCCCTCAGAAGAGCACACTGCTGCACAAATGACTCTTTTCCTTCTCCCACAGAGCTTTGCAGGGCTGTCTCCAGCAGGAGAGTGCCTGCAGCCTCTCCACGTTTCCTGTTTTCATTCCAGTATCTGCAGGGCTAACGCACCGCGTGCCTCGAATTCCAGCCCTGACGCACCAGGAAAAGGGGACAGGGGCAGATTCGTGGGATTCTTGTGCCTTTTCTCCAGCCAGGCTGGGGATACTGATAACTCCCTGACCCCTTCCTTCTTCCTTTTCTTCCTTTCTCTCTTCTAATTCCCAGATATTTTGTTACCCCTCAGCATTTTGATGCTGCACTATCCTGACAGGGAAGGGCACGGATTTGGCCTGTTTTCCTAAAAGCAGCTGCTGGTCTGGTGAGAAAGTGTGTACAAAAGATTGCTCTGAGGCCTAAGACCTGCCAAAATGTGGCCCAGACACTCTAAAACCATCTCCCCACGCTGTGGTAACTTTCTAATTCCTCCCCCTAATGGCATAAATCAGGTGTAAAACCCTTAAGCCACTGGAAGGATCGTCTTGGCAAATATTTGATAATTTTGCTTGGAGTTCAGAGTCAGCCAGATCCATCCCTCCTGTGCCTTCCCTCAGCTCCCAGCCAGCACTGAAAGCAGGACCCAAGATACACTAAAACTTGGCAGTTTGAGACTTGAGGGACAAGTTCTGTTCTTTGTAATCCCACAGTTAGCCGAGGCCAGATGTTGAGGGCAGGAACAGAAAGCCGTGGCCAGTCTGAGAGCCAAGCAACGAGCCACCAGCACAGGAAGGTGTTTCCAGCCCCAAGAATGGCACCTGCTGTTGGCAGGACCCATCCCACCTGTGGATCCCATGGATCAGTCCATGGATGGGCCAGACTGATGGCATCACCCCAGGGATTTCTCCCNGCCATCCCACCCGTGGATCCCATGGATCAGTCCGTGGATGGGCCAGACAGGAACCTTCCACTGCAGGAACTGAGGGCATCACCCCAGGGATTTCTCCCCAGAGCTCTGTGTCCTGCAGTGCCTTCCCCACCCACCAAGGGGGACAGGGATTCCAGTGCCAGCAGTGCAGAAGCAGAGGATTTCCATCCCATGTGGAATTTCCATCCCCAGCCCTCCCTGGGCTTGGGTTCTGCAGCTCCTCTGACCCAAAGAGGCACTTCCACAATGTTTTGTACCTGCTGCCTCCCTGTGCCCCTCCCTGTCCCCTCTGCCAGTGGGGTGGGCGAGGAGGGGACCCCAGCTCTGGTCTGGGAGCACATCAGGAGAGAGGGGACAATGAGGCAGGATTTGGAATCCAGAGGAGCAGCAGCAAAACCCCCCCCGGGCTGCTCACGGGGCTCCAAGGTGCCAGCTGAGCTCAGCCCACCCCACAGCATTTAGGATTGCAGCAAGGGGGACTCCTGGGAGTCTCTGAAAGGGGAGGTAACACCTCACAGGCTTCAGCACCTCGGCAGAGCCCACTCTCCTCCTGGGAGGGCTGGAAGGGTTTGCAGACTCCAAACCTCCTCCAGGAGGGGCAGAGCAGGGGCAGACCCTGCCCAGGGGACAGGAGATGCCCCCACTGCCCACCCCTGGACAGGCAGCCTTTGTGGGTTCACCCCAATCTCCCTGAGCATTTCAGAGCCCCTTTAGCTGCACTCCCTTTGCTTTGGAGGCAGTTTTTCTCAGTTTTTGTGAGAACTCCTGGTTCTCCTTGTTTTAAGATCACATTCTATTCCCTCTGGAAGAGCGGCTTGAAATGAGGCATTTAAAAGACAAACATTGTCTCTCATCAGATTTTAATTATTTAACCAGGAAAAGATCTGTGCTTTGTCTTTTACTCATTTAAAGACACAGCTAGGTGAAAGTAAGTACATGGTTATTGAAAATTGAATGTGCTACTTCCTCAGGAAGCATTATATATTTGAAATACTGATTTTTGCTATTTTTTTTTTACTCCCTTCACTTTCCCTGCTCCATGTTTTTTTGCCTCCAACACAGCCCAGAGACACATTTTTCTAGTGAGAAAAAAACAGGACAGTTTTGGAAAAACAAAAAAAACTATGTGAGAGACAAGACAAGTTTAGGTGATAGTAGATCCATATCCTATTAATTTAAAGTTTTATCACATGCAAGTTTTATCGAGTGAATATAATTTAAGATTCTTTTTTTTTTTTGCCAAAATTATTCATACCAAGCTTAAGCATTGCTTGATTTAAAATTATTCCACGTTCTGTTAAAATATGTTTCTCCAACACGCAAAGTTTAGTTATTTTTTCTTAGAAATAAGTGGCTTCGACCTGAAACAGCTGTGATGGAACACTTGTAAACACCTGTTCACAGGTGTGGGGGTGTGGAAGCAGGGAAAGGCTCCTGCTGCCTTCCCAGGGCTCTGCCCTCTCACTGGCACCGTGGATGTGCCCAGCCCTGCAGGGGGAAGGAGGAGTCCAGCCCTGGGGTACCCTTGAGGAGGAAGCACTGGCTGTCCCTGCCTCAGAACCCCATCCTATAAACCTGCACTGATTCCTGCCCAGCACAGCATTCCCTGGGAGCTCCAGGGCTGGGAGGAGCACTGGGGTGACCCCCCAGCCCAAGGGTGTGCAGACAGAGCTGCTTCCTCTGTCCAGGGGCAGCTGCAGCCCAGCCCGTCCCTCAGAGCTGCTGGGGACAGTGAAGGAGATGATGCTGCAGCATGGGAGATCCCTCCTCACTGGAAGAAGGTGAGGTCTGGCTTTGTCACTGAGATGTGGGAATGTCCCAATCCCTTGGGACCTGCTGGTTCACTGTGGGGAGCAGAGAGACCAGGCCCTGCCTCTTGCTTGTAGCAGTGGGGCAGGGGCAGCTCTTTTTATTATTATTTTTTTCTTTATTCATTCTTTCAGATGAATCCTACCCCTCTGCCTCTCTCCCAGCACACACACACACACAGTCACTTCAGGGAGTCAAAAGCAAAATCCAGATTCCCTCTCCTGGGACACAGCTTCTGTAAAAGTCCTGGGAACTGGAAGAAAACTGCAGGTAAAAGAGCAAGGAAATGCCACTGAAGGTGAGTGTGACTGCGGATAATCCCCCTGCTCACGTTTTATTCTCTCACTTTATCCTTTTTAAAAATTAAAGATGGTAATAGGTTACTGTAGTGGAAAGTGAGATAATGGGGAGATTTTAGGGAGATAAAGTTCTAACGGTATCCAGGGAGGGGAGAGCAAGAGGGACAGAAAATTGAAAGGGATTCACTATGAACTTATCCTCACTTATAAATATTCCCCCAGGTTAGGACTTAGGGTGTTAATAATTAACCAGAATCTTATGAAGGTTAAAACAACTACAGCATGCACAGAGCTCCTCCCTTCAGCACTCCCCCAAGTTACTGTGGAAACTGTACATCTGCTTCCCACAGTATCCTTCATTAATCATTTACACTCAGGGGAAAAAAAATCAAGTCTTGCAGGAATGATGCCACAGGAGCTGTTTCTGCTCACCTGCCCTGGTGGGTGAGACCAGCTCTGAACCTTCCCAGCCCTCCCAGGCCACAGTCCCAGGTGCTGTCTGAGGGAAATGAATGCACATCAGTCACATTTATCAGCTGGGAGGAGAAATCTGTGTGCTGAACGTGTCCATCCCTTGTCCTGCACGGATTTCAGACTGTTCTGGGTCTGCTGGGTCTTTCTCTAAGGCACTAGAAATGGGCCTGTGCACTGTGGTCCTTCTCACCAGTGTTTATTTCCTTCTACTTCATGGCTCTCATCCTTCCTATGCTGTTGGGAAGGGACCTCTAAGAAGCCTCCAGTCCATCTCCCACTCAGAGCAGGACTGATCAGTCACCCTGGCTGTGTTTCTGTCCACTGAAGACGCATGTCCAGCAAACTCTGCCCCAAATAGTCCAAGGAGTCAGTGGGAGGGGGGCCGGGGAGGACAAGGGAATTCCTCTGGCTGTTGCAGTGCCATGGGCTGTGCCTGCCATAAAAGCAGAGGAGCAGCTGCCATTGACCAGGAGGGGAAGGGCCATGAGCACAGGGAGGTGACAGTCATCCTTCAGAAAAGCCTGCTGAGACCTGCAGAGGATCCTCTCCTGACAGCAGAGCCTGTGGCTGGAGAAAGGGCTGCTGGTGTGATGCTCCTCAAAGGGTTAGTCTTTAACCACACTGTGGCACAGATCAAACTGCAGGAGGAGAATCATAGAATTGGAGAACCATGGAATCACGGAATTATTTGGGCTGGAAGGGACGTAAAAGTCCATCCCATCCCCTGCCACGGGCAGGGACAAATTCCACTATCCCAGGCTGCTCCAAGCCCCATCCAGCCTGGCCCTGGACACTTCCAAGGATGGGGCAGCCACGGCTCCTTTGGGCAGCCTGTGCCAGGGCCTCCCCGCCCTCCCAGGGAACAATTCCTTCTGTACCTGTCACCTAAATTTCCCCTCTTTCTGTTTGAAGCCCTTTCCCCTTGTCCTGCCAAGGCTGCGGGGCTGTGGGTGTCCCTGTCCCACAGGTCTCACTTCCATCTCCTGAGGGCACAGCAAGGACCACATCCAGCATCAGCACAGCACCCCGGTGTCCCCATCAGCAGAAAAGGCAGGACCCCTCTATCCCAAGAACTCCTGTCCTCTGTGCCCTGGACGGCACCGAGGGAAAAAGGGAATCTGACCAAAGCGTCCCAACGAACAGGGCACAGGACGTGCCTCTGAATTTCCCGGCTCTGGGAAGGGAGAGCCCGCCCCTGCAGCCCAGTGCTGAAGGTGTCAGTACTGAGTCACGTTTTTACAAACTCTGTGCCGTGAGGAAAGCGAGGTGAGGAGGGGCTGCTGCAGAGGACACAGCATGAGGGGGTTATTTGCACCTTGAAGGAGGCGGACCTCAGTGACCCTTCCAGCTCAGGATATTCCCTGATCTCCATCTGCGGCTCCAAGAGTGTGCCTGGAGAGGGGAGACTGTCGGGAACTGGGAGTTTAACTCTGGGAATTCACCACCTCAGTGCTCCTCAAGGTGACACAAGGCTGATGGGAGCTGGTGCCGGGGAAAAGGCAGCAGGACACACCCCAGGAAAGCCTGGACTTGCCAGGAGCACTCCAGGAACATTTGAACCACGGGTACCCAGCCCCAGCAGGGAGTTCTGGAATCAGTGGGGAGCTCATGCTGGAGTGATTCAGTCTCTCTGCAGCACAGGCAGAGCCAGCCCTCTGTTGTCCTTTGGGTGACAGCTCAGTGACAGAAGAGCTGAATGGGAAAAGGTGTTTGGGGCTACCTGTCCTGCACCCCAGCAGGGCTGTGCACTGGTTGCCTCAGTCTAAAAGTGTCCCTGAAGTTCTGGAAGGGATCCAACAGCCGGCACAGAGAAACCCCTTCCCTGGCACAGGCACAGGAGGTGTTGGGCCCCGAGTGGGGTCAGCCCTGGGCTGGCGAGGAAAGGACACACAGAGCGGCCCCAGCAGCACAGCACGGGCTCTGCACAGCACCACGCAGCCCCTGCTAATGAGGACAGCAAATTAGAGTCCTTTAAATAACCAGGACCTCTTCGGGAAAGGGAGTAAGGTCCTCAGACGGCCTGATCTCGGCTTAATCCCTGCAAACAGACACCTCTGATTAGGGGGATTGGTTTCTTCTGGAGGGGAGCGGATTGAGGGCTTTGCCCGGCAGGAGCGAGATGACATCTGGTGCCGTGTTTCCTGAACCCGGGGAGCCCCTGACTCCTGTCCCCGATTTAATGCTCAGCCTCCACCCTCCTCCTCCTCACCCCAGCACCAAACCCCCTTCGTTGGCATCTGAGTGTGGCGCTGCATTCCTTACACCTCCAGCAGGTGCTTCCAGACAGGGGAAGAGTTTCAGTTTACCTTTAGAAGTTTACCTTTAGACATTTTAGGAAGTTTAGCTGGAAAGTTCTGCGGGTTTCTTGTTGTGATTGCCACAGAGCCAGCACAGAAGTGTGGATTGGACTCTGGGAATGTGACTCAAAGTCTCAGCTCAAAATTGTTCATCTCATTGGGCCAAGGGCCAAAAAGCCCACCTAGGCTGTTATGAACTAAAGAGAGAGAACAAAAAAAACTCCATGTTTCTCAAGGTGTTGTAGCAAGTAGGACACTTGTCTCTGTACTGTGCTCGGCTTCTTGTTTTTGTATTATTTTCCTTCTTTATTGAAACCTTTTTGATTTTTCAAGACACACTCGATCGTGCCATCTCGCTGATTGACATTAGCCATGATTCTGCCAGGCTGGCCCTCAGAAGTGTGGGCAAAACCCATATCTGAGCAGGAGCAGGAGCACCCCATGGGTCATGCTGGGGTCACAGAGGAGCCCTGGGCCCCTGGGAGGGCTGGCAGGACGGGCAGTGGTGGCAGGAGCTGCTCTGGAGGACTCGGTGACAGCTCTGTGACACGGGCCGGGTGGGCAGCAGGTCCGCTCCTCACTCACCCCCTGAGCCGCTGGTGCAAATCCGAGGAGCCACATCAGTGACACAGAGGTCTCAGTTAATGAGCAGGGACACTAATGAATCCGTGTGTTATCTCCGTGTGTCCTCTGCCTCCAGGACAGCCCCGGGGCGCCTCAAGCACACAAACGAAGGGAACACGAAGGGAACATGTCCATTAGGGCTTGGCAGCACCTGGGCCGTGCAGCCCTTCCCCCGGAGCTGGCTGCACTCAGGGCAGTGTACATCCACAGCAGCAATTTCTGCAGACTCACAGCAAATATTTTTTGCTGATGATTTTCTGCAAGATTTTTTTTTTTCCCCAGGGCTTTTATCAGAACCAAAACTGAGATTTCCTTTTTTTTTTTTTTTTTTTTTNTTTTTTTTTTTTTTAAATGCTAATTTGCATAATGAGATTTGGAAATGTTGCCCCTCCCCCAAGATATACACAGTTTTCTGTGTTGATGAAGATCGGATTTGGCTGGAAATAATTTCGATGGAAAATGTTCAGCTGTCTCTGCAGCAGGACAAAGCCCTGATGGAGCCCTGCCATGACCAAATGACTTTGCTTTAAGAGGCAGCAAGACAACAGCCCCTGGCAAGGAGGGAGGAGCCCTTTCAACCCCAGCTGCGTTCTTGGAGAAGCCTTGGAGATGCAGGAGCCCCAGTGAAGTGTTTCAAAGCCCCAGCCTAGGGAGGAACACGTTGTTTTCTGGCTGTTTTCTTTCCATGCTCACCCAGCTGGGTGCCTCTAACACACCTTCCAAAAAATGCAGGACAGGGAGAGGATGCTGATGGGACACCGAGAGGTTTGGGATCTGGGCAAGGACATGGCCAAGAAGACAGGGCCACCAGCTCTATGTTTTCCTGACCTAAGTCTTTTTTACAATGGTCCAGCCCCAATGATGCCTTAAGTTTGAGCTTCCATGTGTTTCAGGTTCTGTGGTGCCCAGGGGTGCAGCTCTGAGCTCACAGTCAGTGTCACTCAGCTCTGCACACAGCAGGGACACAAAACAAATCCTTTTCCTGCTGCACACCAAGGACAACTCTCAGGCAGTGTCTGACTCTCAGGCAGGTGGGTGTCACCCTGGCAGGGCAGCCTGGCCCTGTTTGGTGTGTGTGCCATGGTCTGCTGCCCCATGGTAGAAGTGAGTGCTGGGGGAGTTGGCACCTGCTTCATCCCAGAGAGGAAATGACAGCTCATTTTCTGCCATTAGATGCTGTAAGAATAATTTTAAAATGAGAGTTGTGGGCTAAAATGAGAGTTGTGGGCTAAACTATCCTTTCTGCTTGGAGTGAATGGACAAATCTATTAATCAATCAACTGATTGCTTAGACATACAAGGAGATCATCATCGCTCAAGGCTGAGTGGAGATCAGTGCCATGCACTGTTGCAGCAATTTCACATTTGCTGCCATGCCACAGGGCTCTTGTTTGCCATTTTCGTGATCACCAATAACACATTTGTCAATTTGTTGGCCTCACATTCAACTGGTTGAAGCCCCTCCACCTCCAGCTCATTATCCAAGTCAGCCTGGGGAAGGAGTTCTGGACATGTTGCTCTTTCAGGGCTGGATTTAAGCAGCCAGGAATCTTTTACAGGTCTGGGTTTCTAATTAAACCCTTGTCAATCCTCACACCTCCCAAATGGAAAGAGACATCTGCTCTGTCCACTCACACCTCCAGCTAATAAGGAGGACAGATTTCAGCAGTCAGGAAGCCCAACATGTGGATTACTTTCCTATATTTTACTTCAGGACAGCTGAACTCAGTGGAATGTTAGTATAGAGTGAGATAATTCAGTCCAAGCAACTCCTTGAACAAAGCAGTGCAGATGTTCCTCTCCTTGCTGGGGCTGTTAATGACCCACTTTAAGGCAAATACAGCCTGCCCAAAGCCTGGCCACTGAGCACTGATCTGCCCCAGGGCCAGAATCTATCAGCATGAGAGTCACAGGATGCTCACAAAGGAGAGGTGTCAGCCCTATGGACCAATAATGTGCCTTTAGCCCAGAGTGTTATAAAAGGGCTGAATGAATTGTAAATAAAACCCTCTGGTGTCTGCTGCCTCCTGACTGGGGTCAGGCATCTTTATTTCGTGTCCTGTTGTGACATTCCAGGATGCTGCAGTCAGGCTCGTGCTGGATTTTCACCCCAGGTCCCATGGCCCAAGCTGGGGCAGGAGTTGGGGACAAGTGGGGGTGGCAGAGGTCTGGTGGCTGGACCTTGTGACAGTTCTGGCTCCTTTTTCTGCCAAGGAGGGGATTAATAGCACAAGAGATGAAGTTTGAGTTCAGACTTGGATGTTTATTAATTTTTATCTGTATTACAGTCTCACAAGCCGTGAGTTCTGCAGTACCTCCAGTTAACAAGGTGCAAAATCTGTCTCTACAAGGGCTTTTCAAGGACAGTCCATCCAGTTGTGAAATGTCACCCGAATTATTTTTACTTTAAACCCAATAACCGACCAATTGAAGTTCACAATCCGGACTTTATTAACTAATTACAGAAAACCACCCAAACCCATGAAGAAGAAGATGAAGAAGAAGGTGAAAAAAAGAACAACTAATTTCCACCCTAAAGTCTCCATCTTGCCCCATATATATTACTATAGACTAAAATCTTAAACTCTGATTTTTCACCCTGTGATACCACACAACCCCATCACACAATCTCAGCACCATCAGTTCACTTTGGGATCCTTTTCCACGGCCTCAGGTTAAATGCAGTGGGGGTTTTGTTTGAGAGTCGGTGCCTGGCAGTACAGAATGCCCAAAATTCTCAGTTTCCAGGGTTCCAACGTCACCTCCCACATGTGGCAGGGCTGGCTCTGGAGTGATGCTCTGCCTCATCTCACTGCACCCGGCCACGGGGAGAGGGAGGGAGGAGGGAACTGTCTCTTTGTATATTTTGCACCGCAACCTTTTGGGGTGGAAAATAGCTCTGAGCACCAAAGAAGAGGATTAAAGTGCACTTTAATGATATGTGTCTTATGTTTGAATGAGCATCTCGGGTTACAATATCATTTGGGTCCTTGTGAGGAAATCCAGCCAGGGAAAAATCTCCTGTCATCTCCTTCTACGTTAACACACATATTTGTGTTTTAGAGCTGAATTTCAACTGTTAGGGTTTTTTTTCAAAAGTAATTAAACTAGGTTTCAAATGAGGAAATAACCTCATGTACTCCCTGCTCACCAACCACACATGAATGCTAAGGAAAGTGGTCAGAAACAGATCTGTTTGTGAAAAAAAATTGTAAATTAATTAGATGCAGTTTTTCTTCCCTGCAGCTTCATTCAACCTTTATATCAAAAACAACATGAAATGCATCTGGGTTCATTTGTTTAAAAATTTCCTTTGAGCACATCTCCATCTCCATTTAAATTAAAAAATGTCTTAGCACAAAGAATAACAAAAAGCCTTCTGTGCAGGAATACAATGAGTAATGAACCTCAAATCATATCTGCATGAAAAATTGTCAAGTTGGATATTGTTTTTCCATATGACCTGGTTTTTTTTTTTCTAATTATTATGTTTTTCCTGGCTCTGATTTTATAAACAGTGGCACCTCTCCCCTTAGCTGGCTCTAAAAGAGGTTCGTTTAATCTTTGACATTTCCTATTTCACAGGCTGCTTTGCAAGTGTCACACAATAGAGCTTTGTTGGTCTCAGTTTAATTAAACACCGTTTCTCTGCTTAAAGTAGCAGAGGCAGTGACGCTGCAAGAAGTTCCTTTTCTGCTTGAAAAATAATACAGAGTCAGTGAATAATTAAAACATACAAATCATCAGAATTAATTAACATCCTGAACACTTTCAAAGTGTTTAAGCGTCTTTATTTCTGGGCATTTCATTTGAAAGGGTTTTTGGAGACTGACAGAATTGGCAAGTGTCGTTTTGGTGATGTTCTCTGGGGTCATGGACAGGAACTCTCTCATTTCCCAAGGTGAGGGGCTCGAGGTCACTGGATATGGAATTCTGAATATCCTCTGAATATGCAAAGCCCCTGCTCCAGCACAACTCCCCCTGCCAGGGTGTTGCAGCACCTGGAAAAATCAGTCCTGGAGGAGCCAACAACGTTCCAGTGCAGATCCTCTCTGACTTTCCGGTTTCTCCAGGAAAAAACAGAAGCTGTGCCTGATTTCCAAGCAGAGCTGTCCCAGCCACAGCTGGGAAGGCCCAGAGAGGGTTCCCTCATCACCTCACCCACCCTACATGGGCACTGGAGACCCCCCAATCCTTTTCCCACCCTGTCTGCACAGCACCTTGGGCCCCCAATCCCTGATTCCCCATCAGCTCACGTGTGCCTGCCCAGCGACCCCTCAAAACTCAGCCCAGCCATTCCCACACAAAGCCCATCAATATTTATTGGGGTAATTTCCACCCACCTGAATAAGAGAAATCGCAGATGAAAACGCCAGGCCGTGGCAGGGGCGGGAAGGAAATTGGGTGTTGAAGTTCTCCGTGGAGTGCCTGGAAGTGGCTGCTCTTGCAGCTTTGTGCCTTTCATCCAATTGCACCTACTTGCTCCAAACCAAGTTCTTCTCCCCCTTTCATGAGTGCACTTTTCAAATGATAATGGGCTGGTGTCCTGACCTTGCTGAAGCAGAGACTGCCGTGCTAAAAATATTAACGCTTTTCATCTTCCCCTCCGAGCCCCAGACGCGTTTGCTGGTTTTTCTCTGAACCTTTCAAACACATCCATGTCACTGTAGAAATGAACTTGCCCCTCTCTGGCTGTGATATGATAATGCACCAGCAATCCACGTGAATTTTGATTCCGTAACTATCGGGGCTGTGCAGCACCCGGGCTGCCCCTCTCTGCCCATCAGGCTGGGGTGCTCCACAGCAACCATCAAGGGCAGAAATTTGATCTTTTCCTACATTTCCACCCTCCCCTCTGTTTTTCCTCTGCCACCCCTGCCACGGGAGCAGGAAATCCCTCCACCTTTCGCACCAATTATTGACTTTTTTTTACGTTGAGCTGGGGAGGCTCCTGAGAGCCCACAAACCTGTGTCAGAGCACATCCCAACCTACAAAAGTTCAGCAAACCTGCCTGTAGCCCTGGTTCCGTGCCTGAGGTGTTTTGGTTTTCTGGAATTCTTTTCCTAGAGAATTTTCTGTAAACAGGGGAGATGTTTTTGTAACTGTACCTTTGTTATTCATTCCTTTTCCTAGGAGGGACTAATTCTTGATGTCCCTCTGCTCTGACCAATGTGAGTGAAGAGGTTTGTCTTTGTGTCACCAATCAGATTGGTCTGTGTGAAATAGTATAAAAGGGAGACACATCCCAAAAATAAGAGTCATTTTCACCCTTCTGAATCTCAGAGTCTGTGTCGTTGTGGTGTAAAACAGCGTCACCTGCCCCTGAGACACACCCAGCCCTGACCTCTGGAGGTTTTCCAGGAAAACTTCATCCCCTGGGATGGGTGGTCTCGCCATCAGGGGCAATCACAGCTGGAGCCCTTTTCTTGTGGAAATCTCAGCTTTTCAGATAGGAAAGGTGGACACGAACACCTCAGGGTAAAACCAGTGATACGGAACCAACAATAAAGTTCTTGTCTGCCACAGTCTCCAGCAAAAAGCCCTGAAAAGGAGGCAATGTTTTCCTTAGATAACTGATAATGGTCTGGGTATAATGTGCAGCCAATTTAATACTTAACCACTTTATGCCTATAGCAGGTGTTTGTTTAAGAGAGATTTCACAGTACAGAGAGAGGTAAACAGCAGATTTCTTCCTTTAATGGGCCTCAGGCTCATTAAACAACATTTCACTTTCTCCTGCACAAGGTTTTTATTCGTTAAAGGGATTCACTCTATTTCCAATGGTACTTTTTTTTACTTTATTGACAATTCACCTAATGTGCTGAAAGTTGTGTATCTGAGAGGGGGACAGGCAGCCACAGTGCCTCTGCTCCCAGCCTGGGTGCACTTCTACCTCCACACGTGGCTCCTCTCACTCTAACAACACAACTTGACAAATTTCATGTTTTCTGGATTAATTCTTTCCTGAATAACAAATTGTATCTCCAGAAAGATGCATTTTTCAACCTCAGAACAGTCACGTCAACAGCCCCAGAAAAGCATCGAATTTGCTTTTGAGATGGACCAGCTCGAAATTCAAACTGAAAGAAAGATCTCCACCAAATCTTAAAGTTCTGTTTCATTTTTCTCCCAGCACTGATTATTTTTCCTCTCTTGCCTTCAAAACCTTTGCATGAGCCTGTTTCTTCGGGACAGGACTCTGTGGAATGGGGACAATTTCAGGTACACACAGTAGGAATTACCCAGGCAAGAAAGAGCAGTGAAATAAAGAAACCATCAAACACTAAAGGAAGCAGTAAATTCTCTCAGATGTGTCATCGGGTTTTTTATCTCTTAAACTGACAGTTTTTCCTCAGGAGCCCGCCCTTGCCCACACTTGGCCATTCTGAGCCTGTTGGTGAGCCCCCATGGACATCACACATTTATTTGCACACACGGGACTCGGGTGTCGAGGCCAAGAGGACAGTGGTGAGACTTTGCTCTGGGCATGTGGGACTCTCCACTCACCTTTTGAGCACTTCCAGGGATGGTGATTCCACCACTGCCCTGGGCAGCCTGTGCTAGGGCTGGACAACCTTTCTGTGAAAAAAAAATAATAATTTCCTAATATCTAACGTAAACAACCCTGGTGCAAAATGTTACGTGTTTTGCTGGTTATCAAAATTCATTTTACTGCCGAAGAATTCAGCCCAAAAGCCTTATTCCCCATGAAGCCTTCTTCGTGTCTTCTCAACTGATTTGTGATGCAATAATAGCTCCAAATAAAACCCTGAAATCCTGTGTGTGAGCTCTGCATGAGCTGAGGACAATTTGCACCCACCTGGGTCCAAAGGTGCAGCTCCTGAGCCACCACGGGCCTGTGGAAGCAGAGGTCCTGCTCAGGAGATGTGAAGTCTTTGGCTTCACTCTCTAAACGTGAAAAATAAACCTAATAAAAGATTTAGAGATAAATCAATAGAAGATCAGCGTGTAAACCTAATAAAAGATCGGAGGCAGCAGCTCACCCACACCGTCCACAACCCCATTCACCGGGACAAAGGCGTTTCCTTCTGAGGAAAAGAAAAAGCAGCCAACTAGGAAAAAAGAGCTTTGAATTAATGGCTACATAATTTGGCGGTGGGATTTGAAAGTTCCCCATCAAAGAGAGATTAATGGTCCAGATTAAAAAAGAAAATACTGGAAGAAACAGATGCTCCATGTTTGCACACTTGGCAGAGCAGTGGAGCAGCCCAAGGCCGTGATGGGGGCTGGGTCTGCCACAGCCTCCACCACCAGCAACTCAACCCTGCAGTTCAATAAAAAGCTCGAGCAGAATTCCTCTCGTGTCCTTTATGGCAGAGTTCAGGATTGGTTTGCTGTCAGAAATTCTTCACAACTTCAGGGCTGTGGGAAGCAAATAAATACTGGAGGAGACAAATCGTGATGGCACCATCGCTGCTGGTGGGATGCTGGGCTCTGTCCCACCAGGTGCCAGCCTTTCCCAGGATCAAATTCCTGCACTGAAGAGTGTTGCAGGTCCTTTGTGAGAGGAAAAAAAAAAAAATAATAATAAAAGTTTGCCCCATTCTTTTTTTCCTGAGGAAGAAAGGCCTTGTGAGAAAAGGAAAAAGGAAAAAGAAAGGAAAAAAACCTTGTGAGAATGAAATATGACAATTAAGAGGATGCTGACTTAGCTCTTCCAGCTAAAGCACCTTCTCATTTGAGCTTTCTTTTTCCTTCAAAGCTAAACAGGGAAAAAAAAAATTAATGATTTTTCAGGGGGTCAAATAAACGGTTTCTTTTCATTCACCCCTGAGACTCTCAGGTTTGTGTCAAGCAGTCGACGGTGATTCCAAATCGAGAAATATTATAGAATATATATCATAGAATGTAATATTATAGGTGTTAAATATTATAGATCTACAATATATAATATATAATTCATAATTTTATAGAATAGAATAGAATAGAATAGAATAGAATAGAATAGAATAGAATAGAATAGAATCTATAAAATTGTAGAATATGTAGAGCTGGAAGTAACCCAGGAGGATCAAGTCCAACTCCTGAAATAGCACACTGGTGGTTTTTTAGCACTGATAACCCAGCACAAACTCTGGGCTGGTCCCTCCCTCACTTCCTTCTGTGACTCCTTGCTGAAGTCACCACTGCTCACTCCTGGTTTGTGTCCCTGCCTGACCCCCCAGCTGAGCTCCACCTGCCTCTCTGGGCACCATCTCAAGGGCTCCAAGGATTTGGGAACTGTGGGCTTCCAGCTGCTGGAAAAGATGGGACACACCAAACATATCCCTGCACACATCTGTGGATTCATCAGTCTGTTCAAGTTGGGAAATCGTGTGAAAACTCAACACAATACAAGGATTTGTTGCATTTAAGTTAAATTCCCTTTTTTTGCTTTATTTTTGGCTTTTCGGTTGTGTATCCAGTCAAATCAACATTATTTTTTCATGTTTTGTACCTCAGCCAAGACAATGAATTCATGAAACTCTGATTATTTTTCACCTCACCAAAAGGCTTTGATGCAGAGCTGTGGCCTCAAGGTGAGGTATGCACAGGGAATCAGGGATCTGCCCCTCCCCAGACAGCTCCTGTGAAATCCCCCTTTTTCACCACGACCCCCTCATGTGACAAAGGACCTTTGTGGGTTTCATATCTTTTTTTCTTTGTGTTAGAGCCGGGATTAATTCACGGGACTCACAGTTTTGTGTTTGGACTCGGTGTTTATTAATTTTTATCTATTTACAGCCTCACGAGCCAGTGAGCTCTAACTAGCAAGTTAGAAAATTGTGGTAAAATAGAGTGCCTCTAACTCTTTCCAAGGTTATTGAAGCACTAATTACCCAATAATGAGGTGACACCTATATTATTTATATTTCTGACCCAATAATTGCCCAATCAAGGCCCTCAATGCAGGCCTTTTTCACCCAATTTGAAAAAAACACCCGAAACCAAGAAGAAGAAGGTGAAGAAGAAGGTGAAGAAGAAGCACTTAGACAATGCCCAAAATCCTCCACATTGCTTCACATATACTATTATATATTAAAAATCTTAAATCTAAGTTTTTCACCCTGTGAGATCACACAATTCCATTCAAACCACATACCCACGAGCCCAGTGCCATCACTCAATTTTGGAAGCCTGTTCCAAGTCAAATGCAGTGCCTGCCTGAGGGTCAGTGCCTTTTAGAACAGAAAGCCCAAAATTTTCAGCCTCCAGGGTTCCAGCAGACCTTCTCATCACTGCCCACCCAAACCCTGGCAAACACAGTTGTCTTTACTGAGGAAATCTAGAGAGGCAGGAACCTCTGGAGAGGCAGAACCAGCTGTGATCCCAAACCCCCTCACCAGGAATCACACCTGGAGCAGGTCGTGGGGCTCTTCAGGACCAGCAGTGCCTGTTGCAGCTTCAGAGGTCCCAAATGAGAAACCCAGTGGGAAAACCATGGAATGGGTGGTGAATTTCCCCTGTGTTTTCCCATCCCTGTGAGTGAGGAAAGCACCTCAAGGCTTTGGCTGCATCGAGGAAAAGCCCACGCCCACGGCGTGGTGACACAGCCAGGGTGGGAGTGTCACCCCTGGGAGGGGTGACATTGCTCCACTTGGGAGGGCCTCCATGTCATGTTACTTCAGAGTTTCTTAGGAAGTCAGGCTCTGATTTTAAGACATGAAATACTCGGAAAAAAAAAAAAATTAAAAAATCAGGAACCAGAACTCAAAATAGACACAGAACGCCTGAAGTGATGAAATCACAGGGAGAAACACAAAATCATCAAACTCTGACCCGTGGCCTTGCACCCTCAGTCTGAGTCAGGGGACCAGAATGACTTCATGTGTCACACTGTGCCCACAGCACCGTGTCTGCAGTGCTGTGAGTCACTGCTGGGGACACGGGGGGACGCTCTGCCATGGCTGGGGACATCTCCCTTTACGCCTGACGTCAGTGGGGATGCTTGCAGGACAAGAATGGCTGTCTCTTATCTCCAAGTAGTCATGGATTACAAGGCCAAAAGAGACTGGCTTGGCCAGCCAGCCTGACCTCCCACTGGCCCAAGCTCAGAGCTCTGAGGTTTAGGTTTAGTTCAGGTTTAATAATGATAATATAATAATAATATTAATCTGGAGAAGTGTCCACATTTGATTTACAGCTGAGGACCCCAGGGGCAGGGCCCAGCCACTCTGAGGGACAGTTTGGAGTCTAAATGGATGTGAAGGATGCAAAACCCACCACAGCAGCCATAGGAACAGCTACAACAGACCAGAGTTGAAAGTTCTGAGATATTTTAGTCTAAACAGGGCATTTCCAGTGCCTTTCACTACATCAGGGATCAGAAATCTGCCTGGTATTTAATTTGGGATGGTTGTGTTGAAGTTTTGTGACCCAGCTCAGGCTCCTGCAAAGGGCTGCTTGGCCAGGAGCTGGGGTCACCTGTCCTCACAAGTGGACAGCAGCTGGGGTCACCTGTCCTCACAAGTGGCCAGCAGCTGGGGTCACCTCAGGCACCAGTATCTTATGGGCCATCAACTTGGTGCTCAGTTTGCTGGCTGGACACATCAGGTACAGGCTTCATTTTGGAGGAAGAAGAAGAAAAAAAAGAAAGAAAAAAGAAAGAAAAAAGAAGGGGAAAAGAAGGAAAAAAAGAAAGAGAAAAGGGGGGGGATATTTGCATACTGACTCAGAGAAATAAACTTGGCTTTTCTCTGTGCCACAGACTCTGCAGGATGCTCAAACCCCAGAACTGCCCCTCACAGGGGGATTTTTCCAGTCCCAGCATTAGTGGCAGCCCTGTCCCTGCACTGCTCAGCAGGAAAGGTCAATCCAGTCACTAATCCCAGGGCAAACAGTGGCAAAACGTGTCTGGGGCATTGAGTGCAGCTTATCTGTGTTTGTGAGGAGGTGTCACCTTGCCACTTCAGGTGCGTATCAACAGCGAGGACTGGATATATTCAGTTTATTTCACTCCTTTCTCTTCCTTGTTCACAAATGCGTTTGCTAAAGCACAGGGCAAATGTTTCCCTCTGCAAAATTAACCTTGTAAGGGAGGGCAAAGGCTTAGAGAGCCTTTCCCTGTGTGCCAGCCCCCAGCAAGGGATCCTCTGTACAAGTCCAGGCTGCTCTCTGTCCACACCAGGGTGTTCCCAGGCCTGCCCTGGAATGATTCCCCTCTACCCCAGACAGGGAGAGCTCCCTCCTCCTTGCAGAGAAATAGAAGCTGAACCTCTGGGCACTGTGCAGAAAGCTGACACATCCTGCTGGGACATTGATCCAAGCAGGAAGGACGGACACGGGAGACACATCCAGGGAAGGGAGGGTGCATCAAGCAGATCACTTTGGCCGCAATCCTCTGGTCATGGGAGATCCCTCTCCTGTCCCCAGGTGTCCTCTGTGTCCCCTGACGGAGCTCAGGTAGGGGACACCTGGTGACACTTACCCCAAGGTCATGGCCCCACAGGGTTCTGCTGTTTCCTTCTGCCCTGAGGAGCAAGTCAGCGAGGTCTGCAGGACAGGCTGGTCCTGAGAGGACACCTGGGACAAAAGTGACAAGCCAGGGCAGTCAGTGAGCACTGAATGATGGAGGTTTGGGGGTGCTCAGGTGACCTGGGGGTGTCAGGCCCCTCACAGGACACCAGGTGTATTGGGGGGTCACTCTGCAGGGACTTGGGGCTGGTCAAATACATAAGCAGGAGCACTGGGGTCTCCACCAAAGGTAAGCTTTGGGCAGGTTTGAAATATTTCCTCTAATCAATCAGGAGTAAAATTGTCTGAATTTCAACAATCAAATGTTGAAATGACCGCGGGTTGTTTTAAAAATCCAAATTTTTATGTCGTTTTGGTGGCTAAGAAGGGCTCGAAAGGCTGAAAAACTCGTCCCAAAATCAAGTGTGAAATAAAAGTTGTTGGATGCCTGCCTTATGAGGAGCAATCTCAGCTGACTGCTGGCTCTCAGCCTGGGCACTGGTAACACCTTATGGGGATGGGAAGGATAGTGTGGACTGAAAATAAAATCAAATCCATGATGAGAACGCGCTCAAACAGACTGCAAAATAAATGGAGATGGAACAGCCACGAGGATAAGAACAAAGACCTGGAATTGCTGAAACGCACCAGGGCTGAAGATGCCACGGGATTGAAAGGATCAGGTTGTCTCCCGCAGTCCGTCGGGATTAACACAGCTCCAAGGAATTCGCTAACTGTTTTGTTAATATCTGGAAAGATAGTGGGAGACGCTTTCCCAGCAAGCTGAGATAACACACAAGTGTCTGCTCCACCCCCGAGAGGAGGAGGGTGTCGAACCGCAATCAGGGAAAAAACAAAAGTTTTAACTGATCGCTTACAAACTTCAAAGTTAAACAGCTCCAATAACCCGAAACCGAGGGTCTGGAAGAGGGGGTTGCTCTCGTGGGATGATGATATTTTTAATAAATCTAGGAATGCCATGAAATATTTACAGGGCTGGGAGAAAACAAATGCTGTGGCAGGTTTCACATAAGGGCAGCGGGGAGGTGATCAGGGAGCTGTTCCCCTGCCATAAACACCTCGGGAAGCTCCGGGAATGGATGTCACATCCCCAGAGCCTCTGGAGGTGGTCACATCCCAGCGTTAAAAACAGCTGCTAAACGGGGTTTTCAAAAGAAAACGCAGGAAGGTGTAGGAAATCTGCCTCGTGGTGAAGAAAAAGGTGATGCGGTCAGTGTGTTTAATTTATCTGCCTGCGAGACGCCGGAAAAACTCGAAGTGGAAATAAGTCGCAATTAAGAATGCAAGGGAGGAGCCTTTGCTTAGGCAGGAGCAGTTGATTTTGGCATGGGATGCGTTTTCCAGCAGGTAATATCTGAATACAAGGATTGCAGGGCTTGGAAAAGCATTTCTGATGTGTTTGGTTCAAAGGAAAGAAGTGGAGGAGTCCATGAGTTGACATTCAGGCAGTCACACAAGGAACTGGAGTCATCTCTGCTGGTCTCTCACTGTCTACGAAGGCTTTCCAGAAATGTCCTCCACTTAGAGATTCAGCAGATTCATTGCAATATTTGGGAAGTGAGTATTTGTCCTCCATATCTTCATGAAGCACTATCTATAAAAATTAATGAATAGAAACAATTATTCCTAAAAATAAAATCTAGAAAAATAATAATTATCTAGAAAAATAAAGGTGCTTCAATCTTTCTCAAAGAATTGCTCCATCTCTCTAAACATTACAGAATGCAGAGAAAATAAACTGTCTGGAGTTAGCTGATTACACAACGTATTTCACAGAAGGGAAAAAAAAAATCATTTAAGCTGACAAGAAACTGGAGGAATTTCCAACATCAGGCAGAAAGCACTAACCATGAAAGTAAAAATGAATCCAGCTGAAATGTAATGTTTTTTTGGAGGATGTTTGGTCAGTTTGGCTGTGGTGCCCATGGGGCTGGCTGCAGGGGCTGCTGGTGCTGGGTGTGAGAGGGGGCGAGGGTTGCTCTTGGCTCCAGGTTGTGTTTTATGGCCTCTTAGTGTCGCCCTGATTTTTCAGCCTTTACAAATGTAAAATGTTTTACATTTCTACCGGAGCTTTCTCACTGCATTGTAAAATAAACAAAGAGTGATGTTTGGTAAACGATACGTTCCTTTCCAGGCGAAAGGACAAAATTCATGGACTTCTGGTTTAACTAGTGGGGTCAGAGAGGTGTTAACCTCGTCCCCCAATCGCTGGTCAAAGCCCAAACCCTATTTAAACCCTGAACCCAAAATAAACTTCTTCTTTCTCCTTTCTCAGCTTGAAGGTGTGAGCATGATCTTTTCATGGCGACATCTTAGCTCACGAAACTGCTGACTGCCCTGCTTTAGGTGAGCTGGGAAACACTGATTCACAAAGCCCCCGACATTTTTTGTTGGAAATGTCTTAGTTTGGGGACAACTTTACTGTTCACACCTGGAGCTGGGCCTTCCAGAGCAGCAGGCACAGTGAGAACAGCACCTGGCCCCAGTGCAGCCAGCGGGGTCACCTCTGACTGGGGACACTGGGACTCCCCCAGGTACTGGGAAACAGCTTGGGCAGCTGTTGCCCTTATCTGATTGACAGCTGTCTATCTTGGAAACATCTGGAACATTCCCTGTTCGAAGGTAATGTAGAAAGTTTCAGCCCCTTTCAGACCAAAACCGAATTTCAAGTATTCATTTTCTTGGAAATCACACTTTCCAACCAAGTTTCGATTTCTTTTCTTGGGAGATTTCTTTCTAAAGAAAAGAAGAGATTCTTCTAAAGAGGTTTCTTTCTAGGTTTCTTTCTAAACCTTTGTCTCATGGGGACCAGCAAACAGGATTCTCCCCGTGGCTGGGTCCAACCACAGATGGACCTGGCTGTGCTGGATCCCTGAGCAGGTGGAATTCAGAGATATGCCCGAGCTCCTACAAACAAGAAACAAAATATTTGCATAAAATCCACTTCCCCTCCACCTGTGTTATTGCTTCCCTGGCTGATGAAACACTGGCCTATTTCCATAACAATCAAAATGCCTGAAGAAATGGCCCAGAAGTGCTCAGGACTGGAGCACTTGTGACAGCACTGATGGGATCAGGAGTGCAGAGAAACCCTTGAGGCTCTGAGAAGAGAAGAAATGGAGCTTTTCTTTGTATATTTATTTATGTTGGTCCTAATGTTTCTGCTGCATTTCTCCACCATGAGGACAAAGCTGTTAATGGTATTAAATCTCGAAAATTTAATCTTGAAATCTTAAAAAAATAACTCTTGAATGCTACTTATTACATGCTCCTATGCAAAAAAAGAAAAAAAAAGCAAAATCAGGGGGCATTTGGACTGCATGGACTCCCCTCTGATGTTATTAAAGCTCCAGGCTAAAATTATTTTCAAGATCACATGAGAAATATATAACAAGAGAAGACTAGCTCAGGTTAAATTCATTTTTGCTGGGGGTACACTGCACAGAGTAGCTGCTGCAATCCACGATTTTTTTTTGAACAGTTACTTTATTTAATATTGTGCCATTTGATTAGCTCTCCTATCAGATGTGCAGGCACACGTTCAGCTGCTTCCCAAATGGCTTTGAAAAAAATTTTTTTTTTTTTTTCTCTTCTTGTTTCTTGTGTCCCTTCCCCAATCCTGCAGCTGGACGCTCTCGGGTGCTACGTCAGGGAAAACGGCGCCGAATTGGCGTTTTCAGAAGTGCAAAATAATGTCAGCGAGAGAATAGTTTCGTTCAAGGGAAGAAAAAAAACTGAACCACAAGAGCAACAAGACATGACAGAACGCGGTTTCAATTCAGCTCTCTGAGCAACGTGAACTTCCACTTTCCAAGAAGCAGGAAAATGCCCGGATTTTGCCTCTCTGCGAAGGCGTTACGTGGATGTTTCACCTCCTGAAGACCCTGTTTCCCTTCTTCTGGGATGTCCCTGTTTCAAAACTGGGAGAAATTAAGTACAAGAGGACCCATAGGAAAGAAAGCAACGCCCTTGCTGTAGCTGCTGTGCAGATGTGCCTGGACAGTCTTGTAGGTACCCACAAAATATGAATTAAATGCATTTACTGCCATTCCTGCAGCTGAGCTGAGGAGCTGGACCAGCTCTGCAGAGCAGGAACATGCAGCAAGGCAGGTGAGAGGGAAATGTGCTCCCTGGGGCAGGGGACATCCAGGGAATGGACAAGATCTTCCCAAAGGTCAGGGCTGAAGGATGCCTGGTGCTGACTCTGCTCCTACTGATCAGAGTCCTCCATCCCTGCCCATGATGGAGGGGTTGGAGCCAGGTGATCTTTAGGATCCATTCTGTGATTCTGTGGTATTTCTGCTCTTACACCGTGTTCTGACTGTGCCTATTGATGCTGTGCTTGGGCCCGAGCAAACAAGTCAGGTGTGGGCCAGAGGGGAGCTTTATCAGCATATCCAGGCCTCAAACACTGCCAGTGAACAGTCAGCTTATGTCCTGTTGTGTGTCACTATTCCAGGATTCTGAGTCCCACTGCCAGCATCAACTCACTGCTCACCCTGGTCCTCTGGGTTTAAAGTTGGGTGGAAGAGACACTGCCTAGTTCAGTGCCTTGTCAATTGACTGGAATGGAAAACAAATAGAGACCCAAAAGCTTTTGGATGGACAATCTCATGGGCACAGCCTCAGCTCATAGCTCCAATCTCTGGGGAGAGACCACTGGTCTGCAAACTGGGAGTGCCAGGGCTGGGAAGGACCATGGGATGCACAGATTTCCTCAGGAGAAAGTCGCTGGAGTAGATAAGGAGGCACCCTCAGCACACTCCCTGCACCCCAGGTAGGACACGTTAATCTGCATTTTCCTGCGGGAAAACAAATGCATTTGGCAAAAACTCGGGCGTATTTTGCATGTGGCAATGTGGGTTTATGCAACTCCAGAGCACTTCAGTAGAAGATTTCTGAATAAATACATCGGGACTAATGTTTATTTATCAGAGATAATTCTCCTGTGAGAGAGGCACATCCCATCTAACGCCGGCCCCTGTAGGACCCTCCCCTGGTCCTTGCAGCTCCAGGCACAAAGCAGGGCCTGACTGCCTGGGTGTCCTCAAAGCAGCTCAACCTCCCTCTCCCCATCCCTTCCAACTAATCAATTTAGGAAATTTAAGGTATTTACAGCTCGGGATCTCCTGTTTGTGGCCATGCAAATGAACCGCTGCCGGAGCTTGTCGGGGGCGCTGGAATACACAAAAGCCTTTGTGATGTGCTGATTGCTCACACCGGGCTCACCCTCCTGCCGGGCGGCTGATTGAGCTGCCACCTTTCCCAAACCATCCTTTTCCCAGGCAGCTGGAAGGGTGTGGTGCTGCCGGCATTTTTTTTGTTGTTTTTTTGCAGCGGCAAAGCCAGTTTGAGAAATTCCTGCCCCCGCCCCTCCAGTTGTGTCAATACAGCTGTCGGCGGGGCGGTGTGGCAATCCGGGGTGGCTCACACGGGCACGCAGCGGGAATAATCGGGAGGAAGTATTCGTGAACACCTGGCTGATGTCAGCGCTGCGGATGTCAGGAGGAGCCCCGTGCAAGCAGAGGGGACACGAAACTGCAGCGGGAATGAGCAGCCAGGGGGTGGAAAATCTTTAAAACCAGTTTCCCTCCAGTGAAAACCCCATGAGCTGACACCCTAGGGTGCCAACAAGAGCAGAGCAGTGGGTTATCCAGAGTGACATTTGGGAAACGTGGACAAGTGTTGTTGGCCCAGTGTGAGCAAGAGGCTGGGCTAGAGATCCCCACAGGTCCCTCCCAATCGCCACTGAGAGTCACTGACTTCAATAATTGAGAATATTCCTGTGTTTTCCGAGACCTGGCATCCTCTGGTCCCCAAGACATCAAAAAGTGGTACCAGCACAAGAATGAAGGTCTGTAACCTCTCCAGGAGCAAGCCAGCAAAACAAACCTCTCATCCTGCCATAAATTGTGTAACTTCAAGCTGAAACCATGAGAACTGTATAGATGAGTGGGGGAAAAAAATTCCCTGGTGCCATGAAAATAATTGGTCCACAGCTGCCAGAGAAATACAGGAAATTAGAAGGATAAAATCACCATCCTGGGGAACAGCAATGGCTTTATAAGCAGACAAGATGGCCTGGTGAAACCATGGAGCAGAACAGCTGAGTCATGGAGACTTTGTAAAAACTGTGTTTTTAATAAATGCTGTCTGAGAGAAGCAGCTCTGCAAGAAAACCACACTGAGTTGGGTTGGGTCACCCATACCTGAGACTCTGGGATTGTTGCTCTGTGCTGAGTTCCAGGGTTTTTAGAGCAGAATTCACGACATGCAGCAGATTAAACAGTTATTGGGACTGATAGCAACACTGATCTCTCTTTTTTGTTGGCAAAGCTTAGGTACATCCTGATGGACAACTGGGAGAGTGGCTCGAAATCAATGCATGTGTCAAAAGGAGAAGCAGCTGGGATCTGCACAGAGCAATGGGTTAAAAAGCTAATTGGTTCCTCCAGGGACCAAGAAAATGGTGCCAGGAGTTTTGAAATTATCAGTGAAGACAAAAAGAGAAAGATGAGTGAAAATGAGAGAATCCTACAAGCATGAAATGAGCCTCTTCAAATGGGTTTTTACACGGTGAAACAGTGAAAAAGTGAGTGTGTCAAACAGGTTTGTCAACGAGCTTCGGGCTCAGCTGCCCACTGGCTGGTTAATGTTTGGCAGAAATGAGCACTTGGGCAGCAATGAATGCTGTTTGATTCGAGAGGAAGGCTGTGATTCATGTTCCTTACACTTTGTTCCTGTTGAATATTGCCACTCTGGATTGTAGATGTAGACAAAAAGGAGAATGCACAGGGATGTGCTTCCAGGGCACAGCCCCAGAGCAGGGAGCAGCAGCTGTTTCTTGTTGGCCGCAGCTCAAAAAGCCAAAACTCTGCCAAGCCAGCCCTAGATCAGCTCTGACTCCTCAGTTTAGGAAGGACATTGAGACACTTGAGCACGTCCAGAGGAGGCCACGAGGCTGGTGAAGGGCTGGGAACACAAACCCTGTGAGGAACAACTGAGGGAGCAGCTGGGGTTGTTTATCCTGGAGAAAAGGAGACTCAGGGGTGACCTGATCACTCTCCACAACTCCCCAAAGGTGGCTGTGCTCAGGGAGGGCTGGTCTCTTTCTCCAGGCAGCACTGACAGAATGAGAGGACACAGCCTCAGGCTGCACCAAGGGAAATACAGGTTGGATGTCAGGAAAAGGTTTTTACAGAAAGGGTGATAAAGCACTGGAATGGTCTGCCCAGGGAGGTGGTGGAGTCACCATCCCCAGATGTGTTTAAGCAAAGACTGGATGTGGCACTGGGTGCCAGGGTTTAGTTGAGGTTAGGGTTGGGTTGGACTCGATGATCTCAGAGGTCTCTTCCAACCCAGTGATTCTGATTCTAATTCTGATTCTGATCCTGATTCTGATTCTTATTCTAACCCTCCAAGAGCTGCCTGGTGTTCTCCCAGGTCTCCCAGGCCTTGTACTCCCAGCCTTTCCCAGCTGTGCCCGGCAGCACAGGTTGGTTTAACCCGTTTAGCACGTCGGTGTTGGAACATGCAGGTGCACCAGGCTGAGAGCTCCAGCCATTCCCACCAGCCCTAATGGGCTGCTGGGTGCAGCCAGCCCACAGCAGGTCCCAGCCAGGCTCTGGAATCTGGCACGGGCAGTGCTGCAGCTCTGCAGGCCCGGGCACACTGAAGACAGCTCGTGGGAGATGAGTTTGCTTCGTGGTGACCTTCTCAAAAGCACACATGGGGTTTGATTGGCAGCCTGGAACTAGCCAAACCCATCAGTGTAGTGCTGCACTGGCTACTGAAGAAATCAAAACTCGGGAGGAATGGTTGTTTTGGACTGTGTTTGCACGTCTGGCAAGATTTGAATGTGAGTAACCCCAGGAATGTGTTTTTCCATCCATTAGATGTGCTTTGCTGCCCCGCTCTTGATGTTGGTATCTCTTGGAGCCAGGCTGAGCAGACGTGCCTGCACTTGTTCCACCAGGATCCTTCTGGGCCTTTGGCTGAGCTGAGCTCTCACGAGGCAGGGATCCCTGCCAGGTTTTTGCCTGAGAAGACACCTTGCCCACCTTCAGCAAAGCTGAGCAGAACTCTGGGGTTTGCAGCGTGAAAGAGCTGCCAAGGACGAGCTCCTTCTCCTGCCCTGGAGGGAGCGGGAAGAGACGAGGCAGGGAACAGCTATCCAAACGAGTTTGTACACACATGAATCTCTAATGTGCTGCCTAGGAGAGACTTTGGAGCTCTGGTGTGGAAGAGCCTGTGGAGAGTCTTGTGAGGATCACAGCCCTGCCCTCCGGGGAGGACGGGGCAGGCAAGCACAAAGCTCTCCACTGGCATTTGGCTACCCCAGCCCAGCCCCTGCAGATGGGTCTGGGAGCAGCAGAGCCACGCAGGGCTGTGAGGACACAGAGCAGCTCCAGCTCGGTGAGTTGGTGTCTCCTGGATTTACCTGGTCCTGCAGGAAATTCCCAATAAAGTGCCAACAAAGCTGCCAGGTGTCAGTGACTGCCCAAGGGATGCATCGAGCAAGGCAGGGGTTGATTTCAGATTGCAAACATTTTATGGTTCCATATCTGAAGAGTAAACCACGCTCTTTTGCCAAGAGAGGGACAGCAGGTTTTACCAGCACCAAGAATAAAGAAGATTTCAGTAATGACCCTGGTTAGGCCCAAGGGAAATGCTGCTTTCAGATATGCTGCTGGATCATTCTGGGAAAACTTTGGGGAGTGCTAGACACCTCACCAGAAATCAGAGTNGGGCCCCAGGGAAATGCTGCTTTCAGAAATGCTGCTGGCTTCTGGATCATTCTGGGAAAACTTTGGGGAGTGCTAGACACCTCACCAGAAATCAGAGTCCATCTCAGAGGCATGAATTCCCTGAAGCATCTCCCTCTCCCTGACCAAGCCACACTACTTCAGCTACAGCTGTGAGCAGGGAGACAACCTCTAAAGGTACGCTGGGGAATAATCAGGTACCAAAGCAAACTCTACCACTGAAAAATCTCCCTGGAGGAGCGAGACACTGAGGCTCATTAACAGTGCTCACCTTCCACAGCAGTTAAATTCACATTTGGCATGACCCTGAGTGGACAATCAGCCCTGCTGGGCACCAGCACCCACCCTGACACCCCCTCCCTCCACTGCCCTCACCCAGAGGGCAGTTTTGTTTCCTTGTTTTGTACCCTGACAAGGAAACTCCTGCCCATGGCACTCCAAGGACAAGCTTGCTTCTCGCTTCCAATGGGACCTTAAAATGGGTTTATTTGTTGTCTTCAGTTGTGTCTCCACCACCTGCTCTGCCCCACAACTGTCCACACCCTTCCCCAGGCCCTTTGGACTTTCCAGCTGAGTTGCTGGCTGAACCTCACCAGCTCCCAGTGCTCCCAGCCTTATGCCTGCCATGAACTGCCCCTGGGAACCCCCAGCCTGTTGCTGACGTTTGAAATGGGGCACAAATGCATTCAAACTAAGTGATGAGTTCACTGTGTAACCAGAAACGACTGATGAAAGGAAACACGGGCTTTGAAGGTCCCTGCCACAAGATCAGCTCCTGGCTCCTCCATGCCACCCTCTGCCAAAGCTGTCCAGGGCAGCAGTGCAGGGGTTGCCCAGTCTGACCGTGGTGCTCCCTGAGGCTGTGTCCTCTCCTTCTGTCAGTGCTGCCTGGAGAAAGGGACCAACCCCACCTGAGCACAGCCACCTTTGGGGAGTTGTAGAGAATGCTCCTGGAGCTCTGGCAGCCTCGGGGCCGTGCCCAGCACCCTGTGGGGGAAGAACCTTTCCCTAATATTCAGTGTAAACCCCTCACAATGAGGCAGGTAAGCATCCCGTGCCCCCCTGGGTTTCCCTGCCCCAGCCCCATCCCACAGCCTGGATCTGTGTGCACCCTTTGCTGGGCTCTCCAGGGCAGGAACAGCTCCTGTCACCAGTGTGAGCACAGCAGGGCCTGGGGCTGCCCCAGGACATGGTGAACAGCAGGGACAGGAGGGGAGGAGGACATGGAGACACCCCAACAAAGAGGAAATGGGTGCAGCCATCCCTTTAGCTGACCCAGCTCTGTTTGCAACCCAGGAGGATTTAGCATGATTGGAAACTCAGCCCTGCTCCCCTGGGACTGGCTTCAGCACAAATGGCTGCTGCCAGATGAATTTTGCTCAGGAGTGTGACCTGCTTGAGCTGCCCTGTCCAGGGGCATTTGTTCTGCTGACACATAGCCCTGGCTGGGGGATGTTCACAAGCAGCTTCTGGCACAAAGGAATGTTCCCACTCCTCCCACACTGGTGCAGAGCGGAGTAAATCCTCTTTGATCAATGCAAAATCCAGTGTAAAACAGGAGTATCCAGCCCAGGCCATTTAACTCTCCATAAGATATAAGAGGGCTCGTAATCTTCATCAGCGTTGCTTCCTCCTTGAAATGCTTTTCATTAGCTGCTCATTCAGTGAGCACAACCACTTCTGCTGCCTCAGCAAAACACATGCCACACTTCTTGCTCAGCAGCAGAAGGCAAACGTTTTATTGCATTTTAATCGCTGGCAGCTTCAGCAGTTTGCTTCCTTCTCTCCGTGTTCCTTCCACCCATCCTAGTGAGGAGCCTCTATAAACTTTGATTGCTTGGCCAAAGCCACACAGGAGCTCCTCAGCCTCCAAGTCCTGGGGGAGCTGAAGGTTGGAAGCTTGGTCATCTCAGTGATCCTGTTGTGGGAGAAGTGAGACAGGCTGAGCACAGCTGATCAGCTGCCCTGCCGAGACCTTTGCTGTGACACCAGCCTTGCTGGAAAATTCCGTGTGAAATTTTTTTTATTCTGAAAATAATGATTTCATGGAGCCGTTTCAGGGGAACATTTCAATGAGCAAGAAAGAAAAAAAAAAAAAAGAGAAGATGGTTTGAATTGCAAAATGAGAAAAGCCACTGATGGTGTGTGCCTTCTCCCAGCTGAGCCATTGAGGAAGCAGAAATGTTCCATGACAGCCCATGGTCAGGTTGGGGCTCACAGCCCACTGCCAGAACATGGTTCAGCCTTACTCTGACCCTGCAGCTTCAAGCCAAGAACTGCTGAGTGGCCAGAGGAAGGCTGATGGACCCTGGCTGACTGGGTCCAGCCCAGTGACTGGGATCTCTCAGCTGCTCAGTGTCCCTGACAGCTCTGTGGGTGATGCCCAAGGCCAGGCTCTCTGAGGTGTCCACGTGCAGATCGCTCCTTTCCCCGGGCAGACCCTGCCCTGCAGCGTGTGACCACTGCTCCTCTCCCAGGATCGGCCTTCCTGTGCCTCTGAGTCACACCGAGGCTTTCAAAGAAAATTTTGGTGCCTCATTTCTTCATTTTCCTGTGTCTGGGGATTTTCCAGCCTCTGATCCACACCCCTCACGCTGTGGCAGTGCAACTCATCCTCCTCACTCCTTCTGCTTGCTTGAGCCTGATCTTTAATGTGGCTGTAATTCTGCTCACAGCCCCCACATTAAGGTGAGAGTTTGGTTTGTTGTGCTGCTGCACCAATGGCAAGGTGGGCAGGAGATGGGGCAGGGAGGGTGTGCCAGAGCCCCCCACCAGCTGCTGATGAGCACCAAACAGGCTGGGTGAGGGCTGACAGGACCTGTCACTGGCCAAGGATGGGACTCCAGGACCTGCAGTGGGGCCACCAGCATCCCACCAGCAGTATCAGCCTTTTTCCTACTCAGGCACCTCACTTAGTTTCAGCAAAAAACCCCATTGACCCCCCATTTACCCCATGTAGCTCTATGACAGGGTCAGGTCCAGGTTGTGGCCATCAGCCATGCCTCACCCTGTGCAATTCCCTAAAGAAGAGGGTAAATTCGGCACAGAAACTCCAGGGAGGAAGAACAAAGGTGGGTCCCTTCCCTTCCCTTCCCTTCCCTTCCCTTCCCTTCCCTTCCCTTCCCTTCCCTTCCCTTCC
>VXBN01001972.1:164320-198043 GCA_013397395.1 Sinosuthora webbiana
CCCTCCCCTCCCCTCCCCTCCCCAGGAGCAGCAGAGGGGAAGGGATGATGTAAGGGACACCTTCACCCTGAAAGTCACAAGAGCAAGGATTTTCAGGCTGCACATGGCCCTGAAAATCCTCGCTGTTGTTTGAAGCTCTCCTCAGCACTAGTGGGATTTTCCTGCCCTGTTTCCTAAAATCCCCACCGTGGTTTTCGGTGCTAACGAGGTGTAAAGGCAGTTTCTGTGGTAAATACAGGAAGGTGGGACTTAGGAAGCTTCAGGAGCTGCAGTTTCACTGTTCTTCCTCCTGCTAATGGCAAGGGCATTGTGGCCTCCAGCAAGGTCATGTGGAGGTTATTTCCTGCCCCACTGTAAACCTGAGGAGCTCTTGGCTGCCAGTGACTGCACTGCACAAAGGGGTTGGTGTGTCCAGCTCCCACCCCTGCGTGGAACAGCCCCAGGGAGAGCTCTGCCCTTCCAGACGTGCTGCTTCCTAAGGAGGAGCAACTGAGAGGAGAGGCCTCAAAGGCTGGACTCTCTCTTCCCAAAGAAAACTTTCCCTGGTGCCCTGTGTCCGTGCAGGATGGCTGAGCCCCCCAGAGGCAAACCAGGGGTCTCTGGAAATCCAGAGAAGGTCCCTTAGCTCATCTCCCTTAGGCTAGGTAGGGGTTAAGCCACGCTTATCTCTTCATCAGCCTGGGCAGGAGCATCCACAACCTGAGTTTCTCCCCTTTTCTCAGTAGCTCTCCCCTTCTCCCTTGTTTTTACCACTTTGCATCCATGTTTTCCAATGTAGCAAACACAAGTGTTCTGCACTGGGGCCTCATTCCTGGGCCTGTGACTGCTCAGATGAGCCACTCAACATGTGCCAAAATGCTTTTCTGCAGAACTGCTGGACTGTTCCCCAGCAAATGTCCTGTCAGTAGCTGGATTGTTTGAATTTCCAGGGAAATCAAGGGCAAACTGCAGATTGGCCGGGTGATTTCCCACGGAACAATTTTATCAAAACTTCTGGCAGAGCAAGTGCCTGGTTTGACAGAGCCTTTCCAGGGGTGGGTGGGCATGGAGAGCAGGGGTCCAAGCAGCACCTTTGTTTGGGCAGCCAGAAGTTTGGCTTCACTCCTCACTTGTGAAGGATCGTGCTCCCCAGGCACAGGCTGTAGGAACAACCATCTTCATCAGGAGTGTGTAATTAAATTTCCACTGGGCCAGGAGAAGGCTGGTGTGCACGGTGCAGAAAATACCCACTCACATACCTGAGCTGCACCTTTCCAGGGTGACATATGAGCCTGTCTTCAGTGATGTGACCCCAACTCACCTCTTCTCAAGCATGATTTGAGCTGCTGCAGGTTTCGTGCTGCTCATAAACCAAATATTGGGGGAAGAACTCTGTGCTTGTGTTTTTTCCCCTTTTCACACACCAAGTTTCCATTTCCCATAAGCAGGCAGCACAAGTTTAAGCCTCCTGAGAACATCTTCACATTTCTGGTCTGGGTTTTCAGTGAGACATCATCGAATACTAGATGGAACAACACACTCCACCCTAAAAGAGAGACCTAGGAGAGATAGGGTCCTGCACAGGACCACTCCAAAAATCACCCCAGGCACATGGTGGGATTTTTGGGGTGTCCTGTGCAGGGCTGGGGGTTTTTCAATGCTCCTTGTGGGTCCCTCCCAAGCCAGGGCTGTTCTGTGGTTGCAGTGAGGGACATCACAACACCCAGCATGGGAAAAACCACGCTGCTCCCTGGCTGGTTGATATGTGCTATTGTTAGCAGCAGTAATCCTGAGGTGCAGGAGCTGGGAGGGATTAGGAAGGAAGAGCATTCTCCCTGTGCTGTGGGGATTGCACAGTAAATTTCCACAGGCTGGTGTGCACTGAGGCGAGTGAGGGTTTCTCAGCCACAGCACTCCTGGAACTGCTGCTACAGTTGTGGGCTCTTTAAACAACACAGGAGTCAAGAAAAAAGTTGTGCCACTATCATGGAAGTGTAAAACCCCAAAAATCCTTGGTTTTTTCCAGAACACTGGTAGGGCTAAAATCTGCTTTTATAATAATTTTGTTTCTGCTGCTTGGATTTGGGGCAAGGATTGCTTTCCTAGGAGCACAGGGTGGCTGGATTCTTTAACAATGAGTTTCCAGCATTGCCAGTCATTGTCAAACCCCACAAGTATGAAATCAGATTAGAAGGTATTTAAGAATTAAAAACACACTGGATCCTATTTTGCCTACTCCATTCTGCCCTCACTTGTGTTCTCAAGCTTTTCTGCTTCAACTAACCTGGCAATAAAGAGGCTCAGATTTGCCTCCACAGTGGATTTGTGGTGGGAAACCTGTGCCTGCTCACGTAGGTCCTTCCCTGTCCAGCTGCACCATGATCTCTGCTCATCATCCAGCCCCCTGTCCTCAGGCATCCTCTTCCCACTGGAAAGCCACAGCCAGCCAAATCTATGGCCCCAGGCAGCCTTGGCCATCCAGCTCTGCCATGCTGGCACCTGCAGGGACAAGAGTGACATCTCAATGTGACAATCTCACATTGACAACCCCAATCCCGTGGATTTGGGTTTGTTGGAAAGCTGGGCTGTGCCAAACAGCAGCAGTGTGGCCTGTGAGCAGAGCCCAGCCAAGGCTGAGTGTGCAGTGTCTTCATTTGGAAGCAAAACCCAGCAGGAAGGATGGGGGTGGTTTTTTTTCAGGTTTTGTTACGTAAAAGTGATTTAAACACTCCTGCCTTTGGTGAGTAGCCAGGACTGATCTGTGTCCACAGAGGCACCAAGGAGGGCACATGCTCGAGGAGATACATCCTCCTGCATGCCGTGGATCTCCTTCCCCATTCACATGGGTGTCAGCCACAGCCTCGTCCAGGTTTCCCCTTGGCAGCGTGACTGGAGCCGTTGTCTGCAGTCCTTACCACTCTTATTTTCCACAGGGCTATAACAGGAGATGGAGCAGTGACATGTGACAGACTGATTTAGGCCCTGCTGAGAGGATGTTTACAGAACTGGGACACGGGTGACGTGTGACAGAGAAGCAGGATGTCTTTGCTCCTCTAACTCTGTGGCTCAGCAGAGCTTAACCTGTTTGCTCCTTCCAGAAATGTCCCAAAGGGAACTGTGAGCATCTCCAGGCGTTTCCCACCAACGTTCAGCCAGTGTTGTTGCCACCAGGGGTGACAGGAATGCTCTGTCCTGGGCCAGTGCCATGCCTGGCATGACCATAATGGCGAAGAACCACATCCAGACATTGGGGCAGGTGTAGCACAACTTGATTTCCCATTTCTTTTGGGAATTTCAGCAACAGCTGTAGGCATGCATCTCTTCAGAGCCAGAGACTGCTTGCAGCTGCAGATGTTTCTGTCCCTTTCCTGGGCAGAAGTACAACCCTTCTGGTGAGAAATACACCTGATCATCCTCATGTTGCATCCTGAGAATTAGAAACTTTCCCCATGAGCGTGTGTGTGAGTGCTCCAGCCAGTGCTGATGGGAGCAGACAGAGAGGATGGGAGGCGGCCAGTGAACCCAGAATAACTCTAGAAATTATTGGACTTTGCACTGAAAATTACCTGGTGCCTGATTGCTCTGACCAGAGGCCAAATGAAGGCTGTGGGGTGGTCCCTGCACCATCAGGGTGTGGCCCCTGCTCTGAGCCACACCCGGGTGGGGCTGCACAGGTTGCTGCTCTGGGCACCAGTAAATCACCAAGAAAGGGTTTGGAAGTTCCCAGAGCTGGTGCTGTGTTTGGGTCACTTGGCCAAGTCCTAAGGCAGGTGCTTTGTCCCTGCAGTGAGCAGGAAGGCTCTGGGGCCAAGACGTGCCCCAGCAGTCACAGGCAGAGATCACATCCACAGCCTGAGTGTCCCCAGCTCCACCCTCCCCTCGCTGGGCCTGGCAGGATGTTCCCATGACATCCACGTCTTACGAATATCAACTCCACATCATCTCAACTGTACAGCTCCCCCCAGCCTGCCAGGCCTGTCTGCTGCCTGTGAGCAGCACGAGGTGGGAAGGAAGCAGCTGGTTCCCCTCTCAGCCCTTAAGGCTGTGACTTGCTCCATTCCGACACAGGCCACACCTGCCCTCTCTTAGACCTCGTTTCTTCCCAAGGGAATCTGCTGATGTGAGTGCATAAGAGGCAGGAAATGTGAAAATTCAAGACCTGCTGGTGAAAGGAACTCCCTTAACCTTGCCTATCCCAGCATCTCGGGACTCCGGCCAGGAGCTGCAGTCCAAGGCATCAGCACAGCCCAGGGCTCAGTGTGCTGCAGTCAGGAATGACACACACTCCCCAGCTGCATCCAGGGCATGTGGCTTCCCAGCCAGCAAAGACCTGAGTGCCAGGGGCCACAGCATGCAGAGAAACTGTTCCCCAAAAGGGCTGTGATATCTCATGTCTGGTTTTCACCACTGTTCGGTCTGTTTTGAAGCAGCACAAGGCACTGCAGGTTCAGCTCTGTCTCCATTTATGCATTTGTACAGGCTCTTGCACATTTGTTGATGCTCAGCACCTGCCAGAAGCCTCTTCTGAATCCCTACCCCAACACTCAACCTGCACTGCTGAGTGCAGAGAACACAAAATTTAACGGGGGTCCAAAATTTTCCTTGTTACCTTGAGATTGTGGATGTTCCTGTCATTCTAGAAATAGCCGGTAAGATTTCAAGGCTCCCCCAAGTGCTAACTGATCTCATGAATGCCACAGGTGAATGACATGCTCCGTTCCTGCTGTTTGAGCTGCACTGGTGACATCTTTGTTCCGGGAGATGTGCCCGCAGTAACTCACAGAGGAGCTCGTTAAAGTCCTTTGGAGGAGCTCATGAGCTCTCAGTGGTGGAGGAGGTTGCATTAGATACAAAATGATCACAAGCTGCTTGCACAGAATGCCCACAAAAAGGTGAAAGGATGATAAAAGAGGTCTGGGAGACACAGCAAGGTGGCAGCTAATCCCCTTCCCACACAGTGGTGCTTCTGGCACAGTGTCTGACCTGGATTTAAAATCCTCTCATACTGGAGTCACAGGATTTTCCCCAGCATTTGCCCTTTCTAATGGTCAAAAGGTTTCCACTTGTCTTGAACCAAAACGTTCTTTTTTTATAGTTTATTTTCACTACTTCTCCTCTTTTTGGCCATGAACACTTGTTGCCTTCAGCTTTGTGCAGACTTTCCTCTTGAAATGTGTCTCAGCAGCTGTAGAAGCTGTGCCTGCCATTGTAAAACACCAAATTTGCAGGGGGCGTGTAAGTGGTTCCCCCTAAGGCTCCACCTTTCATCAGCACACACACATCCACACGCTGGAATTCTCCTCTGATTATTTTGGGAAGTTCTCTTGGAAAGAGAACCAGAGATCTGCCTGCCCCAGGCAATGTGACCAGCTTTCCCCAAAGTGGGAAATGAGATTCCAGAGCCCAGAAGTGAAGCAGGGTGCAGTTCACCACCTCCTGTGTGAAATGGCTGAAAGGCAGGGAAGCCCGTGTGAGCAAGTCATGCCCAGATCCATTTGTAAGCACTGGAGGCAAAAAAAAAATAAGTACAAGTGATTCATTTGGTTCTGACCTACCTGTCAGGCAGGTGAGTCGGGCCCCAAAAGTGCTTCATTCCCTCTGTGGAGCTTAAGCTGGTCTAGACAGCTCAGCCAGAGGGAGACAGTGACAGCATCTCCCACATCTCTGAACAGGGGGGAAAAGGAGTGGGAAGACAAACAGAGAAGCTCCAGCACCAAAGCCTGGCCTGGCAATATTGCCTAAGCCTGAGCAATAGAAGCATCAGGGTTTTTCCATCTTGCAACTTGGAAAACATCCCTCTGCCCCTTTATTTTTGCTCCTTGTTTTTTATTTCAATAACCTCTTTGTGTGGAGTCCAATCACCGGGTCCCTGTAATTTTCAGTGGTCCTTAAACTGCAGAAAACTGAAAACTGTGATGGAATGGAATGGAATATTTCATTTGGAAGGAACTTACAATGATCAGCCAGCCCAACCATTTCAGGGCTGACCAAATCTGCAGTGTGTTATTAAGGGCACTGTCCTAATGCCTCCTAAACCCTGCCAGGCCTGGGCACCCACCAGCCCACCAGCACCCAAGGAAACCTCTTCAGTGTCTGACCACCCTCTCAATAAAGAAATGTTTCCCTAGGTCTAAACCTCTCGTGCATCCTGAAACCATGAGCAATGCTGGCTCTTGGCTGGGCGTGCTGTGAGAGAGGGCAGAAGAAAAGCTCACTCCCAATCCTGCAGGAGGATAACTGGTGCTCCCAGACATTCCTCGTGGGAGGAGAGTGGCTGAGGGGTGTGTGTGTGAGAGGGGCAGTGGCAGGGTGAGCTGCACTGTGGATCCAGGATGGCTCCACAGCTGGCGAGCACTTGCCCTCACTAATGTGCCAGCCAAGCTCCTGGGCACTGGAACTGGTGCCAGCACAAATCCAGACTGACTGCTCTTTGATAAGGCAAATATCCCTGCTGGGGAGTTTTTATGGTACCCCTTGAGGGGAGTTAAACACACATTTGTTGTTAAAGGTAGAGGAGAAATTTAATGAACACTTACTGGGCAGAGTCCTACTGCAACATGTGGGGTCTGAAAAGAGTAATCACAAGCAGATTCCTTCTACACCCTTGCCCCAGCACCAGTCTCTTGCAAGGAGCCATTTAGGCTCTGCCACTTCTGCTTCCAGAGAGTTTAACCCCTCCTTGCATTTGGCCCTTTGCCCTCTGTGCCAAATCATTCCTTGGTCACAAATTTTCCCTGCTGAACAGTTACAATCAGTATTTCCCTCATCCCAGATCAGACCCTGGAAGCAAGAATCAAGCACACAGGTGTGTAAAAGAGAGCAGGCTGTGTTCTCATCTCCTGTGACTCCACTGGTGACCCAAGTGCAGCTCCTGCAGCAGGGAGACAACTCTGCAGGAATCTGCCTCGTGGGGAATCATCTCCAAGGTGAGACCATGATCCAGCTGGAAAATTTCTTGGGTTCTGTGCCTACCTCCTTGGCCACCCATGGTCTAGGGTTTATTCAAAAATAATAAATTGGGGCTGTATGTTTTTATCACACAGAGGATTAAACTAGGAGTGCAGGGCAGGTGCACACAGTGGGTGATGAGCACCAGAGCTGCTCTCAGGCCAGGCCCCAACAAGAGTGGCAAAGCCATGCTCTGAGCTAGTGAGATTTGCCCCATTTCATTAATTAATGACGTGGCTTAACCCCATCCCAATTGGCAAGAAAAGCTTAAAGATAGGGATTAAGTGTCTGTGGGAACCCATCCTGGACTCCAGCCAGGCAGAGCTGTACCTTTGAGAAAAGGGAGATCCCCAATGTAATGTCAGCAAGGCTTCTCTCAGGAGGTTCTCTCACTGCCCAAAATCCAGCAGAATGTCCAGTCATGTTGCCCAGAGCAGCTGTGGCTGCTCCTGGATCCCTGGAATTGTCCAAGGCCAGGCTGGATGGGGTTTGGAGCACCCTGGGACAGTGGAAGATGTCCCTGCCCATGGCAGGGGTGACACAAGATGAGCTTTGAGGTCCCTTTCAATACAAATCATCCCAGGATTCCATGGTTTTGTGATTCTATGACCTGGTGGAGGACCCTTCCCTCACACAAGGGACTTGTGGCAACCCTTGAGGTGGAGAAGGTGTTTGCCCTGCATGCTCCAGGCCAGGGCTGCAGGTGCAGGTGGAGGAGCTCTGTACAAGGCTGTGGCCGGCCAAGCTCCTGGTCATTCAGGAGTTGTGTCCTGTAAGGAACAGGAGGCTCTGGAGGGCAGAGTTGGGTGCAGCCAGTATTTGGGATGACAGATAAGTGGGAATCACACCTGGGGAGTGACCTGCAACCCATGGGGAGGGAATGCATAGAAGGTGAGTGGGACCACTGGACTGCCAGCATTGCTGCTGAGCCTTGCAGAATGAGCATTTAAAGAACAGATTTTGCAAATAGCCAGAGTCCAAATTATGGATCAACAAACACAGCCAGATGGACAGTGCTGCCTCCTGGACATGTGCATCATTAATTGATGCTATCAGGGCTCAGCCACGCTGCCAAAACTGGAGGCACAGGCCCTTTGCCAAGGCTGTGCCCGGCACAGCCTCCTGCTCTGCCACAAGGACAGAACAAACTACCCAGGGCTCACATTGTGAGCAGGAGCCTGGCCCGGCTGTCCAGCCTTCCAGTGAAAACCTGCCCTGAAAGACAAGCTTTGGGAAAAACTCTGTCCTGCCAGTTGAACCATCTGTCCTGTTCCAACTTATTAATGAGCCACATTCTTACCTTTGCCTGTGTCGTTTTTCAGCTCTGCTCGCTGAAAAAAAGCTTTGTATTGACAGCAATGCTACCCTGGAAATCTGTCAGTGCAAATGATGGCCACATCCACAATCTTTCCAGGTCTAAATGAGTGAATTAAACATTTCCCAAGCTGGCATGAGATCAAGCTGCCCAGACCAGCCCACAGCCTTGCTATCAAACTCTTTGAGCCTCCAGAACAGCGTGGTGGATCCAGCCAGTCTAACGGGGCTGGTGTCACTCCACAAGGAGCCCTGAACATGCCCAGGAGCCTTTTGGAAGAGAATCACTGGTGCCCACAGTGGCCTGGGCTGTCTCTCGGCATCATTGACTCAACCACTGCAATGGGGCAGAAGAGGGTTTGGATTACTGACAGTGGCTCATCTTTCACTCTGATTTTACTCCACATTAAGGCCGTTATTAAGCCAGGAGTGCTGGAGCCTGCTGCCTTCAGAACCCTTCTGGAGTGGTTGCTGGAGGCACAGGGATCTCCAGTGCTTACACATCATTAGTGATCTCATACAGCTCAATATGAAAAGGGGGAAAAAAAAAACCAAAACAAACCAACAAAACCAAACCAAACAATTTAAGCCTGTAGCACGAGGAAGAAGGCTGCCTCTGTGTAAATACAGCCAAAAAAATCCCCAGACCGTATTCCTGGAGGCACTGCAAAAGGTGGCTGAGCATAAAAGCCGTGGGTTCTCTTCTTGCCCCTTCTCAGCGGTTAGTTTTGTGTGGTTGGGATTAGGACAGCAATGAACACGTCAGTTAGCTGCAAAATCGTTGTCAGCACTAGAAAAATCACTTGCCCTGTGGACAGGCTTAGTGCACAACGAGCTGCTGTGGTGAGGGCACAGATTCAGCGCGTCCAAACCCAGGGAGCGAGCACAGGAGCTCCTCTCTGGGATGAATGAGCCTCAAACCAACACGCTCCTGGTTGAAGTGCCCCAGGAAAGCTTTGTGTCCCTCCCTGCGAGCGGGGATCTGATTTACACTGATAAAAACGTGGCACTGAGTGTGCCCAGAGCCCCGGGTCGGTGTCAGCTTGTCTATGCCCAGCACCAGCATCAGTGCTGCACAGGAGGACGGGGTAACCTGACTGAGAGGGGGAAAGGGCGGCAGCGAACAGATTCCATCTGCCAGGGAGCTGAACCTGAGCCTCTCCGCCCTGGAACAGGGACTCCGGTGTCACAGCAAAGCTCTGCTTGCAGGGATGAAACGCGGAGCAGTTGACCTTTAGGTGGCAGTTTGCGGGATGTCAGCTCGAATGACATTGTAGGGAGGAGGGTGGGTGTTACTGAAGTATAAGATACCACCCACAAGCAGGAAAAATAACAGCATTCCTCTAGGGGAAAAGAAAAAGAAAAAAAAAAAAAAAAAAAAGGCTGTGATTTGTCCCTCCTCGTGTTGAACTTCTTGGCTCACTGCTTCACAGATCCTCTGTGGGAGCCGAGAGCTTATCACCGGGGTACCTGCATTTCTTGTAAGAGGTAAATTCCCTTTTAACTCCTCTCCAGTTGCTTTACAAGCGTCCTGCTTAGATCCGGTGATGTGCAGAAGTTTGCAAAGCATTTTCCATGACCTGGAATGCTTGGCAGCCTGTGAGGAGAGCAAATAGCTTAGCCGGGATAACAGAGAGGAAATCCACCACTGAAGGGCTCAAGTCATTAAGATGTTTGCATTTGATGAGACAACCACCTCCGAGGGCCAGGGCAGAGAAATGAGCCGGTGGTGCTCACGCGAGGTGCTTTTCTGCATCCATCACCCACATTCCCAGCTCCACCAGAGCTGCTGGCTCAAGGCTTTTCCCGGGGCACCAGCTTGATTGCTTTTTGCCCAAAAATCCTGACATTCAAGTGATTCTACACAAGGAAATAAATAACGAATTAAATCCCACTGTGACCAAAACTGCATCACTCCCAAAACTTGGAGGAGAAGGGCTGAGGCAGCAGGTACCTCACCGGAGCTCTCTTTGAGAAACATCATCAACCTGGAGTTACAAGGTGGAGTTAAATGCCTCTTAGTTCCTAATCTCCATTGCTGTAGCCTTCATTCATATCTTAAAACTTTAGGGAAATTGGGGTTTTTTTGCTTTATTGCTGAGTGAAATGCATCCTTTTTCCCTGGAGAACAGGGAGGACCACTGCAGGAGGACAAAGTGCTGGCACTATGAGCCCTGAGGGGTCAGGAGGAGGTGGCAGCCTGCAGACACAGGAGCCCTTTGGGCTCTTTTTGGGAATCTCCATTCACGCCCCACACCTTGGAAAGGGAAGCTGAAGCAAGAACAAACACCTTATGAGCATCAAATGGAAAGGAGGATTTTGTCACTCAGCCTCAGGGACACACACAAATGGAGGCAGGAGGGATTGCAAGCAAGTGAAAAAAGCTGCCAGTGCTCAGGTGGGAGATGTCGCACGGGGGCTTCTGTTTTCACCCAAACTGCCAGAACATCACTTGAGGGCTGACACTGGTGGTTTTATCTGAACTAATCCAGATTAACCCCTTGCTTTTCCTCTCCAACTGACTGTGGCAACTCAGCATGTCCAGGTGGTATCTGGAAGGACAATGCCTGCCCTTCCAGAGGGATGTTAAAGTCATCCCTAATTTGGCTCATTATCTGCTGAGTCCCTGGGTGTCATTTCAACAGCTCGCAAGAAACAAATGACTTCAGAGCAATGCACATTTTACACAGTTCCATGGGATTCTTTCCCAACCCTTTTTCCTTTACAGGAATCACAAAAATGCTGGATTTTTTTTTTTTTTAATGACTAGTCGAACACTGCGACAGCAGCAATTGTCTGCCACAAATAAATGCCAAGAGACTAATGAGATTAGCCACAGGTACAGTGATGAAGTCTTCAAAATCCACTTTTCCACGGGGTGTCCTCTTGCAGTGTCATTGCTTTCAGGCATGACCCTCTGCTGACACAGCACAGGTGCTGTCCCAGGGCTGTGGAGTTCCTCCCCCTGCACCAAAACACGGAGATTTCAGACAGGAAATCGCCGGGATTCACATAAAACTGCGTTAGTAACAGTTTCATGGGCGCTCAGTGGATGCTGCTGGATTTGCACGTTTCCCCCCCCCCCCTCCCTCCCTCCCTCCCCATTCATAAATATATGCACAAGCGTCACTTTATTCACACAGATTTTGGCAAAGGGCCCGCTGAATTCAGCAGAGAGAAGTCCATTGACTTTGGTAGACTTTGCACATTGCGGGTGAGAACAGATGGAGGCTCCATTCACCAGTTGCCACTCGTTAGTTAAAGCTTATTATTGCTGAGGAGTTTTTGTTAATGCGTTTACAAACGGAGCATGATCCGGGTGATGTAACCACCTCTGAGGGCTGGGGAGCAGCAGATGTGCTCTCCCGACAAGATTGGAGTGAACAAAGGACACCCCTGCATGCAAAGCGCTCACAAACTGGAGTTTTGTGAGCACTGGAGGCAAAAAAAAAAAAGTACAAGTGATTCATTTGGTTCTGACCTACCTGTCAGGCAGGTGAGTCGGGCCCCAAAATGTTTCATTCCCTGTATGGAGCCTGAAGCTGGTCTAGACAGCTCAGCCAGAGGGAGACAGTGACAGCATCTCCCCATAGGGAGTTTGCTCCCTCACAAACTGGAGTTTACTGGTCCACTCTTCTCTCAGCCCTCAGAAGGCAGCAGGCCTTGCTGACAAAGGAAAAGGCACTTTCCAGCAGCCCCAGGGTGAGACCTGGCACAAGACAAGCACAAGGAAGGGGCACATGTGAGCACAGACCCTCTCTGCTGTCTCAGGAAGGCCCCATGGGTTTGGGCAGGAGCTACACTGAGCTACAGAGGGGAAACTCTCCTTGCTTTATGAGGGAACGAGAAATCACATCCCCTGAGCACAGCCACGGGAGGCGATGTCTTCTGGACAAAAAGGTCTCCCCTACACCAGGCTCCTGCAGCTTTGGCCAAGATCTTTCCTCCACGGACCCACACCAAAGCTGGATCGTGTTTCCATGGAGCTCCACAAGTCCATGTGGCAAAGGAGGAAAGGTGGGGACTGCCCAGTGGCTCGTGGGCAGGCAGTGCTCAGCAAGCAGCTCTTGCAAAAGGCAGGAGAATTGACATTGCCCATGAGGCCACAGGGTTATAACAGCCTTAAAATCATATAATGCCAGGGGGGCTTGGGTTGGAAGGCGCCTTAAAATTCGATGATCGTGAAGGTGACCAGATGATCTCGAAGGTCTCTTCCAACCTACACATTGTGTGATTCTGTGAGATGTGACCCTCCTGCCCAGCCTGGGGGCTGTGCCAGGCACTGTGCCAGGGGGTCATCCCTGCCCACACTGCCCCCTGTGCTGGAGCACGAGGGCAGAGGGGTGACAAGGGCCTCACACCTCAACTAAAGCATGGTACCAGTGCCACATCCAGTCTGCTTTAAACACATCCAGGGATGGTGACTCCACCACCTCCCTGGGCAGACCATTCCAGTCCTTTATCACCCTTTCTGTGAAAAACCTTTCCCTAATATCCAACCTGTATTTCCCTTGGTGCAGCCTGAGGGTGTGTCCTCTCGTTCTGTCAGTGCTGCCTGGAGAGAGAGACCAACCCCACCTGAGCACAGCCACCTTTGGGGAGTTGTGGAGAGTGATCAGGTCACCCCTGAGTCTCCTTTCCTCCAGGATAAACACCCCCAGCTCCCTCAGCCGTTCCTCACAGGGTTTGTGTTCCCAGCCCCTCACCAGCCTCGTGGCCTCCTCTGGATGTGCTCAAGTGTCTCAATGTCCTTCCTAAACTGAGATCCCAGAGCTGGACACAGCACTCGAGGTGTGGCCTGAGCAGTGCCGAGTACAGGGGAAGAATGACCTCCCTGCTCCTGCTGGACACACCATTCCTGATATCTCCATCCCCTCCTGTTCTCCCTTCCACAAACACGCCCATCTGTGGAGCCAAACCAGACCCAGGGAGCAGCACCGAGCCAGGAGCGAGGCTCTGCAGCTGTGAGTGGCTGTGGAAGAGCAGCCTGGCTCTGTAGCTGGTATCAGTTAGTGTGTGCAGAGCCTAAAAATAGAGACCCTCTGCTCTCACAATGACTCAGAGATGCAGAAGGGAAACCCACAAGCTCAGTGCTTGGCTGTCCCCCGAGCTGATTGAAAGTTTGCATCTAAAAAACTTTGTTTTGACACAAAACGGCTTTTTGAAAAATAAACTATCAAAAAAAAACAAAAAAAAACGAACCAAAAAAAACGAAACAAAACCAAGAGCACAAACTCACCACCAGAGCTGCTGGGAATTATTCTCATTTGGTCTAAGTTTGGAAGAGGTCTTGGCCAGCAAAGCATGACATTTTGTAGTTTTTAATGCTAGCTGGCAAACCCCCTGCAAGCATTTCCTTGCTGAGCTCCTTTTTGGAGACCTTTGAGACCAGGTGAAATGGTGCAAGGCGTGCCAGTCCTCTGGAATTTCCATGGGGGTACAGTTCCTTTTCCAGACAGCTCTGATTGCAGCTCAGGAGGAATCCACCAGCTGCCTTGCTGAACCCCATGAGGAGGGGATCCTAAACTCCCTCTGTTCGTCCTGTGCATCGGGGGCTCCAGGCAGTGCCACCCAGGATTTGGCCACGCCGTGGGTGATTGTAGCCTGGAGGGGAAGCAGAAGGGAACCAGGGTCCCAGGGGGAGGTCCATTAGTGCTCCAGCCCTACCCTGCCCATGACCAAGGACAACTCTCAGGCCCAAGAGCACAAACAAGGGTGGGCTGGAGGGAGGGACAAGAAGGATGGGACCTCACAGCCTGGAGCTGGGATTGGACAATTAAACCCCAAGATGCAAATGGACCAAAACTTACAAAACTGTGAGACCTCATGACGGCTTGGGCATTTTGCGACCATTTTGGGACCATTTCGGGTCCACCTTGGGTGTAGCCCTGGCCAGGCTCTTGTCCTGCACAAGGTGTACCCTAAAGGCCTTTCAATAAATCCCTGCTTTATTCTCCAGCTGTGCCCAGTCTCTGTTCCAGGTCACCCTTCCCAAGGCATCCGTGGGGCTGCAGAGGTACAACCCAGCTCCCTGCCATGGCCAGGGAGTGGGGAGAGAGACCTGAGCACACAGAACTGCTCTGAAGCTCATTCTGTGGGAGACAATCAGCATTCCCTGGGCAAGAGCAAGTCAGGGGTGTCCATCCTGCACTTCACACACCCTGGGAGCCTCCTCAGTGCTCTGCTGTACCTTCAGTCCGAGCTCCAGCACACACAGCCCAGCCCCAGGCAGGAGGCCACGAGCTCACACACCTGCAAGAGGTCCCAAAACGCTCCATTAAATCCCTGCACTGCCAAGGACCTCAGGGAAGGACTGAGGGGGGCCACAGCAGGAGCATGGCTCAACCCCTGTCCCATCCCTGTGAGGGGCAGCCCAGATGTGGCACCAGGGCCAGCCTGGGCAGCCCTGGTCCCCCAGGAAGGGGACACAGGTGAAGCCACACCTGGGACACCTTCCCAGCTCCCTTGGGAGCACCAGCACACGGCCCTGCCTCAGACACCCGGGACACAGGGCAAGGGGAGACAGTGAAAAGGAAACCAGCCCTTGGTGATGAGCTGCCGGTAATTCCCACGGACAGCTGGGAGGAGAAAGACCTCAGGAAGCCTCCCCCCTTCCCTGGCAGGATCAGCCCCACCTAAACTAATGGGCCATCTGCCTGCTGGCCTGGCCTGTGGCCCCAGCAGGGCAGCCAAGGATGGGAGGGAATTAATTCCTGCAGCTCAATCCAGAGCTCCCATGCCCAGCACCAGGAGCTGGGATCTCTCCACTGTTCCCTCCTGCTGGGCCATTCCCTTTCCAGAAACCCACCTGACCCACCCTGGCTCTCGTCCCAGGGAAGGGGGTGGAGGCAGCACGTTGCCCCTTGTCACCACACACGGTTAGAAGTGTCCCCAGTGTGGTCACTGCTCCCATGACCTTGGTGTGAGCTTTTCCATGTCCTGAGTCCCACCTGGAGCTTCAGCAGGTCTGCCAGGGATGGAATGGCATGTCCTGAGCTCACCTGGGAGCTGGCACTGCCACAGGCTCCTGCCATTGGAGAAACAGCGTGTGGTGAGCCCAGCCCTGGCTGGGGAGCAGCTGCAGGACCCGTGGCCACCCCTCAGCTCACCTGTGCCGGTGCCTCACAGCCAGGACAGGGCCCAGCCCCTGCTGCCTTTGGGTTGGGACTCTGGGGAAACCCAGAGTCAATTTCTGCCACAAGAACAACGAAATTATCAATCAATTCCCTGAACCAGAAAATGATTCCATGATCAATTCAGGCCCAGTCACTTTTGTACTCCCTTTTTGTCACCAGCAAAGGGCTGTGTTTGAGATTAGCCAGGGATGTTTTTTTCCAGCTGAAACAAAATTTCTGCTTTTGTTGTGGCCTCTGTACCAAAGTGGGGTCCTTGGCCCTTGGAGGGTTGGTTGACTGAGACCCCAGGGCTCAGGCTCCTGTAGGATTTTGGGCATTTGGGCAGGTTCTGTCCCCTCTCTCCTACATGGCAGGTGTGGAGATCTCTCTGTGCCCCTCATACCTCTCCCCTGGAGAACAGCTATGGACTGACTCTCACAAGAGATCCCTGCTCCTCCAGGAAGGGCCACAACCCCCAGGACAGCAAGATGTTCTCACTCTCCCTGGGCCACTAAATATTTCATTATTCCTCCCAGAGCAGAGAAGATGGGTGATTTCCCACCCCCTGGCTCTGCACACCCACAGCAGGACAAAGGCACTTCACAGCTCCACAGCTGTGGGAGTCCAGCCCCAAGGATCTTATTCAGACCAAAAGGTCTTGTCCAGTTTCCTGTGACTGTCACTGGCATTTCCACGAATGCCACGCTCACTGAGAGAGAAGTCACTTTCTGTTAATAATGACACTTGAGTTGGTGGAAAACACTGGGAATTTCTCCCTCGTGAGATGAAATGGTATTTTGTTTTGGTCTGAATCAAGATTTCCTTTTAATTTTAGTCTGGACATTTTGGAATTGATGGCTCTGTCACATTCTCAACTTCTTGTCTGGTTTTTTTCTGAGCTGTCAGCCCCCAAGGTACCCTGGTTAAGCTTCGGAAATTTGTCGATACAGGGCAGGATTTGGATTGTCAGTTGCACTTAAATGCAACATTTTCACAAATAACCAGAGTAGATGTGTGAGGATCTGCTCTGAAATAGGGCACTGGGACAAAGAGAAAAGCACAGCGCGCCCAGAGTGTTCCTGATGAATAACAGTGCAGAAATGTCACTGCTCCTACACACCAGCTCATCATTAAATACTTCCACTTTAGTGAAATGGCAAAAAAACCAGCTGAGGCTTTCAGCACAGAACAAACCAAACCCTATCCACATGTGCCTTACAGTGTCGGATTCGTGCAGGAAGCAGAAGTGTTCCTGTGAGATTACCATCTCTGTCTAGAACACGCTTGTGAAAGGTGAGAACACAATGCCAGCACAGTGCAAAAGGTTCCTGTGCATTTTAATAGCATTGATAGAATGAGATAGAATGATCTTTAGTTCGTTTTTGTATTAAAAAAAAAAAAACTGACTCAAAGGAGTTTCTGGGCACTTGCTCAGAAATTTATTCTGCCTGAACCTTAAAATAACCCTTCCAGCTCAGCCCTTCCAGACCACAGAGGAGCATTGCTGTGTGATGGTTAATGCCCCTTTGGCAGCACTCAAGGGGTTTAATTCTGCCACCACTATTTATCTGAATCCCCACGAAGAACTGGTGATTTCCAGCCCTGAACGGTGCACAGTGTGAAAGCTCGAAGAATTGAAAAGTCTGCTTATTTTTAGGAGGAGCTGATCCAAACTTTCCAGCTGCAGGAACAGGAATGTATGAAGAGCAGCATCAAGGAGAGCAGCATCAAGGAGAGAAGTCCTTCTCTCACACTGAGAGACCAGAGGGGCTGTTGTGCCTCTCCCACCTTCTCCTCTGGCTTGGGGGCAGGACCAATGATGTCCTTGTTGAAGGGTTTAAGTCAGGCTCTCACCTTTCCACCACGGCATGAGGAGAACTCTCCTCCATCTTAAACCAGGTGCTTGAGAGGTCCCAGTGGGACACGCAGAATTCGGGATTATGCAGAAACACTCATTTGCAAAGAGCTGCTCCAGGGTTTTGGCCAGGTGGGTGCCCTGTGTCTCAGAGCTCAGGTCTCCCTCACTGTGGTGCTTGTGGCAATATCACAGCCATGAGCATCTTTGGTGGGTTCAGCTCCACCTGCAGTGGCCAGGAAGGTTCTCAGAATCAGAGAAGCTTCTGTTACATGTTATTAATCAACAGGAACAACTCGAGGACTGACTCCATGTCTTGCATTCCCAGGGGATTCCTTCCTGCCTCCAGCAGCACTTCAGGAATCCTCCACCTACCTGGCCTCTCTGTCAAACCAATTTCAGTTTCTGCAGCATCAGGAGAGACCTTGTGGATTCATGGTCACCCATGAGTATAGATCCAGTGCAGGAAAAGCCAGGGGTGCCCTCCTGAGCATTCATCACCTCAAACCATCGTTTGTCTCCTTCCCAGGCTGCCTCATGGGAGATAGGAGAGCAAAAACACCTATGCAAGATATCCTGGGATTAGTTTAGGAGATTAGTTTATGGAACTTTTTATTTAGAGCAATTGGTTTTGGTTTTGTAGGCAGTATTCATTGGACTGTGCTGCCAGTTGGCGCCCGTGTTTCACAACAAATGTGGACAAATTAGAACTTGCCTGGGATTGTTGGATTTCTTTGAAAACCTTCAGCAAAAAGTATTTAAAAAAAAAAAAAAAAAAATCCTGCATTCTTTATCCAGAAGAAAAAATAACTTGGGGTGGTAACCTCTGACGCCTGCTGAGTGGTAAACGACCTGACTCCTTCTTGTGGCTTTTCCCCAGATCTGCTGGTGACTCAGTTGTCCCACACGTGGCAGCAAGGATGGCCAGCCCTGAACTCCCTCCTGTGCTTGGCTGCCCTGCCCAGCCCACTGAGCTGGAACAGGATTCACTTGGGAAGCTTCTGAGAGCTGCTCATCCAGCACCCAGCAGTCGTGCTGGTCCCTCTGCTCTGCCCTCTCCATCTCAACGCCACAACCCAAGAGGAAATGGGGTTGCATCAGCCCAGAGGGGCTGAGATGATGCAGCCTGTGGCTACACCAGCCTGGCTGAGCTGGGCAAGTACCAGTGGCATTTGGCCACATCCAATGGTCGCAGTCTGGGACGGTCTCATTGGCTCTGCCATCTCTCCAAGACCTTCCCTTCCATCCATAGGCAGCTCCTATATTTAGTAATTCTGTTGGTGGCAAAGGCCCAGCCTCCAGGATGTTGATTCAGACACCCAGACACTCAGCCACTTCCTGTTTGGATGCACTAAAATTAATTTGCATCATTTGAAAAGTGATGCTGGTTAAGGGAAACAAAGTGTTATTGTCAGAGGAGGCTGAGCTGGCTGTAAGTGCCCATGCACAATGGAAAAAAAAAAAAGGCAGAACAAAACGCCTCCATCTCCCAAGAGCAGCACACTCAGGCAGCGTGTCCTGGGAGCCACTTTCACCCTCCTCTGGCCCACTGCAGTTGCCCAACAGTGCAGTAAAGCACTGGGATCCCCTGCCCAGCCTCCTCAACAGAGTGACCCAACATTATCTGTGCCTAAATCTCAGGAGCAGAGACCTAAATATCCAGGAGCTGTGGTCTGCTGGCTGGAACAGACAGCAGCTGCTTTCTCTGCCCCCTGAGCCCTCACAGCTGCTTTTCCACTGTCACACAGTCTTTGCAACCCTGGGCATAAACGTGGCACCCAAGATCTTCACAGATTTTGTGTGGCTCAAGGTCCAGGGCATGGATCTGCACGCTGAGGCTTCGTGGCTGGTGGCTGTGAGCTGGACTCAGCTCTCAGTGCTCCACGCCTTCCCAGGGCAGCTGCTCAGTGAAAGGGCAGACAGGATTCACTTGGGCTGATTGCTGCTGGGTGAGGGGTGATGGGGACCCCTGCCCAGCTCTGCCGGGGCCTGTGTTGTATTTGCCCTTCCACAGAGCCTGGCTGTGCCCCAGGCTCACCCCACCTGCTGTGGTGTCACCCAGAGCTCAGCCAGGACACCTTCCAGGAGCTGCAGGTGCTTGGAGACATCCCCTGCCCTCTCAGCCCAGCCTGTGCCTGCAGCCACTGCGGCTTCTCCACTCCCAGAAGAGAGGAAAGAAACAATTTGCAAAATATTTTCAGGGAACCCTTGCGAGTGATTCCTTCTCTTGCTGCCTGCAGGAGCTGCATGTCTGATAACACCCAACGACTCCATGCTCAACTCCTCACAATCCCCCAGACACACAACACCCCCAGACATTTACATGGAGGGAGTTGTCCTGGATGCTTCACATCCCATCTCCAGAATATGATCGATTTAACCTTTCTCCTGTGTTTTTTTAAAGCCTTACTAAGCTATTCCCAATGTCTAGGAAGGCTGATGACTCAATAGGTTTTTCCACACACAGTCTGGACAAGCAATCTCTCAGCAAGGGTTGTTTATGACTTAGCTGCAGATGGATTTACCTATCCAGCCTTCTTTTTAGCAAAGATGTAATGAGTCACGTGGTCCAGGAATTTTGAAAGCGGGTGGATATCTTATAGTGCCTTGACTTTTACACCCACCTTAAAAACACACAGCTGGGCACCCAGAAGAGAAGGTGACCCTGTTTCAGTGTCCTTTCCAAAATTCTTTGTCAAAATGCATCTTCCGAGCCCAGGCTAAGTGAGTGCACCGTTTAAGCTAAGGAAAAAAAGGCAAATTACAAGTAACAAATCTCCAGCAGAAGGTTCTGAGTCACCCTCAGTCAACGACAGCAGCTCTGCAATCAGCATTTAGGTCATAACTGCATTGCTATTGTATGTCCAGGAATATCATCTGGCACCCACAGCAGTAGCTGTGTTGAGTCAGCAAGGCAAACAAGAGTCAAACGTGGTTAAAACCTTATTTTTGTTACTGGATTTAGCAACTGTTTCTCACTATCTGTCAAGGCAGAGCAAACCTGCAAAGTCACATCCCTGGATTTCTCAGAAAAAAAAAGAAAAAAGTTGCAGTTTGATTGTTGCAAAGTGTTTTAAAGCCCAGGTCAAAAGTTCCCAGTTTGTGGCATCCCAGAATTCTTCAGGTTTGAACGCACCTTTTGATTCTAGCATCTGACAGCAAAACGTCAGGAAAGCACAGAAACCACCAGTGTGAGGAGTCAGGGATGTTTCTCCACCACGAGAGAACTGGAGCAGGGCACACGGTCCCTGTGCTTCCCCTGCAGCCTCAGCTGGCAGCAAACACCGTGTTCAGGAATCCTGAGCAAGCCTGGTACCAGTCAGGGGTGGTGGCAGAAGGATCCTGAGCTCTGTGCACACAGAGGGGCCCCTGCTGCCACCTCCCTGACACAGGGAGAGCACTGCCTGCTCTTCCCAGGCCCAGCCAGGAGAAAACTTTCCCCAGATCCCAGCACTCAGGAGAGGTGCAGTGTCCCAACTCAGGCTCTCAGATCCACCCCAGGCTGCCCTCCCTGAGTGCTGCCTGCACGTTTCCCCCTGCAGGGATCCTCTCCTCAAAACTTTGTGTTTTCAGCCTCATCTGCTTTGCCTTCTCCCGGCACACGCTGGACCTGAGAGCCTGCAAGCTGGCCACGCTGCTGTGCAAAGATAAGCCTTTGATTGCAGGGTTGAAAATAAAGTTAAAAACGTGGGGAAATACAAATACAAAAGGACACAAGGCAAGGGGTAGGGCCAAGATTGTTGCTGGTTGCTGCCCAGGCTGCTTTTTGGGGAATATCCCAGCCTGTAACTGCAGCTGCCGTGCACCTGGAGACCGTCTGCAAGAGCAGGATCCTAGAGCATCACCCTGCTTCTCCCATCACATCTCTTTTATCCATTCCCTTTCTCTTTGGCTTATGTTGGCATTTGATGCGAGTGCACAAGGCGCTTCTTGTTCTCCACTCGAGTCTCCCTGCCCTTGCAGACCTCCTGATTTCTCTGCTGAGTTCACTCCTTCAGGCTTGAAACACCTCCTTGTTGCCTGCAGGATGGTCACACCGTTTAGTAACTCTCAAGGAGCCTGCACTGCTCTCAACATCACTCCAGTTTCCTCCAGAGTTCTTACCTGTGCCCACACAGCTGCATGCAGGGCAGCCACCCCAGCCTGTTTCATCAAACAGGATCCCACTCCCTCTGCCACCCTGGGGGCTGCACTGTTACCCTGCTCACAGATTTGCTCCCCAGCAGGTTCAGGATGGAGGAGCTGGGTGTATTCCCATGTATTTTGAGCAATCCATGGCCCAGGATTCCTGGGCTCAAGGCAACCCAGCAATAACAGCACAGAGAAGCCAGCCAGGCTCCCCAGGCTCCCACCAGGCAGCCCAGCAGCTCGGGCTGAGGGGAGCTGGGGGAAGGAGCAGGGGTTGGGCAGGGGAGGTGGTGTCTGTGCATATCACAGGCACTGGTGGAGCTGTTTGTTGAAAGAATTTGCAAACGGCTGTAATTGATTAAGAAACAGAGTAATTGTGCAATCTGCTGATTACAGAGAAAGGGGTTATTAATCCTCCAGACAGGCCTGGTAAAGGCCCTGTCAAAACATTGGGGAAGATGTTGTGAGGAAGGAAAAGGGCACGTCGTGCTGGTCACACCACACCTGACTGCAGCTCTGCTGCTCAAAGGATTCAACTGATTCATGTGATTTGATGCAGAATCCCCTGGAGAGCACTGGTTTGAGATTCATCTCCCTGTGGGAGAACCACATCACCTGAGGGTCCCCTTGCAAACCATGGTGGAGTTCAATCACCTGCTGAGACAGGGTTCAATCTGATATTTAGGCACTGCTGTGCCTTTGTCATTCACTGGAGTTTAGGGAAGCTGGAGGTGCCAACTTCAGGGTGAGCTGAGCTGCTCTCTGCTGAGCCTGTTCAGAACAGGGTTCAATCTGATATTTAGGCACTGCTGTGCCTTTGTCATTCACTGGAGTTTAGGGAAGCTGGAGGTGCCAACTTCAGGGTGAGCTGAGCTGCTCTGAATGAATCAGCTCTCCCAGAACCTCCAGGCTGATGGGAGACACTCACCCCAGATGTAGGTGTGATGACAACCTGAGTGTGATCCCAGATGTTATGGGAAAGGAAAGCACCTTCCCAGCCTGTGTCTCTCCTGCCCTTTTGACTCTCCCAAGGTCTGTTGTCAGCAGAGCTCCTGCTCTCAGCAGCAGGCACAAGCTCAGGGCTGAGGTGCAGGCTGCCTGCTGCCTTCCCCTGAGCCCTCTCTGGCTGCTTGGCACCCTTCCTTTGGCCACTCTCTCCAGACAGGAGCAGGAATGTCCAGGTAGGGCCCCACATGCCCCTGGGTGCAGACAGGGCATCCCCCATCACCCCCTCAAAGGCCACAAGGACTTTGTCCTCAAGGGTCACACAGCCCTGGCTGCTCACAGGTGACACCTGAAGACAAAAAGAAAACCCAAACCCACCCTGGGGACATCCCAAGTGGCTGAGGCATCCCCAAGCCTTGGCTTTAACAAGCACTGGGGCATTATCCCGCACTGAGCAGAGCCTTGCAGGGGGCAGAGCAGGGGCAGATAAACTGGCCACAGCCTGCCCGGTTAATCTGTGCTCAGTTCCTTTATCCTGTCTGCCTATATTTAACCTCCCTGCCAGCCACCTGCAGCCACGGGAGGGGGGAGCACATGGAGCACATGCCAGGGGTGTGGGAGGGCAGGGGGGACGTGCAGGGAGCACCTCAGTGGCAGCTCAGCTGCTGCCCCAGGCCGGGCACCACGGGGAGGTGAGGAGTGTGAGCAGTGCCACGTGCCTGGTGACACCTGGTCACACCTGGTCACACAGGGGGGACCGTGGTCCCCTCTCCTCCCCCAGCACTGGGCTGGTTTGAGTTGATGCCTTAAGTTTGAGCTTTCATGTATTTCAGGTTCTCTGGTGCCCAGGGGTGCAGCTCTGAGCTCACAGTCAGTGTCACTCAGCTCTGCACACAGCAGGGACACAAAACAAATCCTTCTCCTGCTGCACACCAAGGACAACTCTCAGGCCCAAAAGCACAAACAAGGGTGGGCTGGAGGGAGGGACAAGGAGGATGGGACCTCACAGCCTGGAGCTGGGATTGGACAATTAAACCCCAATGTGCAAATGGACCAAAACCTATAAAAGTGTGAGGCCTTGTGACCGTTTGTCCATTTTGTGACCATTTTGGGTCCACCTTGGGTGCAGCTCTGGTCAGGCTCTTGTCCTGCCCAAGGTGTATCCTAAAGGCCTTTCAATAAATCCCTGCTTTATTCTCCAGCTCTGCCCATTCTGTGTTCCAGGTCAGCCTTCCCAAGGCATCAGAGTGGCATTGGTTGGTCTGGGATGGAGCCATGGACAAGGTGGGCTTGGCATTTGGGGCAGTCTCCGAGCAGGATGGAGCTGGAATGAGAGAAGCAGAGCACAGGGGAACAGGGACACTTGTAGGGGTAAAAAATCCCTACAAATAGGAGATTGGGGAGAGCTGGGAGTGACAGTTTGGGTACAAATAGAGGTTGTGAAGACATGGCAGGGAAAATGGATGTAATCTGTCCCATGATGGTACTGCTGGGCAGGACAGAGGGACACAGGGGCCAGGCTGGGCAGAGAGCATGGCTGAGGTGAGCATGGAGGAGGCACAGGCAGGGATGTGTCTCCAGGCTGGTGCAGAGGAGGAATTGGAGTCCCACAGCAGGATTTGAATCTTCCTCACCTTTGCAGGCACAGTGTCCAGGGCAGAGCAGTTTGAATCCCTGTCACCTGCCCACCTCCCACCTCCAGTCCCCCCCAGAGGCTCCATGGCACACACTGCCATGTGTGGGGCTGCTCAGCCTGCTGAGAAACAGCTGGAAGAACAGCTGGAAGAACAGCTGAGAAAACCTCTGCTCCCAGGGTGCTTCCTGTCGGAGGAAAAAGATTTCCACGCTATCAAGATGGAATTTTAGGAAATTCCCTTTCATCCTCACAGACGTGTTTTCTATTTAAATATTGATCCTTCTGCTTTAAATCCGCTCTGTACTCACTGAGCCTGCTCCTCTGATGGAGCTGAGACAAAATGCTCAAGGCTCATCTCTTAATATGCTTAAAAAAACCCCAAACCCACGGTGTCCCTTCCCCTGGGTCTGTCAAGGGAAGGGAAGGTGAGGCAGCTTCACCCCATCCTGCAGCCCCAGGGGAAAGGCACCTCACTGGCATCTGAGAGCTCTTGTGACAGACCATGGTGGCAGCAGGGCAAAGCCCCACCAAATCCTCTTTTCTTGCACAAGGATTCCTGCAGGGTTTGTGCTGCTGGTTTAAACGAATTTCCAAAATCCAGGTAGCACCGGGGTGGGGGGGGCTGGATGTGCCCGTTCTGACAGTTCTATTTAAAGTAAAGAAGGTCTAAACTACAAACTACCCTCACTATACAGATAATTTCTCATAAGACAGAAAACCCATCAAAACTAAAAAAAAAACCCAAAACAAACAAACAAAAAAAACAAACCCAAAAAACCAACAACAACAAAAACCCCAAAACAAAAACAAACAAACAAAACCCACAGCCATTAAAAAAACCCCAAACTAACAAAAATATCCTGTCAGATTCTCTGGAAATCAAAAAGTTGAAAACTTTCTCTATCAGGCATCTCCCCTCAGACAACCATAAATTCATGGGTATTATATTCAAAGGAAAATAGCCCATTGAACTAAGCAAAATCAATCAAAACCCTATAAGCAAACCCCTTGCTGCACCTCCAACACTTTTTCATCGTTCATTGCTTATTCTACTAGCTGGAGAATTGTAAGACTCTTTGCAAAAAAAAATCCTGTCCACCCAAATCTACATTTTTTTTTAACTTAAATTGAGTATTTGAGAAGTGGAAACAACACAGGTTTACAAGTGGAAATAACACAGGTTTACAAGGGATCAGTGAATATTGTGTTTGTTAAAATGATTTATTTTAAAGCCATTTCACGTGGGGCATTCGACATCCTCTCCACCCTTAGGTAGAATTTACATCTGCCCTTCCTCAGTCCCACAAAGCCAAGACCCTCCAGCCTGATGGGATGCAGTTGGTCTTTGCATTAAGGCAAAATGGAACAAAATCCTATTTACCTTCTGCTTAGGGGCACTCAGAGCTTCTAGTGGCAAGGGCTTATTCCAGGGGGATTTGTGGAGTTTAACACAGACAGGAGTTCAGCTGGAGAGAGCAGGAACGATCTCATAGGGCCAGGCAAATAGGATGGGTGTCCTGATTCCTGCCCCTGTGCATCTGCTGGGGGGTGAGCCAGGGTGTGCACAGGACACACAGACCTTGCTCCTGTGGGGCTCACGCATCCCAGGCTCTCTTTTCTGGGGAGAAGGAGGCTGGAAGGAGCTAGAAGAGCTCTGGTGGGATGGGTCAGGACAGCTGAGCCTGTCTCACAGAGAAACTAGTGAAGGGGATGGGGGAAAGCAGGAGCACAGGAATAGCCAGGGGTTCTGCACCAGCAGCTGAGCCTTGCAGGAGCACAGCAAGCACTGAGCCCAGGAAAACCGGGAGTAACAAGGAGACCAGTGGCTGTGCTGGCTGCCCCAGCAGTGCTGGGTGTGCTCTGCTGGTGGGTCTGGTCTCAGGAAAGCGTGTCAGAGAACACTGCAGGGAGCAAAGCCACGGGTACAGGCTCTGCCCCAAGTCTGAGGGCTCCCAGACCAGCTGGGCAGCTGCTGGGCCTCTCCAACTGTGACCAGTGTCACAGCCTGGTCAAAGAGGATTGGACCATCAGCTAGTCCAGAAGAGGAAGACCCGTCCTGGCCATCCCATCCCAAGGTGGAGTGTTTGATCTGGAAATTCCTGGTTGTGGCTGCAGATTTTTGATGAACTCCTGATGATCTCGCAGAGAGACACCTCGAACCACCAGCACGATGGAGAGGAGCTGAACATGGGTCAGTGGTGGTTCACCACAGCTCAGATGCCTGACAGAAACCATAGGGCAAGTGAGGCAGCCAAACTCTGCAGTCCAGCTAAACTGGGGCCCTCCTCTGCAGGAATGAGCACTGTGATCCCCAGGCTGGTGCTACAAGAGATCCCTGTGCTGGGAGCTGAGCCAGGCTGCCCCTGCTCTGGACATGGAGGATGGAGTGCATTCATGGGCTCAGAACACACCACTGGCCTCTGGCTGGGCCAGCTCTGCTCTTGGGGGAAGCAAAGTTCCAGCATTCCCTTGTGGCTCCCCAGGCAGGGGGTGATCATCACCCAGGGAGAGCGGGATGCACAGAGAGGGGTGCAGGGTGGATCAGGGGGTTACAGGATCGTGGTCCCTGGGGAATGGTTTTTATCACAGCAACATTCCAGGGGGACATTCCAAGACCATCTGGTGCCAAAGAGGACAAACCACACCAGGACAAACCACACCAGGACAAAGCACAGCAATGGTCAGCATGGCTGTGAACACACCATGCTGTGCAGACAGAGGGAGGCAAATCATTTCCTGCAAGTGCTCTGAAAGTTGCTCTGCCCCATCAGGAAAAGGGACAGGGCAGCTCCTGTATCAGTCTGGCCTCCCCACCCCTGACATCTGGCCATGTCCCTGTGGTATTCACATTATCATACTCTCCCCTCTTCAGGATGTTCTGGGAAAGGGGAAGGTTGGTTATTTCTGATACCCCAGTCCTTTTTTCTTGCCTTTCAAGGTCCTTTCAAGGGACCCATCACCACCAACTGCCCCCACAGGTGCAACCAGGCAGAGCTGGCCATGGGTCTCTGCCATCGATGCCGTGTGACAAAAATGGCTTTGCTGACCTTAATGCTTTGGAGCTTACAGCTCCTGATCCATGGGCAGCCCTTCTGCTCAGCTCACTGACGGCAAAATTCTTAGACAGGCACCTTGGGAGCTGAGAGACAGCAATGACTTTGTGGTCCCATCCTCCTGCCACGACCAGAGGAGGTCAGGAGAGCGTGTGTCCCAACCCTCTCCTGAAATCAGAGGTTCTGCTCCCTTGCCTTGGTGCTCAGGAAGCAGGAAAGTCAGGCTGACCCACCAGCGAGGGCTGTGGGAGGGTTAAGCAAGAGGTGCTGATGGCATCTGTCCAGGAGCCAGCAGGTAAGTCAAGAATTTCCCCAGTGCATGCCTCAACCTTGGAGCAGAGCGAGCCAAAGTGTTGTAACACCTCCTGCAAGCTCAGGAGACACTTTAAAGGAGTTCACAGGATGGAAGCACTTCTAGGCCTGTTGCATAATCCAGATAAGTAGATAAGTCTGTAATATTTGCACAACATCGTGTCCCTTCCTTGGCCTTGTTACTGGTCTCGTTTTGCAGGACTTAATTCAGGGGATCTGACTGATTGAGGACACCTTTCAGGTCATCGATTCCTTGGGAGGTGGCTGTGACTCAGCTCTAGCATTGTGACACCGAGCATTAAAGGGACAGGGACACCTCGCTGACACCCGTACTTCGTGTCTTTCAAACCTGTCCCCAAGGCATTTTGGAAATGGCACTGTAACACCTGTTGGGAAGCTTTGTGTGGAAAGACACTGGCAGTGCAAACCCACCACGGAAAAAGAAAAGTGTCCTGCCAAAGATTAACTAACCTTTACATAAACACACACACAAATACACACAACTCGGGCACGTTCACAATCTATTTACTTGACCCAAAGGGTGCAGGATGTGGGAGTGGAATAGTGTCAGGACCCAGGTGCCAGTGGAAAGAGGTGGGACGCTGCTGAGTGCGTCAGCTGAGTACAGACACGGTCCAGAGCCTGCTGGGATCTGTCTTGCTCCAGTCCCTCCCCTCTCTGGGATTTAGCAGGCAGCCCGAGGCCAGGGCACGGTAGCATCTACCCAAGCAAATGAATGGCATCACCTTGCCCTTATCTTTGGACTGTGGGTGCAGGGAGGATGCAGCCAGCAGGCTCCAGGGACGTGCCCTGAGCACAGAGGCACAGAAATGAGCAATCAGAGCTCTTATCTGGGCGCTGGCACAGCCCCACAGCCAGGCAACGAGCAAGGAACAACGCTGTGCCAAATGGCAGAGCCAGCCTTCCCTCCGGGAGCTTTCTGCAAGTCAGTCCCACAGCTCACACTGGAGGGGACTGGGAGGTCAGAGCAGGGGGTTCAGGACCCTGCTCATCCCTGCCCAAGCCCCACACACTGTGCAAGAGCCTGGGCTGAGGAGCAGGCAGGGCTGGGTGTGCAAACCCTCTGACCCAAGGACCCCAGCCTGCTTTCAGGTCACACCCAAATGGATTCTCACCTGCCAAGTGAAAATCTTCCCCATTTCTCTGCTCAGAGCCTGGGATGCTTTGNTCATTTCCTGCAAGTGCTCTGAGAGTTGCTCTGCCCCATCAGGAAAAGGGACAGGGCAGCTCCTGCATCAGTCTGGCCTCCCCACCCCTGACACGCTGCATCGGGCCATGTCCCTGTGGTATTCACATTATCGTACCCTCCCATCCTCAGGACGTTCTGGGAAAGGGGAAGGTTGGTTATTTCTGATACCCCAGTCCTTTTTTCTTGCCTTTCAAGGTCCTTTCAAGGGACCCATCACCACCAACTGCCCCCACAGGTGCAACCAGGCAGAGCTGGCCATGGGTCTCTGCCATCGATGCCGTGTGACAAAAATGGCTTTGCTGACCTTAATGCTTTGGAGCTTACAGCTCCTGATCCATGGGCAGCCCTTCTGCTCAGCTCACTGACGGCAAAATTCTTAGACAGGCACCTTGGGAGCTGAGAGACAGCAATGACTTTGTGGTCCCATCCTCCTGCCACGACCAGAGGAGGTCAGGAGAGCGTGTGTCCCAACCCTCTCCTGAAATCAGAGGTTCTGCTCCCTTGCCTTGGTGCTCAGGAAGCAGGAAAGTCAGGCTGACCCACCAGCGAGGGCTGTGGGAGGGTTAAGCAAGAGGTGCTGATGGCATCTGTCCAGGAGCCAGCAGGTAAGTCAAGAATTTCCCCAGTGCATGCCTCAACCTTGGAGCAGAGCGAGCCAAAGTGTTGTAACACCTCCTGCAAGCTCAGGAGACACTTTAAAGGAGTTCACAGGATGGAAGCACTTCTAGGCCTGTTGCATAATCCAGATAAGTAGATAAGTCTGTAATATTTGCACAACATCGTGTCCCTTCCTTGGCCTTGTTACTGGTCTCGTTTTGCAGGACTTAATTCAGGGGATCTGACTGATTGAGGACACCTTTCAGGTCATCGATTCCTTGGGAGGTGGCTGTGACTCAGCTCTAGCATTGTGACACCGAGCATTAAAGGGACAGGGACACCTCGCTGACACCCGTACTTCGTGTCTTTCAAACCTGTCCCCAAGGCATTTTGGAAATGGCACTGTAACACCTGTTGGGAAGCTTTGTGTGGAAAGACACTGGCAGTGCAAACCCACCACGGAAAAAGAAAAGTGTCCTGCCAAAGAGGAACTAACCTTTACATAAACACACACACAAATACACACAACTCGGGCACGTTCACAATCTATTTACTTGACCCAAAGGGTGCAGGATGTGGGAGTGGAATAGTGTCAGGACCCAGGTGCCAGGGAAAGAGGTGGGACGCTGCTGAGTGCGTCAGCTGAGTACAGACACGGTCCAGAGCCTGCTGGGATCTGTCCTGCTCCAGTCCCTCCCCTCTCTGGGATTTAGCAGGCAGCCCGAGGCCAGGGCACGGTAGCATCTACCCAAGCAAATGAATGGCATCACCTTGCCCTTATCTTTGGACTGTGGGTGCAGGGAGGATGCAGCCAGCAGGCTCCAGGGACGTGCCCTGAGCACAAAGGCACAGAAATGAGCAATCAGAGCTCTTATCTGGGCGCTGGCACAGCCCCACAGCCAGGCAACGAGCAAGGAACAACGCTGTGCCAAATGGCAGAGCCAGCCTTCCCTCCGGGAGCTTTCTGCAAGTCAGTCCCACAGCTCGCACTGGAGGGGACTGGGAGGTCAGAGCAGGGGGTTCAGGACCCTGCTCATCCCTGCCCAAGCCCCACACACTGTGCAAGAGCCTGGGCTGAGGAGCAGGCAGGGCTGGGTGTGCAAACCCTCTGACCCAAGGACCCCAGCCTGCTTTCAGGTCACACCCAAATGGATTCTCACCTGCCAAGTGAAAATCTTCCCCATTTCTCTGCTCAGAGCCTGGGATGCTTTGTTCTTGAGCGCAGGTGATCTTCCTCAGGGGTCTGCAGCATTTCTGAATTGCTGCAGAATCCCAGGAGAGACCCCATTGCTCCTCACCTTCTTTCAAGACAAACAGATTCCCTGTGGCTACCCAAAGGCCATCAGCCCCAGCCCACCATGGGGGAGGTCCCAGACCTTGCTGTGCCCCCACTCCTCTGGTCAGCCCAGGCTGTTTTAGCAGTGGAGCTTTCCTCTCTCTGGGGGGTTTCTTTGACTCGTTTTCAGGCCCTTTGTCAATGTCCACTCAGGAATTCTCCCTGCAGTGCTCACGTGTGGGGCTTGCAGGGAAAACAGGCAGCACAGGCAGGACGGTGGGGAGTGGCAGGACAGGGAGCAGGGCCAGCAGGGCCATCATCCCTGAGCTCCTGGCCCTGCTGGGCTGTCACCCCTCACACTGACACCAGCACCGAGGGGAGGGCAGGGACACCTGGCCCAGGGGAAGGGTTTTCCACGCTGTGCTCCCTGCCTGCAAAACCTCTGCTCCTGCCCTTCCTTCCACATCCTAAACGCGAAGCATCTCTTCTCCTCCCTGCCCCATTCCCCACCTGCCGTGGGCACAGCCTGATCCTGGGGAGAAGTTCTGTCCTCCTCAGCTGCAGGAGCATGCACAGATGGATAAAGGAAACAACAGAGCTGCTTCATGGTGTGGGTGCAGAGAGCTCCTTATCTTCCCCAAAATCTCTTCCTGGGGCACTGCCAAGCAGCCAAGTGAAGACTAGACAGGAAGAAGGCTAGAAAGGAAGGAGTTGGCATAAGTGATGGTAAAAGACTTTCCACTCATTGCTTTTCCTTCTTAGCAGGGATTTCAGTGCAACTACAAGGTTGCAAAATCCATGCTTGGGATTTTTTTTTTTTTTTTTTTTTTAATTTTATTTTTGGATATCCAATCTTGAGCTGGGCAAGGGGCCACACTGAAATAATAAAAACCCATTTGTTTCCCTGAGGGGGAAACTAGAGGCTTGTTTGTTTTCCTTCCGCATCAGAAAGTCAGATCTTGTAAGTCTAACTTGCTGAATTCTTGGATGAAAAAGAACAGGTGGTTTTGTAGCACCAGATGCACCAAGAAAATACAGTCCTGTTGCTCGAGTAGTGACAAAATGGTTAAACATGTCAGTCACTGTCGTTTGCTTCCCTCAGTAACTAAACAAACAGCTGGGAGAAAAGGTTTGTCCTCAAGTTTTGTCATTGTGGGTCAGATGAAGCTCGTTTTCTGCACGTTGGGCCTCTAACAAGTCCTGCAGGAAACCCAGAAAATGTCAGATGTGACCTTCCTGGCAAATAAAATGTGAAAAACAAGGAAGCCATCCTGGGCCGGCTGTTTAAGGAAGTAGAAAAATGGGCACAGCCCATTTATTTTTCCTCAGCAGATCTCTCCGAGGTCATTACCCTCCTGTAAACTACATCAACTACATTTGGCTGATAAGAGAATTGAAAACTCTGTGGCATTAGTCGTGTGTGTGGGTCCAAGTTCATGCAGAGGAGAGCAGAGCCTTGGAGAAAGTGCAGCAAACCTGTGTTTGGCTGTGGCCAGCTGTGCTGGGGAACTGAGCATTAATCACAACCCCTTGGTCCCAGCCTCATCCAAACCCAAAAAGACAGAGTGTCTGGGACTGGACCCAGTTTAAAAAAAAAAAAATTACCTGCGTGTTCAAAGGAGCCAGATGTCTTTTATGGCTCCCCATTGTGAGCATCAGCTTCCAAGCAACGTGGCAGAGGGGTGCCAAGCTGGGTGTCCTGGTTAACTGCCCACATTTTCTCCCCTTTTGGCCATGCTCCTCTTCAAAGCCTCCAATGTGTCAGGATGTTCTGTGCTAATTAAAGTTGTGGCAGTCCCATCCCAGACAAAAAAAAACCCCCAGAGGGATTGTCTGAGTCACCCCTGAACCACAAAACAGCCAAGACAGGATGGGCAGGGAGGTCATGGAGTGAGAGCAGGAGTCTCCAAGGCTGGGGTCTGCATCTCAGGGGTTACTTGAACTCCTGAGCTCACAAGAGAGTGTGGGGCATAAGCACTGTTGACCAGACCAGAGAGAGGTACCAGAGGGAGGGATGGACTGTGTCCTGCACTGGGGAGGCTCCCAGAAACTCAGGGAGAGCCACCCTTTGCCACATGAATCTCAATCTCATGTCCTGCGTGATGTGCAGTCAGCTTACAGCGCCAGGACTCAGGGTGGCTGTGCTCTGCCTTTGCCAGTTTTCATCCTCCCTCCTACAGCTGCTGGTCTCATCTTCTCCTCTTGGTGGGAGAATTTTCCCCTCATTTTCTCCTGCTGGTATTTAGTTGTGAGGACCAAACGCAGGATCCCTGCAGCTGGACAGGCTGCTGAGATAAACAAGCAGTGGCAGAACTCCCTCACCATGGTGAGCTCAGCCCCAGGGGAACAGAGAGCTGCAGCAGGAACCCCACAGGCACCACCTCTCACAAAGGAAACGTTTGGATCCCCACAGAAACAGGGTCCTGCTTGCTGCCTGGGATGATCAGAGCCAAAAAACGACCAAAGAGAAGGAAAAGATGCAACACAAGGATGAGGCAGGAAGGATAGTGCTCTGAAGGATGGTGGGCTGTTCTCAGACCCACAGGGAAGACTTCACCTCTTCCGTTTGGGACCATGGGCACACAAGCCAAGCCAAGACTGAAGGCTGGTACAGGCACAGCTGTACCACAGGGGACACTGGGAGGCACTGGGAGGCACTGGGAGCTGCCTGCAGAAGCCCAGCACCATCCTCCCTCCTGCCAGGCTGCTGAGGGAAGAGCTCAGCTCTCCCTCCCAGGCTCACTCACACTGCAGGGCACTGCTCACTCTCCCATTTATTCCCTTTGCCAAACCCAGAGCTGCTGAGCCCCTGGCCCATGAGGAAGAGTGGTTGGGGCATTCCCAGTGTGCCTGGGCTGGCTGGGAGCTCAGGAAATCTATCAGGAGGGTCCTTCCCTGTGCAGGCAGGATGGGGCTGTGCCCTCACTCAGCTGGAAGTGGCTTGGGGCATCACCCAGAGCTGTCCCCTCCTGGGGCATCACCCAGAGCTGTCCCCTCCTGTCACCGTGTCCCCAGGCAAGCTCCTTGTATTTATACACAAGGAGCATCCTCTGCTTGCAGGGCATCAGGGCTCTCACAGCAAAGTTTCCCTCTCCTCCAAACCAGCAGCAACACCCTGTGCTTCAACAGTCTCATCATAAACAATAGTTTATCTGAGAGTCATCCCAAGAACCCCAAGAGTCTGCACTGAACCTGGCCAGCTGAAATAAGAACAAAATGAACAAAAAATTGCAGTTGCTGGAGGGCAACAACCCAAGCCTAACTCAAAGTAATTTTTCTTTTTTAAATGACCCATTGTCCTAAAAAACTAAACCACTCAATAGTAAAAAAAAAAAAAAAAAAAAAAAAAAAAAAA
>VXBN01001972.1:198077-255104 GCA_013397395.1 Sinosuthora webbiana
ACAACAAAAAAAAAAAAAAAAAAAAAAAAAAAAAAAAAAAAAATCTCTTTTCATTTAGACCTTTCTGGAAATTTATACTTTAAAAGGTTTCTTTAAAAGGCTGGAAGAGATGAAATATTTATAAATTATTCAAATGAAATGTTTATGTTAATTCAAAGCGAACCCAAATCTTTCTTTAAATGGCCTCTTCAATGACATTTCCAACAATTTGCCCTAATTCAAGTAGAAAATGGTTTCAGATACTCGTGAACTACGGGATGGGAAGCGAGAGCTAGTGAAAATCAGCTGATAATTGCTCGTCTAAATCACTTGGCATGGCCTCGTGAAAAAAAAAAAACAAGTCAGCAGAAGGAATGAAGATGGGCAAGGCAAGGGAAAGGCAGAGCACCGGATTCCAAAGGCACAGCGTTGGATTCTGCCCTGCAGAGGCTTTGGTGACTCACGGGATTTCCTCCTCTCCTCTTTGGGGCTCATGCAAATACGGTTTGTGGTCTTTCCCCTGCCCAGGCTTGGTTCACTGGAAGTCCTGGCCCTGCAAACACTGGGGCTGGTTCCTGCTCTCGGAGCCAGCCCAGAGGAGCTCTGAGCTGAGGTGGCTCAAGCAGTGGGGGCAAGCAAAGTTTAGAAAGGCACAAAGAGGAAGCATTGGGGGCAGGGAACACCCGTGCTGCTGCTGTTTTCCTCCCTGTGTCTCATTAAAAGAATGAAGGATTCGTCTTTACAAACAAGCTGTAGGTCTGCTGAGACCTATAAAATATCCAGTTTTATCCAATAAAATTGGATACTGAGAGATGAAAGAAACAACGGGATGAGCCATAAATTCCATAAGGAATTCCACTGATTGGCACGAGGAAAAGAAAAGGGGAATTGGTATACATTAGAAGGGGATCTGTATTAGGTGATTTGGGAAGTCTGTACCTCTCAAGTGCCTCAGCCAATGGGGAAAGAGAGAAGGAAATGTGCCCAGGAAATGTGCCCAGGAAATTGGGACAAAAAGGAGGCTGTGTCCTCCAAAATTTTGAGAGACCCCCATGGGAAACGCCCCATGGCCTCTCCCTTTATTCCAATAAAGTTCCAGGACTCCTCTGCCTCCTTTCTGGACACAAACCCCTGGTGTTTGTGGATTAATTTTCCTGTCCCTCACTGGGCAGGGCAGCGTGCTGGTGGTGGGGCAGAGGGAGCACTGGTGGTGCCAGGAGAGCCCTCACTGGAGGGTCATGCTGGTGGCATCCCCCACTGCCCCATTTCCTGCTCCTCCTGCTGGCCCCACTGCACTCTCCTTGGATCCCCCTTCCTGTTGCATTCTCCATCATTTCTGCACTCACTTCACGGGCTGGGGGTGAATTGATTCTAAGGAAAAACAGGCCAAGACACCCCAGAAACCCACTTAACTCCCCTGCACCCACCGCTGAGGTGCTTCCCAAGTTCCCCTGGCAAGGTTACCCGGCAGCCTGAGCTGTGTGACTGTTGCCTTGGTTTTGATATCCCTCACAGGGTAACTCTCCACCCTGCCTGCTGGGACCCCTCCAACCCTGTGCTGGCTGTGTTTTGCAACCCAGATATTCCGGCAGGAGAGCTGTCCCCGGGAGCAGTGTCTGTGCCAGGAGCCCTGCACTGGGTGCCCTTGTCTGACTGAATTCAGAACAAAGCAGAGAGGGAGCTGCAGAGGGTGTCAGGTCTTCAGCTGCAGCCTGACAGCTCCCACACAGAGCTTCCATTCCCCACCTCCGCTCTGGAGCTCCACAGGGAGATTTTGAACAGTCGCAGGTATCGACCCAGGGCAAAGGAGGCAGTGATCAGCAGGAGCTGGACAGACAAGTTCTGTGCCACGATGCTGAGCAGTCACAGATCTGACACTGGCCGAGACCCTCATCCCTCAATTCCTGTCCTTCCAAGTAAAATAAGCCACAGAAAGAGTTTAAAAGGCACCTGACAGTGCCTCCAGGTAAAAAAAAAAGCCAAACCACATCTCGGACAGTGGCTGAGAACAGTGAATTTTGGTTAATGGTTGGATTCAGTGATCCTAAAGGCATTGTCCTGGTTGAGGAGGACTTAAAGGCACAGAACTCAACATACAGCACGAAAGAACAGACAGTTGAGGATACAAGCATCATAAAGTCACCCTAGGACAGGTCTTTTCCAGCCTAAGTGATTCTGTATTCTCTCATTCTAAGATGTGCAGAGCCCACAGGAGTTTGTCCCTGTGCACCTCCTGGTTCCAGTGTTTTTTCAGTTAGTTCTGTCTACAGAGGGTATGAAACTGCAGGGACATCTGAGCACTGCATTCCCTGTAAAAATGAAACCAATAAACCACACGTTTTTAACCAGAGGGTAATAACAGCAGGTGAAAACAAAACAGTTTGCATCTCCTTTGAGACTAAGGAGCCAAACTTGCAGCACTGACACCTGAGAGGCCCAGAGATGCTGGCTGGCATCCAGTGATCCCCGTTTTCAGGGGGTGCAGATGAGGACAAGCTCTGCAACACAGCATCCAGCACCAAGTGACCCTGGATCATTCCCAGCTGGCTGGGGCTCACAGAGTCCTCTGGTTTCACGAGGAGAGGCAGTGGACCGTGCCCTACCCACCACCATCACCCCACATTGCCTGGTCTGGTGACCTGCTGCTGCCTGGGGACACCACTGACCCCCTGGACCACTTCTGGGTGGAGATGAAGAACTTCAATCACAGAGAGAACTTCAATCACCAAGGTCAGAAGTGTAAAATACCTGCATTTTGCATCATCCTCACTGGGATAAACTGTCCCTGCTGATCACAGTGCCCCTCGCTGCACCTGCTGGTGGCATGGCTTTGAATTACTCCTTCCTTTCTCTCACTGGGGAGGGAGTATTTGTCTTGCTCAGCAAAGAGGATGCTCAGCTCTCCCGGGCAAGTAAATCTCAGAACTGCTCAGTGAAAAGGAAAGGGGAAGACCAAGCCAGGAAGTGGCAAATCATTTTCCTGTGTCTGTGCAAGTCATCAACAGACAGGGGGAACATCACTGGCTGCTGGCCAGCACAGGTGGAACTGCTCAGCCCATCAGCTGGAGAGCATCCACATAGTCCAGGGAGGCAGGAGCCAAACCAGGCTGCCCAGAGCAGAGCACTGTTGGAACCCTGGAGGCTGAAAATCTCAGGCTTTCTGTTCTAAAAAACACTGACCCTCAAGCAAGCACCGCATTTGACCTGAGGCCGTGGAACAGGCTCCCAAAATTGAGTGATGGCTACTGTGGGTGTGTGGTTTGAACAATATTGTGTGATCTCACAGGGTGAAAAACTTAGATTTGAGATTTTAGTATATAGTAATGTATTTGGGGCAGGATGGAGGATTTTGGGCATTGTCTGGGTCCTCCTTCTTCACCCTCTTTTTCCTTCTTCTTCATGGGTTTGGGTGGTTTTCTGTAACTGGGTGAAAAAGGTCCACATTGCGGGCCTTGGGTGGTCATTATTGGGTCAGAAATATAAATAATAGAGGTGTCACCTCGTTATTGGGTAATTATCACTTAGATAACCTTGGAAAGAGTTAGAGGTGCCCCATTTTACCTTTGTTTTCTAGTTAGAGCTCACGACTCGTGAGGCTGTAAATAGATAAGAATTAATAAACATCCAAGTCCCAACACGAAACTGTGACTCCCGTGTGTTAAACCTGACCTTGGCAGAAAAAGAAGCCAGAACCATCCCAGGGCATCCAACAAACCAGACAAGGCCAAGCCCTGTGCTTGGACAGAGGTGCAGGAACCTCAGAAGGTGACATTGCTCTCAGCAGCCTGTGACTGTCAGTGGGGCACGAAGCAAAAGCCAGCAGCACCTTTGGTGCACAACCACCCCTGGGGGTGTTGGATGGAAGGCAGAGACCCTCTCGTGTCTCAGGGGGATTTGGACACTGGAACTATGTGACAGCAGAGCTGGAAGGCTGTGAGGTCACACTGGGGTGAGAGGGATGAGCTGCTGCCTGTATGGCCCAGCTGATGAGCAAAGGAACAGCTGTCCTGGTAAGGATACCCATGGCAAGGTACCCTCAGTGAGAGCCTGGGCCCAGCACTTTGGGATGTTGTCCATGGGATGGAGAAGACTCCAGCAGTCACAGAAGGACGTTGATGCTGTTGTCCATAGCACACTTTCAAAAAAAAAAAAAGCTGGATTTCAAAATCTCCAAGCACTTGTCAGGATTCATCTCCCCTCCACTGGCAGAGAGGGACTGCCTGGCTCAGTGCAATAGCACTGCTGGTGCTGCTGTTGCCCTTTCCCCTGCTTCAAGCATTGCACTGAGCACAAAATATTAAATAAATACATAATAAAGGGAACGTTTTCATCGCAGGAAGAGGACAGTTAGGGCACATATGGTACCAAATATTTTTCTGTGCCTGCTGTGTCACTACAAGTCGGGGCAGGTGCACCTAGAAAAACAGAACCCATGTTTGTGCACTCTTCAAACTGTCATTGGGCTGTGTTTAGGACCCAGCAGGAAACTGAAACTCCTTTTTGTGATGTGGAGGCTACCCGTGTGTAAGTAAACCACATTTTATCTGGTTTATAACACCAGAGCCAGGGACTGCAGGCAGGCCTGGGTTAAACAGCCCAAACAGCAACATCCACATAATTACTATAACATTTATTGATGTCAAGATAGCAGAGATGCAGGGAGCTTGCACGTGGGTGAGGGCTGCCTCAGAGTGAAGAGGGCAGAGGTGCCCTGGGCTGCGGGGAGATGCACCAGTCACCCCAGCAGAGACATCAAAGGGGTGTAGCAGGGAAGCTCCCAGCCCGCTGCACCCCCACAGTGAGAGCAGTGATGCTGCAGGTGGATTGGCTTGGTGGGACACCCCCAGAGCCCACCCCAGCCCACAGGTGAGACCCCCAGCCCCACCAGTGTGCCGGCAGAAGGGTCAGGCACACAGCTACATTCTGGCTTATCCCATGCAAATACACAGTTTTGTTACAGGAAGCCCTGGCCGGCTGGAACTGGCCACAGACCATTTAACCTGTGTGCCCACAGGGTGTCAGGTAATGCCTCTGACCTGAGCACCGGTGGGAAAACACCTTCCTTGTAAAAGTCCCTTGCAGCCTGCCACGTTTCCCGAGGTGCTGCAGGACATGGCTGGGATTGTGGCTGCCCAGAGCCAGCCCAGCCCTGCAGAGCTGACCCTGGGGGGCTCACTAAGCCTGTCCTGGGCACTGGTGTAAGCACTGCAAAGCCTTTGGGGTTTGCTGTACCACTACAGATCCCTGGTGCACCCTACCTGCACCTGGGGTTATTACCCAAACCTGTCTGTCTCCCCCAGGTCAGACTCCAGCAGCATCCACGGGGCCAGAGCTGTCACCCGACTCCTGCAGAAACACAAATGCAAACAGCCACAATGAGAAATGGCCCGGGAAGTCCCTGCAGAATGCAAAAAATGCAGTTGCAGCAGGAAACTCAATCCAGGATCATCTCAAGAGGGGAATGAGGCTTTTATTTTTGACAGAGGTGACTCAGCTCGCTCGGTCTCTCCCCAGGGTTTCACTCGCTGTTCTTTCCTGCTCACAAACGAGAGATGTGTGTCCAGGCAGCCTGGCCAGGGCTGCTGGAGGTGACACAGGAAACAGGGACACCAGCTCCTCATCCACCACCGTGGGTTCTCCTCGGGTGGGTGGCTGCGCCCAGGTTCTCAGGAATGCCTCTTGTGTCCCCTGGGAACAGACCTGATTGTGATCTCTTGCCTCTTCCCTCGGTCCTGCCTGCGAGTCATGAGGAGCAGCTGATTTACTCAGCTGGTTGGGCTCCTTCGGGGTGTGATCTCTCCTTTGTTTCAGGCTGTCCTTTGTTTTACTGGTCCCGTCGTCCTGAGAAGCTCAGGCCAATCTCTCTACTCTCACGACCTGCTGATGGGGCAGATCAGCACATGCCATTCCTTTAACCCTTCCTCTCTGGCTGTTTCTCCTGCTGCTTTCACACCCGGACATCTCCACTCAGGGCAGTTTTAAGTTTTTGTTACGGATCTCCGCAGCCTGAGCTGGATTGCGAATTGCTGACACAACGTTACAGAAAGTCCTCAAAGCACAGCAGGTTTGGGTCTCTCGTTGCATTGTTTCACACACGGACGACTGCAACACACTTCCCTCTTGCCAGCTCCTTGGAAAGCCTCACCATTAGCATTAAAAGCTGAATTTAGCCGTTCATTCTCCCCGCAGAAGGATGGGGGGCACTGAGTGGATCCCAAAACTGTCTTGTTTGCCAGGATGTTTCCTTTGAAATGACTCCTTGCACCGGTTCAGTAGATTCCTGAAATAGTCCCACTTTTTCTTTGTTATATTTTGTTGGAACCCTGCAGCTTTGAAACTGGATCTCCTTCATGTTCATTTGGATTCATGCAAGGACAGAGAAGATCTGGTTTGTTTAAAAAGGATGAGCTCTGACACAAATCTTATGTCCAGGAAAGGCTCTCAAAGCTCATACACAGCCTGTTGATTAGATGAGGCTCTCTCTGTGTGACATCTCCTCTCTGATATCACAGAATTATAGAAAACCAAGTTAGAAGGACCTCGAGGATCATCTGGTCCAACCTCTCTTGGTAAAAACAAGGTCTAGACAAGATGGCTCAACACCATGTCCCGTCGAATCTTGCAAGTCTCCAAAGCACTGGGGAATTCACCACTTCCCTGTGGAGATTATTTCCATTGTGAGAAATTCTCCTCACATGTCTAGTCAGAATGTCCCCAAGAGTAACTTGTACCTGTTGCCTCTCATCTTTGCCATGTGATTCCTGGTAAAGAAGGGAGTCTCCATCTTCTTTGTAGCCACCCTTTAAACACTGTGAGATGGTGAAAAGGTCTCTCCTAAGCCTTCTTTTCTCAAGGCTGAACAAACCCAGGTCTCTCTGCCTTTCCTCATATGACAACTTCTCATCACCTTTGTGGTCCTTCTCTCAAGTCCATCCACTTGTCTTTGTGTAGCAGAGGCCAAAACTGTGCATGTTATTCCAGGTGTGTCCTGACAAATGCAGAGGGGAGCGGGACAGTGACTTCTCCATCTGTTGGTGATGCCCCTGTTGATGCAGCCCAGCCTCCCACTGGGTCCTGGCCACACAACTGGTCACTCTCAGCACACTGGTCACTCTCACTGAGCTTGGCATCCACCAGCATCTCCAGGGCCCCTTCCCCAGAGCTGCTTCCCAGCTGGGTCTATCCCAACCTGTGCTGCACTCCTGGATTATGTTTCCCCAAGTGCAAGATTTTACATTTGTCTTTGCCTTACCCACCACCATCATCTCATCTTTCCTGGTCTGGTGACCTGCTACTGCCTAGGGCCACCACTGGCCCTCTGGACCACTTCTGGCTGGAGATGTAGAACTTCAATCACCGAGAGCCCAAGGTCAGAAGTGTAAAATACAACCTTGCCGAGTTTCACGAGGTTCCTGTGAGCCCATTCTTCCAGCCTGTCTGGGTCTTCCTGCAGGGTGGATAATAGATCCGTGTTTAGGGTTATTCCAGCCTCTCCCAGCCAAGCTCTTAAGGGTTTCTACACACAAGGCCAAAAGTAGAAGACCCAGGTGGATCGAGGAGGATCAAACCTCAGGTAATCACCCAGCCACATGGGAAAGCACTTCCGAAAAACCACCAACAAAAGATGAAGCTGCAAAGAAAGGAGGGAGAGAGCAGAACAGGTTGAGGGAGACCACAAACGTTTCCAAGTCCCAAAGGAATCTGAAGGAAGTACCATGGTGGAGCCCCTTTCCCAAGTTTTCCTGCAGGAAAGGGGCTCCAGCAGCCCAAGACCACAGTCACTCGTATCTTACCCCTCAGCAGCACTGCTCAGACCCTGCTCTCCCCTGTCTCTGCACTGGGCCCTGCTGGCCTGAGCCCCACGAGGAGCTCCACAGGAAGCCAAGGTTGTTCTTGGCTGGGAGGTGAAAGATGAAACACAGAGTCTGGAACACCCCCGAGCAGTACGGGAAGGAATGAGGTGCCCCACGAAACCCTGGAGGTGCCCCATGAAACCCAGCAGCTCTGTGGACTCTCCTGGGAGAAGGAGAGGATAAGAGGGATGTAAGAAAGGGGAAATGGCCTTAAGCTGAAGGAGGGTAGAGTTAGATTTGATATTGGGGAGAAATTCTTCCCTGTGAGGGTGGTGGGACCCTGGCACAGTTGCCCAGAGAAGCGCAGTTCCATGGATCCCTGGCAGTGTCCAAGGCCAGGCTGGATGGGGTTTAGAGCAACCTCGTCCAGTGGAAGGTGTCCCTGCCCATGGCAGGTGGTGGAATGAGAGATCTTTAAGGTCCCCCCAATCTAAACTGGTCTGTGATTCTAACATGTGATGAGAGGACAGGTTGGAATATCAGCAGAGGAAGGTGTTCACTGGAGGAGAGGCAGGGACGGGCTGTGAGAAAGGGGCTGTCTTACAGGATCCACCAGGAGACTGAGGGTCATGGAAGGACATCACAGTCCTCCCCTACAGCTTTTTAAGGGCAGAATAGCAACAGTCATCAGTGGCCCAACTCAAGCTGCCCCATTGGAAGGGCAGAGAGCAGCTCAGAGCTGCAGACAGGGCACCCTCCATGCCCTGTGCCCTCAGGCTGCACAGAGGTCAGGGGGTCTTTGATCTTCCTTTCTGCTTGTGAGGGGAGACACACGACTCCCAAGCCCAGAGGAAGGTGGTGGATCTCCAGGGCTGGTGTCCCCAAACTAACAAAGGGGATCCTTAAGCCAAGTTCTCCTTTGAACCTGACCTGGCCCAGTGCTCTCGTAGCACCATCAAGAATTCACAGAATTCACAGAATCACTGGGCTGGAAGAAACCTTCAAGATCATTGAGCTCAACCCAGCCCCAACACCTCAACTAAACCCTGGCACCCAGTGCCACATCCAGTCTGCTTTAAACATATCCAGGGATGGTGACTCCACCACCTCCCTGGGCAGACCATTCCAGTACTTTATCACCCTTTCTGTAAAAAACTTTTTCCTGATATCCAACCTGTATTTCCCTTGGTGCAGCCTGAGGCTGTGTCCTCTCGTTCTGTCAGTGCTGCCTGGAGAAAGAGACCAACCCCAGCTGAGCACAGCCACCTTTCAGGGAGTTATAGAGTGGCAAGGTCATCTCTGAGTCTCCTTTTCTCCAGGATAAACACCCCCAGCTCCCTCACAGGGCTTGTGCTCCAAGCCCCAAGGCATCTCTGCTGGCCTGAGCAGCACAGGCCGTGCCTGGGCCAGCACAGGGACCGTGTCTGTGCCATCAGCAGCTGCTGCTCAGGGAGCCACCGAGTGCCTGAGCAGCTCCCACACCTCCAGACTGAGCCAGAGCTGCCAGAGCTGGTCCAGCAAGCCAGCCTGGGTTGCAAATCCACAGCTGACAGGACAAGCCCAGAGCAGACAGGACGGCATTCCTGGGCTGCAAGCAGAGCCTCTGGCACCCTCCATGAGCTGTTCTCAAAGAGATTATCCTTGCAAATGAGATCAGCAGGCTGGGACTCCCAAAATATCCCCTGTGCAGCCAAGGGACCATCCCCTGCTCCACTCCCAGCATTTGGAGACTTCAAAGGGGGCTGTCACAATCAGGAAAGTGGCTCCCCTGGCCACTGTCATGTGAGGGGGCTCACCAGGACAGCTCTCCTTCCCTGCCAAAGAGCTTTGCACTTTGCCTCATGCCAGGTGTTCACTTTTTGCAAGACAACCATCTTGATTTCTTCCTTCATTGAAGATATTCCTATTTCATTTAGAAGTCCTCCTGCTCTCATAAAACTTAGAGAAATGGGTCTCCTTATCTGCAGGCATGAGCTGATAGCACATGAACTCTGGCAGCTCCTCCAGGAGGGTGTGTGCAAGGTGATTTCAGCCATAAACCCATTGTGGGTGAGGTGGGATAAATTTTTTTATCATTTATTTATTTATTTATTTATTTTTACCCTTCTCATTCTCCAGTTAGAAAGTTGCACTGATTTACAGGTCCTCTGTGCCCCCATGGGTTTTTATGTGCTGAGGGACACATGTTTCCATGTGTTTGAGTGTGAAAACACCTGGCTGGTCACATGCTCAGAAGGGGTGTCCTCTGCAGGGTGCATCCAGTGACCTCAACTCCAGACAGGCAGCCCGGCGTGATGCTGCAAGTTTCCCCACAGTCCCCAGGCACTGAGCCTGATGCTGTGGTGTGGATGGGGGGGACAAGGATGGGGAACCCACCGTCCCAGGGGTGTGGAGATCCCTGCTGGAGGGGCAAGGTGAGCTCTGGGTGCTGCCAGAGAGCAGGGCAGGACAGGGGGAGGGCAGGAAGCCACCAAAGAGCCCCTTTTGGGGACCGAGGGGTGAGAGGGCAGGAAGGCACCAAACAGCCCCTTTTGGGGACCGAGGGGTGAGAGAACGGGCTGTGCCCAGCAGCAGGAGGGGTCAGGGCTGCTCCCTGCAGGGTGGGAGCTCGAGCAGCGCCGCGGCCACCCGGACACCCCCTCTCCCCGGGCAGGAGGATGCCTTTGTGCACCGGTTATGCATAATAGATCTTCCCGGGAAAGAGATACTGTCTCCTTGCTCCAAATACAATTTCAATTAGATGAATAGCGGCGTAATCCCATAGAGGCGCTCAGCTGGGAACTGACCATGTGAGAGGCAGGCAGCCCTCCCCCAGCCGGGCGGTGAAAGGGGATCCCCCCCTCAACCTGCTGGCGGAGAGGCCCCGAACCCTCCAACAGGGACCATCTGCTCCCGAGCAGCCCCTCCTCCCGCAGCCCCCAGCCAAGAAAGAGCCGGGGCTGCCGGTGCCTTCTCAAACAAAGGCAGCGCTGAGGGACCGCTGCCTTCGGCCTCTCGGGAGGAAGAGGAGGGAGTGAGAGCCCCAGTGGCTCCCTGGGACACCCCCTTGCTGCGACCCTCTGGGCAGGCAGGATTGCTCCCGGGAGAAGATGGGGCACTGCAATGGGGAGAAGCTCTTGTCCCCCTGCACCAGATGATGCCAGCACAGGGGAAGAGGAGAAGGGATGGAGGAGGGATCACAGGGATGCTCCAAACTCTCCTCCATTTCCTCGTGCTCGGCCCCTGGCACATCCCAGGGCAAGAACTCGCTTTCCCTGCCGTCCTGGCCAAAGGGCAGAGCCGCTGCACCATCTGCCAGCGGTGAGAGAGCAGCAGTGCAAGCGCAGAGCTGAGCACTCTCTTTCCTCTGAGCATCTCCGGGCTCTCGGAGGGAATTTCCTCCTGCATCGAAATTTTCAGACTTGTCCCTTTAGCGCCGGAGAAAGTCTTGAGAAACCCTCGTTGTGCAACTGGGAGTTTAAAGAGATTTTCAACCCACAAAGCAACTGACACCACTTTTGTCAGCAGCTCTTACCAAAGCCCTCTGTTACGGCAACCCCTTCCCAAGCAGGAATGCACTCCACAGCAGATGTGCTCACTGGTATCAAACCACCAGACCCCTTCCTTGGCTTCGTGGTGTCCCGCTCCACACATCCCAACACCCTGCAGAACAAACCCCCCGGTCAGGGGCACCCTACACCTCCCTGCCCCGGGACAGATGGGACAGCAGTCCTGCAGCACACGAAGGAACGTCACCCAGCAGAAGGGGCAGCCTGGCAAGCTCTGCAGGGCAGCAGAGAGTCGTTTTCTCGCTAAAGTCAACAGCTCGGAGCCTGAATACACACAGCTGGGCACAAAGTGCCTGGAGATCACATCTGCTGAATAAGAAGTGCCCATTGTTATGCTTTGTCACCCGTCTCAGAGCAGATAGCACTTTAAAGCCATTTGGCGTTGCGCTCTGAATAGTTAAAAAGGTCAGGCTCCGAGCATGGGCAGTGGGGTGTTTTCCCAGCGCTGGAGCGTGATGAGAATATTCCCAGGTGCGAATATTTGTCTGAACATCCGCTGCCTTCCCAGCCCCTCGGCTCGGGAGGGGAGAGCTTTGATCTTTCCCCCAGCTGAGACCTGGAGCACGTTGTGCTTTCCCTGTCCCCACTCAGCCTCTCCACAACCTGTTGCTGCCGAGGAGGACTAAAGCCAGGACTAAAGCCAGGACTAAAGCCAGTGACACTGAAGCACAGCTCTGCAGCATCCGGGCGCGGGAGGTTTAGCCCAGCCTGACCCTGCAGTCAATGCTTTAAATGCGCTCTTGATGTGAAATATAGCAGAACGTGCTCACAAAAAGCCGGTTCTTGGCTGCCAGTGAAAAGGGAGCTGCTTTATCCTGATTTTTGTGTCCCGGGATGCTGCTGGAAGCACAGCAGGCACCCACGGCCAGCCGGGCGTGCGCCCCACCACGCTGCTCCCGCAGTGCAATCACAAACCCAGACATAAATCGTGGTTAACCTTTGCTCTCTTCTCCTGTGTTTGTCCAGAGGCTACAGAAATGTTGCACAAGACACGTGACAGCCGGAGAAACAAAAAAATGACATTTATTAAACTGTCCCAGAGTGGGAGAGGTGGGGAAGTTTTTGGTAAGCCGATGCTTCTCGCAGTAAGGGAATGGATTTGGGGAAATAAGGCAGAGCTGGTAGTCCTTTATCAGCAGGTAAAGGTGTGTGTTGGGATCTCAAAAGGGACAGACACACCCCCTCATGAGTCACCTGCAGCACGGCTTTTTACTCCGACTCTGACTTTGACGTCTTTGCTAAAGCAAAACAATTTCTTTCCCATCAGCTCAGCCCCTTCCAGCCGCCCTGACTTTAAAAACTCCTGCTAATTCCTTTTTTTCCTCCCCTCTATCACCGCCGCAAAGCAAAGTTGAACACGTCCTAATGCCTCGTTATTTCTGAATTAACCAGAAGAAGAGAACCTGATTTTGCAAAGCCGGCTGAGATTTCAATTGCCAGAAAAAAAAAATAAAACACCTTGCTTCGCCCAGGACGGAACTGACGGCGAGATGTTTGCGTCTACCTGCAGAGAGAGAGATCAGCCAGCTGTGCCTGTATTTGTGATGCTAAAACTGGAGCCATAAAGGCTGATAATCACGGGAAAGAACATTCCTGCGGGCTGAAACCCGTGAAAGCACCAGAAAAGGTGGCAGAAAAGCCCAGTGAACACCCAGGCTGAGTTTATAGAGAGGATTCATCTGTACCAGAGCATGCAAATACACAGCCTCACGCAGCTTTTGTATTCACTCGCCACAAACCTGCGACTGAATGAGTTTTACCAGCACAAATGTTGGAGGAAAGTGAAGTTCAAAGCCGCACGCATGGGTAACCATGGCAACCAGAATTTTAAATTTGCACATGCGAGTTATTTTGTACCCGAGGTACTTTGTACGCTCGGCCAATGCGGGGAGAGGGACACCCCCATGTCACGGCGGGCCAATCGCGACTCAGAAACACGGCTTGAATTTCAAATATCACCTACTTACAGCAAACCCCCGTCCCGAGTGGAGAGAGAAAAAAAAAGAAAAAAGGAAAAAAAATGGAATGTGAAAAAACCTGCCTGGAATTGCCATCTGCTCGTGAATATTCCACAATTAGCAGGGACGGGATTCATTGGATACATTATTCATTGTGGATTATTCGCCCAGATCTAACAGCAACAGTGCAACGGGCATTTCAACATTGTGATGAGGAGCCCGCTGCAGACGTAGAAGGTGTGTGTGACTGTCCCCGTGTATGGATATGGATGGGCTCCTCTCCTGCAGGAATCTCGGGGAACAATAAATGTGTGGTGGATATCTTGTCTTCTGCACTGAGAGGAAATCTAGAACTCTGTGATAAACTGCTTGATTTTTTAAACTCTTTTCCTGCTCATTTGTCCTCTGCCTCAACCCCTCCTCCCTCAACTGGGCTACTCATGCCCCAAAATCCACTGTCATTCCAGCAATAAAGGCACTTGGCTGTTTCCCTTGCTGTGGAAGAGGTTTGGTGAGACAATGTTTTTCCCCATTTCCTCCCCAGCCTTCCAGTGTGACCCACGTTAGGCCGTGAAAACCATAAAAATAAACAGAAAACCTCCAAGTGCAATGCTATATTTGCACTGGTGGTCCTCCCAGGAAATCTCCAGGAGCTGCCTTGCACTTTGCAGCGGCCACAGATGGGTTTTGGGACCCTCTGCAGGTTCAGTTTTCACAGCACAGAGCCAAATAATCCACGGCCATCAGGGGCAGATTGAGCCTTGCAGACCCACGGGCCAAATCATGGCAAAAAAAGAGACACCCCAAAAAAACTCCTCCTCAGCTGAAAGTGATGGCCAGCAGGCACAGAAATCAAAACCCTTGGGACAGGGGGCAGGTTTGGAGTGTTGAGTGTGAGGCTGGAGCAGCATGGAGCCGACACAACTGGGCCGTGCCAGGTTTGCTTAAGTAGGACCAACACAGAGAAAAAGAAAGAGGAAAAATGATAAGAAAAAAGGGAAAAAAAAAAAAAAAAAAAAAACACCCACAAAACATACAAATCTAATGAAAGAGTCCAAAGTAGCACAGGATGGGGTTATGCAATTTCAATTTGTCCAGCGCTGCTCGCAGACAAACACTCCCTGCAGCAGCAGGGGCTTGTGCAAGTGAGGGTTGTGAAATCCCCGTGCTCTGCCAGCTGTTGCCCAACGCTGCTGGGTAGCAGGGCTGCACTCCAGGATAATCCAGGATCCTGCAAAGCCCCACAGCAAGGCCCTGGCACTGTGCACACACAGGGCTGAGCAGAGGCAGCAGCACTGCAGCCCTCTGCCTCTGGTGGGGTCTCTTGGGAATGGTGCACGACCATCCTGCAGGAAGGGGTGGTGCAGAACAGACAGGACAACCTTCCTGCTGCTGTCAGTAGCCACTCCCAGGCTGCTCCTGATGAAGTCTCTGATGGGCCAGGGTTCCCCATGCAGGATGTTTACAGGTATAATACACAGGTGATGCCTTAAGTTTTATCTCCCATGTATTTCAGGTCCTGTGCTGCCCAGGGGTGCAGCTCTGAGCTCACACTCAGTGTCACTCAGCTCTGCACACAGCAGGGACACAAAACAAATCCTTTTCCTGCTGCACACCAAGGACAACTCTCAGGCCCAAAAGCACAAACAAGGGTGGGCTGGAGGGAGGGACAAGGATGGGACCTCACAGCCTGGGGCTGGGATTGGACAATTAAACCCCAATGTGTAAATGGACCAAAACCTATAAAAGTGTGAGACCTCGTGACTGATTGGGCATTTTGTGACCATTTTGGGTCCACCTTGGGTGTAGCCCTGGCCAGGCTCTTGTCCTGCAGGCAAAGACAACTTGTCTCTGGGGCCAGATGAGGAGCACGGGCTGAGTCTGGAACCACAACAAAGAACCTTGGAGAGGGGACATGAGCACACAGCACATGGAGAGAGGCATCAGCCACCCAAAGGGATCAAAGCAGCAGCTCCACACCTTGCCTGGTCCTGCTCCTTCTCCTCTCCAGTGCTGAGGTCTTCCCAGATGCTGGTAACACTCTTGCCTCTCTCTGCTCAGCAGCCAGATAAAACTCCAGATGATCCCAGCTGTAACATGCCCACAGTCCAGGAGAACCTCTCCAACACGAGGGCAAAAGTTACCAAACCCCTCATCCCTCACCTTCATGCTGCTCTTCACAAGGTGCAGCTACAGAGCTGGAGTTCATTTGAAACTGGTAAGAGAATTACTCCATCATTTATTCCCCCTCTTGGACAAAATCTTTGATCACACCCATGAAGGTAAAGGGTCTGGGGGAAAAACAGGAAGAATTATGAGAAAAGCAACACATTCCAGAGAACTTAAAGGAAAAAGAGGAAAGGGTGTGGGTGTGGAAGTGATGGGTTCACTAATTGTCACCTGAACTGCAACCCCTTTCAAAGCTACTTTAGGCCATGCCAGAGGGTGGTCAGCAGTGAGTTCCTGTCTGAGACCTATTCATCTCAATGAGTTTCCACCAGAAATACAGTTGGGCCAAAATAGAAATTCGTTGTTGGAACGTGTCAATGTAGATCATATTTTCTGGGGGGAAAAAGTCAAAATGAATCAGTACATTTTTCTCTTCCCATTTCAGCGAGGTAGAAAGTTTCATTTGACCACGATTTATTTCATTTACACCTTCAAAGCTAAATAACCTCTTGCACAAGGATAACATACATGAATCAGCATTAGACATCCACCATGTAAATGTTGCTGCCATGAGCCACCAGTACCAAATTACTGAGTCCTGCATTCCCCTACACTTTGCAACTGCTCTTTTCCTTAGTGAAACCTTCCAATTTGTGCACTGATGTGAACTCACGTGTATTTTCTTATGGCTGAAGCAACCTTGTCTAATAGGATCTGTCCTAAAACCCCACCAAAGAGTGCTTGGGATTGGATCCCTTGATGAGCCTCCAGAATGAGCAGCGTTTGCAGGATTTACCTGTGGTTCAATCACTCCCCAGAGGTAACAAGGCAAAGACCCAGCACATAAAGAGGTTTACCCTTATGAATCCATCCTGTTTCAGTGGAGACTGAACCAGACTGGTACACAAATCACAGTGAATATCCTCAGAACTCTCATGGTGTGCAAAAAGGATCTATTTAAATCTGGAACTGAGGTTTGGCTTTGTGGAGAAAGCCTTTCCAAGCCTTGGGAGGAAAAGGGTTATTGCTCTCCTGTAGGAGACTTGTAGGAGACCCTTTCCTTTGCTCTTTGATCCCATTCCTCACCCCTCCACACTGCATCCAGCACTTCTGGGATCCAGCTCCTCTCAGGAGTGCAGAGGAGTCTGCCCCAGGTTTGGTTCCTGTTGCTGTTCCCAGACCTCCACTGCCTCAGACACAACCTGACTTGTCCTCCCCCACCCACAGGAATTGCTGTGACTGTCCTGTCCCAAGCACATCCCCTTTGGGACTAAAGCTGTCTTTTCACATGTGTCTGCACAGCACCTAGCACAATGACCTGGTAATTATAACAGAAGCTAAATTACTGCTAAAATTAGGTGCTTATTAACATTATCGCCTCTGGGCACCACCACAACACTTAATAATGCTGCAGTGTAAGAGGAACCCAGGACCCATCATAATCTTCACAAAAAACTGTCCTTAGGGACAGTATTTCTGTACCAGGTCTCGCTTTTCCATTAGGTCACATTTTACTCATGGAAAAAATATCTGTTCAACTGCCTGAGGATTTCAGTTCAATGACTTCAGCTGCACGATGAAGGCATGCATATGTTGTCACCTCTAAACTTTTTAACTTACTTTTGGTTGTGAGCTCTGAGCCACAGGCTTTGAGAGCAGTTTTGGGGGTTAAGGGACGTGGACCTTGGCAGGTCCCACACGCACAGAACTGCAGCAGAATCAGCAGCATGGAGCCAAAGCCAAGTTGTGTTTTCTCCTCTCTGGTTCCCACAGCCTCTTTCCTGTGACCAGGGCTCCTGGTGGGGTCAGGTCCAGCCCTGGGTGAATTTAGGACCACGGCTGGGATGGAGCACGGCCAAACTTCACTCTGCTGCTTAAATCCAACCCGGCTAACTGAGCTGTGGAAGATGAAATGTGGCCCATGGCAAGTCCCTCAGGAAAGGCTGAGAAGAGGGCAAAGCCAGCTTGTGCAGGTGCCACGTGGTGAGGCCAGGGGCAGGTGAGCTCAGGTTGGAGGACAAGGAGGAAGGATTTTGGGGCACTTCTCGGGTCCCAGAGCTGTCACCTGCCGGACACAGCACCCTGCAGAGGACACAGACATCCCAGCAGGGACAATCTCCCACTTGGAGATGGAGAGACAGGACCAGAGCAGAGGGCTGGGACAGACCTGAGCACTACCTCTGGAGACAACCCCAGCACCAGCCCGGTCAGCTCTGTCTGTCCCAGGTGAAGAAAGGACTTTTACAGCCCCGGCCGAGGCGGAGAACAGCCCCGCTATCGCCCCGCACACCTTCCCTGCCTCCGATTAATGAGGCAAAGGAGGGACCGGGCGGCTCCTCCCGGCTCTGTCCCTCACTCCTGCACACCCCCACAACCACTCATATTATCTGTATCAAGCACATTTTTATGTAAATGCCCCAAGCATCCCTTTCAGAGGTACAATGCCTCCCAGACTAAGCCGCTGAATGGCTCCGGCACATTTCCCGTGCCTCAGCTGCTCGCCCAGACAAACAGAAGTGTGGCTCTCCACAAAGGGCTATGGTAATGCCAAGCCGGGCAGGGCTGAGGGGAGGGGGCAAGCAGGGGCCAAAGCTATTTCAATGACAGAAGAAAAGCCCAGCTCCGGTATCTCGATGAGTCAAGGAAGGGACAGGCTCCACAGATGGATAAATGGAGGCGCACCAGGCAGACGGCTCAGCCTCCCAACAATGCCTCATCGCCGGGGCCCGGAGCGTCGCTGTGAAGGCAGGGGCTGCACTTCCAACCTGGGATCTCTCCATGGAAACAGCCCACAGAGCAGGGAAGGAGTGCAGGGAAAATCAGGGGACGCTGAAGACCATCACACCGTGTCCCCAGCCTCCACACACGCTGTAGGGAGCAGTCCAGGGGACAAGAGAAGGGACAACATCCCCCACTCCACCTTCATCCCGCTGTAACTGGGGCCTTCCTTCATTCCTGCTGTGGTGAGACTCTGCTTCCCCTCATGGGCTGGTGGTCAGTGCTCGGGGGCACATCCAGCAGCTCCAGGTGTGCCAGAGTCCTCACTGAGTAAAAAAAACCAATTCCCTCTGCCAGGAATAGATCAGCAAGAAACTCATGTTCAGCGAGAAAGCTTTGAAAGCATCCACAGGCACCTCTTACCCCGTGCTGGAGGCTGGTGTGCCCAAGAGGTGGTTCCCCAACACCCACCCAAGCAGAAGGACTCTCTGTCTTTTCTCTGCAGTGGTTTTGCAACAAACCAGTTATAACAGTACAACCTCATAGGTTGTACTTTCCCAGCCACAGATTAGGAACAGCTTCATTAGAATCCTGATCAGAGGGTGTACAGAGCTGTGGCTTGCCTTGGCCCTCCCGTGTGCTCCATCCTGTGCTCAGTAAAGCCTCTGTGGGGACAGGCCAGCATCAGCAGGGGGGTCCTGATGTGCATGGGACCCTCTCTCTTTTGGAGGGCCCAGAGGAAGCTGAAGGTGCTGCGGAAATGCTGCAGTTGTGAGACACAGCAAACAAAACTCCGTGGGAAATTGCATGTTTGTGGGTGAGGTGGGTACGGGGAGGGTCAGTGGGGAACTGAGGACAGACAAATGCAGTGACATCTGGATTTGACATTTCCCCACCTCACACACCGGCAGGGGCAGAGCCCTGAAGGCAGGAATATGAGACATTGGAATATGAGACCAATGTCTGGGCACAAATGGGACGTTTTGGGGCAGCCCAGGTGTGTCCCACCGATGTCACCTGACTCTCACAGGGCCAGCTCCACAACACCAGCCGTGCTCTGCTGATGGAGAGCAGCAACACCAGACCTCACCTGGCAAAATCTTCTCCCTCTGCTGTCCTCATGTGCTGTCACACATCCCAGTCACTCACATCAACTGTCTCAAGAGGCTGCTGAGAAAAACGGGGCAGGCTTTGGCAGGGATGAGGGGCCAACACAGCGTGGCTTTCCCAGCATCACTGCAAGCCAGAGAAGTGAGAAAACTCAACAAGAAGGTCAGGATCCACATGGAAAACTCTGTTTCCAGCTGCTTCTCATGTACAGAGAAATCCAGGCAGCACATGGCCTTAGTTTTGCTGCCAGCCAAGCCATGCACTCAGTGTATTGGAGTCCCTCTGCAAAATCAGGCCAAGGGCACACAAGCTATCCTTTCCATTGATTGTTCCACTCTGCTTTGATAATTCACCAATAAACTGGAAGGAAGTTTGCAGGGAGAGGCAGGGAGAGCCGTGGGACATGCACTGGACCCCGTGGGACAGGAGGGGCTGGTGCAGCTGCAGACGGGGCCAGGGGAAGGGCAGCCAGTGCCACATCCCCGGGGCTGCAGTGGCATCACTGGTGCCACTCCCGTGCAGCTTCCTCCTGCACCACTGGCTGGACCAGCCTCCCCCTCCTCCAGCTCCTCCAACATTATTTATTTCAGCCAATTTTGTGGCATCCACCAGTTGGACAGAGCAGGAGAGACAGGGCAGCCCTGGGTGAGGGAAGGAGAGCTCAGAGATGGATCTGGAGTGGGGCTGATGGAGAGGATCAGGCACTGATCCTGTGGCAGCCTGGGTCTCTGGGTGCTGCTGCTGCCAGACCAGCTTTAGGGCTTTAACTCTGTGATTGTGAGTTAACTTCCCCCTCACTCCCTCCAAACGTGGAACTTTCTGGTGTTCCCCAAGCCCAGGGCTCCATCCCACCAGGCTGGGAGCTGCAAACCCGAGCAAAGAGCAGCTGAGGTCTGGGTCAGCTCAGCAGCTCTGCCCTGGAATGTGGGCTTTGCAACAAACAATTATGATAATTGCCAGTGACAAAAACAGGCAGAAAACGTTTGTGTCATGGCAACACAGGAAATAAACCCTGAGCAGAGACATCAGCCACTGCTGCCAGTGCAGCTCATGCTCATGCTCATGCCCTGTCTTTTCTAACAGGCTCTGTCCCCCACTGTGCTGCCCCTCAGGAGCCAAACCAGTGTGGGTTACACGATCCCAGAGCTGTGCTGACGTGGAGGCAGCAGACACAGGGATGAGTGGGGCAGGTTTCGCTCAGACAGGGATCCCTGCAGGGCTCAGCCCCACAGAAGTACCCCAAGCAGAGTTAATCCTCCAAAATGGGGCACACCAGGGGACTTCACAGGGAAGAGCTACTTTGCCAGCTCCACTGGGGGGTTATTCACCACCTGATAAACTCAGCCCCCTCCCTCCAGCCCTCAGCACATCTCCCAGCCTGGGTGCTGGGTTGTGTCCCATCCAGCTCAGGCCTTGCAAAGATCATGATGTCCAGAAAATAAATCCACACCCTGCCAGGTTTTTTTGCCATGGGAGGGTGGAAAGCCCAGCAGTGCAGGACACCAGGAATGTAATTCCCTGTGGGCCTGCCATTCCCAACCTGCTCTGCTCCCCTTTCTCCTCACTCCCGCTCATCTTTTTGCATAGTTTACTCATGACTGATCAGAATTCCCTCCAATTTCCCATTATTAAAAAAAGATAATATCTGGACTGAGGCCAGGGAAATTAAACCCCAGCTCTACAGGACGGTGATTCAGCAGAGTCTAACCAAGGTTATCACTGAAGCTGCACTCACTCGTATGGTTTGTGTGCTGGCATCTGCCCATGAGCACCAAACCATGTGTGTCAAATTACAAACCAGGGAGAGGGCAAACCTGGCTGCTGCTGTGCCAAAGACCTTCAGCCCTCCTGCCCTCAGATGCCAGCCATGCTCTGTGATGTGGCTCTGCAGGGCTCACCCATCCAGGGAATGGACCTGGGGAAACCTTCCTCCTCCTCCTCGTAAATCAGCAGCATCCTCACCATGCTCCAGGTGCAGTCAGCCCTTTGTGGTTTCCAAGTTGGATTCTTGTCACCAAGGGCATGCTCGGAGGACAAGGATGTTGTTTAAAAGGAAATGGGTGGCACTGATGTGACCTGCAGCACTTTTAGTGCCACACTGATGTGAGGGAAGCAGACAGCACGGGGTTGTTTCTGAGATCCCAGGCTGACAGGTAGAAAAGATTGTGTCCCCTGCCTTGTTTGAGCTGCAGCCACAGAGTCCAAATATCCTCATTTCACTCTTTTCTGTGGAATTTGTGAGAAGCTGGATAAGTAGCTGTGCAGCTGGCTGCTGTTCCCTGACTCCCAGAGCCCTGGGGGGTTCCTAAATTGCAGGTGAAGGTAACAGGGGCCACATGTGGGGCAAGGGGAGGAATAGTGGCTCAAGGCACACTTGCTCATCAGTCTGGCTTTGATGCCAAGTGGAGGAGCAACAGCTACACCACTCTGATAGTGAGGAATTAAAATAGAACAGTATAATTAGGGCCAATTACATGGTTATACAGAAAAGGATTTTGTCAGATTAGCATGGTGCTTCTCGAGGAGATTAAAAGATTGGATGAACACGGAAAAGAGCTTTTAGGTGGATTCCTGACAGAGGTGTCTGGGTTAGGAAATGCTCTCAGGGACCAAGTGCAGAAGGCTCTTTGTGCACCATGATCTCTGGCACAGACTGCACTGTGGTGGGGACAGCCCCTCGTGAGGTTGGGGCTGTCTCTGGCAGTAGGGCAGAGCTGTGCTGTGGCAGGAGCTGTGCAGTCACCATGGACAGCCTGTGGACTGGCTCCTGGATGAAGAACACGTGCCTCTGGACAGGTGAGGAGCCTGTGGAAACCAGGGGACAGTGCTCAGCCTCAGGCACGTGCGAGGTCTTCCCTGGCAGCAGGACAAAGCAGCGGAAGGTTTGGCAGAAGTGGCAGGATTGCTGTCCTGGTGTTTTCCTCCCACCATGGAGAACAGAATGAAGCCCAAAACATGAGAGACAAGTGGGGGAAACCAGACAAGACTACATTTGGGAGTGGTCTCTGGTGGGCAGGGGCAAGGGACTCGGTCCATGGAAGGACTTGGAGGTAAAGAAAAGTAACTTTTACCTGTCAGAGCAGGTGTGCAGGTGTGGAGAAGAATGTGAGAGAGGGACTGGGCAGGAAAGCAGCAGGAGAGCAGGGTCCTTCACACAGTGATCCAGGTAAAACAGGCAGGAGGGATGACTGAGGGTACCTGAGTACCCAACATCGTGGAGAATAAGAGGAAGTGATCTTTGCCTTGAGATGGCACCTGATGGTCCCAAGTCCCTGGTCAAGGCCTTGGGACAGATCCAGTTTCCTCCCAGTGAGAGAAGGAAACCAGCACACTGCATCCCCAGCAGGTGCCTACAGCTAACAGGCCTTTGGGGTGAGAGCACAAGGTCCAGCTGCTCAGAGATCCCTCTCCCACCCAGACCAAGGGAACAGGAGGGAAGAGAAAAGGAGCAAGAGGAACCTGAGGCCAGTCCATTAACCTCTTGCCCAGGCAGCAGGGAATGCTGCAAGGAAAGCACCATCCCAGGGGGTGCAGCTTGAGTTCCACCTGCCCCAGAGCTGGGCAGTGTCCTGTGCAGGTGCCAGCCACACCTGGACAGCCAGGAGTGAATCCTGCTGCATCCCCACTGCCTCCTCCCCTCGGGGCTCTGCTCAGGAGCTGCAGGTGAAGCAGGGCTGTGCTTGCACACTGAGGAAGGCGCCTGCTGCCCTGGGCTGAGCCACCCCGCAGCTCTCAGACACAGCCTGGGGCCGGGCATGGGACAGCCAACAAGTGTGTTTGTGCTTGGGCAAGCTGGAAAAAACTCACTCCTACCCAGAGCCACCCCCTGCCTCTCCCTGTCACCCTCTCCCCCAGCCCCAGCAGCCCCACTCGTGGCTGTGGACAGGCAGAAGAAGCCCGAGGCACGCTGAGATGATCTCTGCCAGCATCAGAGAGCAGTTCAAAAGGCAAGCAGCCTTTCTCCTCGCTCTCAGGCTCCCTCTCGGTTTCTTTTAAGCACAAAAACGGCATATTAAAAAAAAAAAAAAAAAAAAAAAGGGGGGGGGGGAAAGGAAAAAAAAAAAAGGGGGGATTTCCAGCCAGGCAGTAAAATGCCATCTGTCTCCTGACGGCTCATGTGACATTGACAGACGTCCATTGCCAGCCACAGCCAAAGGCTCGGCAGCCCGCGGTCCCCGGCCCCTTTCCCCGGTCCCCACACGCTCCCCGACACAGCAAAGGCTCCTCAGGAGGGAGCAGGAGATGAACCAGGCTGCTCCTTCCCGCGGGATGACGGGCCCGGGGCGGCGGGGCAGGAGGCCGTGCCGGACTTTGGAGCCGACTTGTCCGTGCCTTGTGACTCCTCACCAGGCTGAGATCCCCTCGCATCCACCTGTTTTCCTCTCAAAGGCAGCTCCGGGAAAACAAAGGGGATGAACAGCAGGCACCCCACCACCCCCCACACAAGGCAAATGCTTAATTGCCTCCAGGAAAAGAGCCTGGCTGACCCTGGGACCCTCCTGGGCCGGGAGGGCAGAGAGCAGAAGGGCTGAGCAGGACTGCCCTGCTGCCCTTGACCGGCCTCAGGCTATCCCTGCCCACACTGCCACAAAGGGAGAAGCTGCAGCTCTCGTTTCCTGGGAGCACAGATGTCTCTGGATGACGCAGCCACATCCCAGAAAGAGACACGCACCGATCCAGCCCCAGGGGAGATGGTGGGGAAGTCCCTGTGCAGTGGGGAGAAGGGAGGAGAAGGGCTGGACACATGGCTGTCTCTTAAGGGTGGGCAAAGAAACAGCCAGATCATTCCAGGGCAATGCCAGGCCATGGGGTGCCGTGCCAGGGCAGCAGCGCTGTCCCTTAGGGCAGCAGCTCTGTCCCTTGCTGGCTGCAGGAGGTCAGTGATGCCATCAGGAGAATCCCCATGAGGAGCAGCTGCAATGAGACCCCCCCAGAGCACACCCTGAAGATGTGCCAAGCAGACCCCCAACATCACTCCCCCAGCTGCTGGGCACAGTTTTGCATTGTTTCACTTGTTCCTGCACCATTGCACCCCAGAGATGTTCTGTTTGACCTCTGCAGCCACCTCTGGCCCCGCAGTCACCCCACAGGTGACACCTTTGGTGACTCCTATCCACGTCCTGCTCCCCTCCCTTGGGTTCTGCAGTTTTTCAGGAGGATGGTGCACAAAGGGGACCAGGGCTCAGGGCTCTCTGGGGGACAGAGAGAGCATCAGTGTCTGAACAGCTCTGAGCCAAGACAACAACGGTCACAGGGTGCAAAAAGCCCTATAGAGTTTCCTAGTGCAGGAGAAGGAGAAGCTCTGATTGTGTTGTGAAATGGTGGCGTGGGATTGCCTCAGCCTGTGGGCCACGGGAGGGATGGAAACGGCATCACTGCAGGTGGGGCTGGCAGGTGTGGGGCTGGCAGGTGTGGGGCTGGCAGGTGTGGGGCTGCCCCCAGCTCAGCCCCACAGGAGCCACTGTGCAGTCCTGGGTGCAGAGAAAGGCTCTGAAGCATCCCGGCCCTGCCGTGTTTAACGTGGCTAATGAGTAGCCAGGCAGGATGTGGCCATTCAAGGACACGGCATGACAACAGCCCTCCTGCCTCTGCTTACACAGCACACACAACTGGGCCTTTCCCACATCCCCGGGATCCTGCCTGAAGCCTGCACATGGCTGCTGGGATGAAGAGCAGGTCTTGGACCAGGAAATGACCCCAATCCCTGCAGTGAGAGACCCTCAAAACCTCTGAGAGAACAAAGTGTGGCTGCACGGATCCCTGCCTAGCTGAGAATCACCCCTGCTGAAACCCCATCTGAAGTCCCCCTCTGCCCAAAAGCTGAAGGCAGCAGGTGCTGTGCATCTCCCAGGCCAGCAGAAACATCAGGACCAAGAGGCTGGAGGAGTGGAGAGGCTGCCTTGGCTGAACACACACGTGCTGCACGTGGGATCAAAGGGCCAGGGAACGTGGGTGTGAACAGGCAGGCACAGGAGACCAGGCTGGGCTGCTCCAGGCTCCTGCCCTGCTGCACACCAGCGTGTCCAAGGGACTCCTCACCTCCAGGAGAAGGAGCAGTCCAGGATTTGTCTGTGGTGCTGAAGAAGGAGGGAAAGTCTCCCAGTTTTGGAGACTAAACGTGGGGTGTGTCCTCTGGCAGGTACTCATCTCTCCTGACATGAATGCACAGACACACAGGGATGGTGTGGACTCTTCATCTTCAGAGAGTTTCAAAATTTTAATGGGCTGGGCCTGAGAAACCCATTGCAGATTTTAAGGCAGTTATGCACAGAGCAGGAGGTTGGACCAGGAACCTCCAGAGGTTCCTCCTAAACTAATCCTCACTGTAACTCTTTCAGCTCCCTGAACTTCTGATCTTTGCAGACCAGCAAAATAAAAAATGGGCCTATCCACAGGTTCCCACATAAGGCAAGTTTTGGGTGAACCCAAGAACTAGATTTTCTTGGGTGTAATAGAATTGGGTTTATTCATGGGGTTTGCTTTGCATGGCTCTGGGAAAGCCAAGGCTTGACATGTCTCTCACACATCCCTCCCACTCAAGTTAATATTATTCTTCTTGTGAAGAGGAAACCACTTAAGGCTCTCACAAGTGCTTCTCATCAGCTTAAGTGAACAGAAAAGTGAATATGAACTGATCTTAGGTAAATGAAATCCACTGCAATTGTCAGTTAAGGGTTCAAAGCCATTTCATTAACACCCTTCATCTCCACCTCCGTGTACACGGATCCAGAGACACCTCACACCAACTTCCAGTGCTGTTCACCAACTAACACCCCTGCTCAATCCACAGGTGCTTGAATACCTTGGTGAACCTCATCTAGGTCCAGGTCCAAAATCCTGCTCTGATTCAGCAGACCCAGGAGAATTTCCACTATTTTCTAGCCCTGCACTCCTTTTCCTTTTCCTTTTCCTTTTCCTTTTCCTTTTCCTTTTCCTTTTCCTTTTCCTTTTCCTTTTCCTTTCCTTTCCTTTCCTTTCCTTTCCTTTCCTTTCCTTTCCTTTCCTTTCCTTTCCTTTCCTTTCTTTTTTTAATGTTTTTTATCTTTTTCTTTTTTTTCCCTAATTTCCTTCTTACTTTCTTTCCTTCCTTCTTTTTCTTCTTTCTTAACTTTATCTTTCATTCTTCTTTCCCTCTTTCTTCCTTTTCCTCCGTACCATTTGAATGACAAAGGTTTCTGATTACAGTCCTCCCGGGGAATCAAACACCACTGGCTGCTGCTCATTTACTGACTGGCAGATTAAGATGGATAAAGGGAGAGATTTGTATATTGGCTCTGTGTTTATGTAACTCATGTGCAAGACCTGGCCAGAAGCAAAGGGGGATGTGACCCACATAAATAATAACGAGCAGCATTTTTAAACTAAATCATCTGGAAAATTCACAGACGATTCCATCGGTCCTTTCTATTGTGTCACCAGAGGGTCATAAATAATTCAGCCTTGCTCAAATATTTATGGAAATCAATTTAGCCCTCAGTCCAATGCCACCTCCCTGAGAAAACAGTTTCCTTTCCTATCACAAGTGCAAACTGACTGCCCTCTGTCCCAGGAGCCTTCCCGGGGCCAAGGGCACCTGTAACCTCCCACAGCACATCCAGGCGCCAGCTCCGGGGCCACGGGGGCCACAGGGAAGGGGAAGCTGCACATCCAGGAGAGGAGCAGGTCCAGCCCCAGTCCCCCTTCTGCTGTGACCACCCTGGGCTCCACCACGGGCCCCTGCCCTGGCCAGGGGGGCTGCCAGCTCCAGAGCTGAGGAACAGCCCCTGGCAAAGCTGCGGGCACATGGAGGGCAGCTCCTGCACAGGTGACAACTGATGCTCGAGTCAACAAATCCCGCACAGCAGAGAGACACCTCGATGAGATCAAAGGTCCAAAACAAACTCCCACAGGAGCCAGCAGCCCAGGGGAGCTCCCAGGGCAAGGTCCATGGCTCTGCCAACCCCACTGGGGAGCAGCTGCTGCACCCCCCCAGCCATAACCTCATTGCTCACTCCTGTCCCTCCTCTCTGGCTGGCACATGGCAAGGACTCTCTTGCCAAAAGCAGAGCGGCCACATGGGCTGTCCATCCTGACCAGCACCCACCATGCTCCTGAGCAGCTTTTTGATCCTTCTGGAAGCTCAGTATTTCATGGGCTATTCCAGTTCCTTGACTGAAAACCCCACTTCCCGGGAATCTCCTCCAGCACCTTTACTGCACACAAACAGGACAAATTCCTGGGGTCAAACGTGTGCACACTCTTTAGGGGTGCAGCACGTTCAGCCAGTAACTAGACCACCACACAGATTAAGATCAAACCTCCTCCCAGCTCAGCCACCAGCACAGGAACTGGGAGCAGCCACACACAGCCCATGACTGTGCAGAAAGCCACATCTCCTCCAGCCTCTTAGCAGCTCGTTTCTCTGGCCTCTCCCCAAGATTCTGAGCCCATTTCTCTCCCAAGGTTCATTTTGCCTGGAACAAGATGCAGAACAGACAACACAGAGGGTTTCCCTGGATCTGTGGCAGACACTGGGACACTTCCTCCTGCGGGGCCCCGTGTCTGTCCCAGGCAGCAGTGCAGTGAGCTGGGCAGACACCAGCTGTGGATGAATGGGGGTCTGAGGACACGTGGACAGGCTGCAGTGACCAGGAGCCCAGTGAGGGAGGGAACCTTGGTGAGCCTCACCCAGGTCCAGATCCAAAATCCTCCTCTGATTAGCAGACTCAGGAAAATTTCCACCACTTTCTAGCCCTGCACTCCTTTTTTTCTCTTTTCTTGTTCTTCTCTTTTCTTGTTCTTCTCTTTTCTTGTTCTTCTCTTCTCTTCTCTTCTCTCCTCTCCTCTTCTCTCCTCTTCTCTTCTTTCCTTTTCCTTTTCCTTTTCCTTTTCCTTTTCCTTTTCCTTTTCCTTTTCCTTTTCCTTTTCCTTTTCCTTTTCCTTTTCCTTTTTTTCCTTTTCCTTTTTTTCTATTATCCTCCTGTTTCCACCACAGAGGTATCTCTGCACCAAAAGCACCAATCTACAAACTTTGGCCCTGAGCACCTGGGGCAGTTGACAAGCCTGGTTGTGAGCTCAGGGCTGAGGTCCCAGGGTGTAACCAGGGTCACTGACAGCCGAAGAGGTGAAACATCAGTGTTCCCAGCCATTCACACTGTGTCAGGCTCCTCCAGATCTTCAGAATGCTCTTCAGAATACAGAATGCTCTGTGCTCCCAAACAAAGGGAGGGAGTGACAGGCAGACAGAGGGGCTGTGGGAGCTGGTGTCACTGTGGTGTCACTGTAGTGTCACTGCACCATCCTGGCTGAGGGAACAGCAGAGGAACACTCCAGTATGCGAGGAGGGTTTGTGAGCTTCTCCAGTGTCATGGTTGGACTTGATGGTTGGACTTTATGGTCTTAAAGGTCTTTTCCAACCCAAACAATTCCATAATTCTCTAAATCTACTTGACACAAATGCTGAGGCACCCCCAAGGCCCGCACATATCCCACATCTGCACGTCTGCAGATGTCACTAGATGGGAGCACAGCTGTTGCTCCAACACAGAAAATCACCAGTGGTCCACACAGGGGACACTTGCTCGGGTTTACACGTGCAAAATCTTTACTTCAGGTGACTCTCCCGAAATCACAGCCCAGCCTCTCTGCCCTGCCTGCACACCAAGGAGCAGCAGGGTGCAGTTGACCTGCAGCTCCCACCATAGAGGAATTCAAGCACCAATGCTTCCCCAGCACACCCGGCCATGGGAGACAAAGGGTCATGGATATTACTAACTTGGAAGAGCTTCACAAAGGGAAATGATTTGCCCTTGTTAGGAGAAAATCATGGGAAAAGGGTAGGTAGGATCCTTTTCTGTTTTGTTGGGTTTTGGGGTATTTTTCTCTTTGCCTGGCAAAGTCCCTCTCCTGTCCAGCACTCGTGATTTAGGAGCTTGGAAAGTTACTTTTCCTTGTCAGGCTGGTAATCCATCACAGACTGGAACAAAATGGATGTTCCTGGGCTGCAGGGCCCCGAACTGCCCAACATTTGGGATGCCATCTAATGATTACCCTTAATTCATAGTCTACTGTACAAGTGCCTGCCTCTGCAGTCAGGGCAAGGACATCACCTGGTCCCTCTGCAGAGCTGTTTCCTGACAGCCTGTGCGTTAGTTTGTGTTTTATTCAAAAAGGGGTTAATTTGTGCCCTCTTATCCCCCAAGCACAGGAACACAATCAACCTCAAAAGAGCTGCTTGGATTTCTCCTCCCTTCTCCAGCCTCACTTCTTGGCTCTTAATAAATTATTCAGCTTTCCTAAATATGCATAGGGATCTCATTAACAACTAATTTTGCTTATTTAAACCAACTGCATAATCAAACCACTATAGTGTTTCCCCTTTCTTATAGCCATGAATTATTCATGTGCTGGGAATGCGCATACAAATTTATTGATTCTTAAAAGGGTGCCTTTTTCGCAGCCTGGAAAAAAAGAAACCCTGGTTATTCTGGTGTCCAACACTTTGGCCCAAACCCCCATGTAACCAATCACATGGTGTTTTCCTAGGAAAAGACAGCAGACAAACCCACAGCATCACCAAACACACCTGGAATTCCTGAGCGCAAGGGAAAGGGAGTGTTTCCGATGCTGCAATTAATCATTTGCAGAATCTCCAATTGCAGCCTTTTCCCGGAGTGTGAAGGGCTTATTGTTGCAGCATCCATTTCACTCTGACTTCCTGGTGCCTTTGGGTTTTCCCACACGAGGCAAAAAGACACTGGGATAAGAAATGGACATCCTGCAAAGGCCTGCAAAGCCACCAGCACCCCCAGACACAAGCTGGGCTTCTCCCACTGCAGAGAAAAGCATGCAGAGGGTCAAAAGCAGCTTCCAGCCTCTGCTCAGCCCTGTCGTGGAGGGGATCAGGGCTTTAGGGACCCACACGTGGCCCTGCTCATGTTCACCCCTGGGTTCTACACCGGCCTCTTACATTTTGTCTCATCGTGAAGCTCGTCTGAAGAGCTGTCTTTGGAGACCCACCCCCAGAGCCCACATCCTTCTGGCACAGCTCCCTGAGGAGGTGGTCCCATTCTGCTCTCAGGCTCACAGAATTGCAGAGGAATTCAGGTCAGAAGGAGCCTCTGGAGGTTTCCAGTCCAACCTCCAGCTCACAGCGGGCTCAGCTGTGAGATCAGACCAGGCTGTCACACCTTTACCCAGTGTTGTCTTGAGCATTTCCAAGGGTGGAGGCTGCAAAACCTCTGAGAAACCTATTCTGCCACTTGACTGTCCTCGTGGCAGAGACGTTTTTCCTCATATCCATTCTGAAACTCCAGTTTTCGGTTTGTGTCCATTATCTCTTGTCCTTCTGTAACGCACTATTGTGAAGACCCTGGGTCTCCCTGATGGACTCATCCTTCCCAAGTGCTTCTGGTTATCAGCACTCTCCAGCCTTCAAGGCCTGCCTAAATCTCAGGCTGAGATCTGAAGGAGCAGTGTCCATAATGACAGCCACAGCACAAAAAAAAACCTTCTAAAATGTCTCCTCCTCAAGAAGAGCATTTTCAGAGAAGGCTTTGACAACCTCATCCCATGAAAAGTGGATGTCAGAGATGGAGCCATGAAGCAGTGACCTTCAACCCACTGTACACAAAGAAGGATTTAGGAACATCTGTGCATCTTCTTGTAGGAACCCCCAGGTTCCCAGTCCCTGCTGGTGGCTGGGGACTGAAGGGGAGGTGAAGATGTCTCCATGTTCCCCAGCTGGGGTTCTTGGTCTGAGCCCCAGCACAGACAGCTCCTTCCTGAGGTCTGCCAGGAGCCCAGCAGCAGGTCCAGAAATGCCAGGCACAATCCCTGAGGGAATGCTCACTGCTGTGTTTGTGGGGTGTTAGCTGTGCTCCCTCCATTGGCAGGAGCTGCAGGTGGGTCCTCCCCAGCAGACGAGCTTGGAGCTGCAGCTCCTCTGAGATCTTGCCTGTCTGGGGGCACTCCAAGCTCTGGACAGTGCTCACACCTGGAAGGTCACAGTGCACCTGCAAAGAGCCCCGAGTGGATGTAGCAGAGCTCACAGTGTCACTGCAGGATGGAGATTTCAGTTCTGCTCCTACACTGTGACCAAAATCAGGGCAGCAGCACACACAGCCCAGGGACATTTGCAGTGCTGCCATCCAGGAGAAGCCTCCCTGGCAGGGCTGGCTCCAGGACATGGCCCTGGCAGCCTCTGGTTTGGTGGATTTGTAGATTTGACCCACACGGGGCAAAACTGCACCTCTGTAGGCACATCTCTCTCCAAGCCTCTGCTGAGGCTCATCTGCCCCCTGGGCCATCAGTGTTCCTGCACTGAATGAACATCAGATGGTTTGTTCTATTTGTCTTTTGAGAGCTGGTGAGGCTCTTTGTTTGTTTGCTTGCTTTGTAAAGGAGCAGGTTGTTGTGTTTTAATTTGTCTCCTTGCTCCTTCACGATAAAAAATAACCCTAGCTGTGGGAGGAACATGAATCTGGAAATGTTCTTTTATAATTCTGAGACAAGATCTCCAAGTTTTTCCTTTCCCAGGATGCCTGTCAGCTTTTTTCATGCCTTTTTCCTTTCCCAGCAGTGCCTGCATTGCTGGCTGGCTCTTTTCTCATTCACCTGTTCAGCTGCAGCTTCTCAGGGGTGTCACCCAGAAGCAACCCCACGTGGAGCAGCTTGAGGCCCTGATCCCAATCACAGCCCCTACCTGTCCTGCAGTGGTCTGGACTCAGGCAGGACTTGTTCAGGGAGGACCTGGTGGTGAATCACAGACCCATTTAGGTTGGAAAAGCCCTCTAAGATCATCAGCCATGAACCCAGCGCAGCCAAGCACAATATCCAGGGGTGCAGGCTGGCTGCTGACCACCCCCAGGTCACACACTCAGCTGGAGGCAGGGGTGGGCTGACCCACCCTTGAGTGAGGGGAGGGATCTGCTCCTTGCCAGCCCTGGGGAGGTGCCAGTGTCACAGCAAGGTCACCTCAGAGCTGGCAGGGACAGCACAGCACTGCCGTGAGTCACCCATGGCTGTGCCAGAGCTCCTCACATGGCACTTGGAGAAGGCAGTGGCACCCAGGGTGATCTCTGGGGACCAAGGCACTGAGGAAATGGCAGGTGTCCTCTGTGTTGTGGGTGTCTTCTCAATGGCCCACATTCCTGGGCACCCGAAAGCCACTGCTCCTCCTGGCAGCTCGTGACACCCCTGGTCACAGCCCCGCTGCTCATCCCCACATTCCTCAGCCCCGTGGTGCCACAGCTGGGCTGTGCTGGAGGACTGAGCACCACTGCCCTGCCTGCAGCGTGGAGAGCAAGGGGGAATGATGCAGGAAGGGCAGGGGATAGTGAAAGCAGAGATGGAAATATTGAAATACCGAAAGCAGAGATGGAAAGGCACCGTGGGGAAAGGGTAGCAGAGCACTGCTGAGCTGCTCCTCACAACTGCTGAGATGAAGCAGCTGAACTGGTTGGTTGTAAACCCAGCTCCTCCAAATCTTTGGAAAAGCATTCAGTAGCTGACTGAGAGAAAACCTCCACAAGACAGAGCAGCCATCACCCCTATTCTGATCAAGCAGCTGAATGATCCCAGGAGGAGCTTCACTTAATTACAACAGCAGGAACGTGACAAAAATCCCAGTGGTGCACCAAGGGGCACATCAACCCAGCCACTGCTGTGGGCAGCAGGCAAAGCCCTGCCACCCTGGAGCAGCTGCATGGACACCAGTGAGGCTGCTTGAAGCACAGATGAATAGATGATCTCAAGAGCTAATTCTGTACAGACAGCAGGCCTGAAATAGCAGCTTCTGGCAAACATGGCCAACAGGCAGGGAAATGAGACTGTTCCAAGCCCGGGTGCTGAGGGAGTTCTTGGCAGTGTGGCAAGGAAGGTTTGGTTACTGTTGAACCAGCAAATTTGTGCTCTTGTATTTTGCTCAGAGTTCTGCTGAAACCAGCTGAAGGGCATCCCCATGGCTCCAGCTGGGAGAGTGCTCAGGTGGGGATTGCAGGCTGAGTCACTTGGCAGAGGACAATCCGTGAGTGATATAGATCCTGTCTTGCCCCAGGAGTCACTCTCCTCTGTGCAAAGAGATTCTGTGTCAAGGAAGTCACATTCACCACCTTGGGACTGAAATCTGCCTTCCACAGCCCCTTTTCACCCTCAGGGGAGAGGGAAGAGGTACCAGCATGCTGGGTTCACACAGAGCTCGCTGCTGCTGGGCACCAGCAGTGAGGACAAGAAACAGGGAGTTACATGCAGAAGTTAACCTGCCTCCAAAAAGTCAACCTGCATGAATTTTTATCAGGGACAGTTGGTCCTAGTGTAACTTCAGGCACATTCCTAGAAGAACTCAGAGCTTTTTTTCCCCTCTAAGATCTTGTCTGTGTTTTCAGTCAGTCTCTGCTCCTTTTTCCACCTGCACATTATAGGAGCTAAGTCCATCCTGTGATCCTGCTGGTAACCAGGATGCCTGGGCCCTGTGCAGGGTGGGGAAGGCACTGTCCTTGACTTCTTTGTGAGCACGAGCCAGTCACCTTCCTCTTGCAGACCTCATTTTCCCAGCTGGAGATGGTTCTGTTTACCCACACTTGTCAATACAGTTTTACAGCCTGGGTTAATATTGATTTCCAAGTGAATGCATTAAACCCATATCTAATCCTCAGCACCCGTTCAGAGCTTCCCTCTCTCCCAGCACTTCACAGGTCAGCTGCAAAGCAACACAGATGCAGCGAGAAGCTCCTACCAAAACACAGCCCTTTGCTGCAGCTGCTCTTCAGAATGATCCCTGGGACACATCACAGCACCCAAGAAAGAGAGAACTTGGCTTTGGTGGGTGCATTTTCCTCATCACAGATGCACCTCCTGGCACTTATTCCAGATCTGCTCTTCAGAAACAGGTGGCTGACCTGCTGTTGACACCTGTGTCCAAGCAGAGCCCAGCACACATCCCCCGTCCCCACCCACCCGTGGTTCAGGAGGAGCAGATTAAATCCGAGATACTGCCAGGAGGACGATTATTCAAAGGGATTGTGTTTTGTTTACATCTTTGCACATGTCTGAGCAGCTCTGCCAGGCTCTGTGGGTGTGTGCACGGTGCTGTCCCTTCCCAGCCCACCTGCTCTCCTGCCTGCAGCCATCGCTGCCCTCTCTGCCTGCAGGGAGGGGCACAGAGTGTCTGGATTCCATAAGGAGCTGAGATCCTCACACAGGCAGCATTAATTGCGACTTTTAACCTTTAATTATAGGTTCCCTTGGTTCCCACTGTGTATTTTCAGCTGATTGCCTCTGTGTTTCCATAGCTCACACATGAACTCACGCTCTAGCAGTAGCAGAACCACTCCAAGTGACCCAGGCCAGTTTGTGACCTTAATGGTCTGCCATCCATTTACAGGCACCTGGAGAGAGCCCAGGTGAGGATCCAAGTGCTCCTCACTGATTTCATCCCCTGTTAAAGCAAAAAGTCCCAAAAATGGCCTCAAGCAGTTTAGGAGAACAACAGTCTCCTTCACATCAGCAGAGTTGGGGAGTTGAGCCTTTGGGGCCAGTTATCCACAGGGAAGTTGGGACCTTCAGATCCTGCTCCAGTGGGGCTCCTTCTGAATGGACTGCCAAAAAGATTGGATCATATGCAAAAATATGCAAATGGGGCTGATTGCTCTGAGTCACACCCTGTGTGCTTCTCCCAGTGCCCACAGTTTCTCAGGAATGCCTGCAGCAGGGACAGCACAGGGACTTACCTGCCAGAACTGAGTCAACATCAGTCCCATCCACATCCCTTCCTTGCAGCTCCCCGCTCCCTTCCCAGTCTCTGCTGTGTGGAACTGCCCTGGTTTGGGGGTGATTTGAGCTGCCAGGGTGGGTTTGTACTCCCCTTGGAGCAGCATGGCTCCAGGCCTGGAGGGGAGCAATGCAGGGCACAGAGAGAAGGGAGCATCCTTGTTTCTGCACTAATCCCAGCACTCTTCCAGGAAGCTGGACCTGCAGATCTGGGTCTTAATTAGGACTTCAAACCCTGAGCACTTGGATGTCCATTATCTTTGCTGTGAGGGAGGCAGCTGCTTCCTTCAGCTGAATGATGTGTTGTGTGACCCAGGAACAAGAAGCCCGTGGCATGTTTTGCAAGATCAACCATCTTCCCCCGAAGATCCTCCCTCAGAGCTTGCCAAAGGGACAGGTCTGACTGGACAGGAGGCACCTGGCCGTTCCCAGAACCAGGTGTGATGTGTGCCAATGTGCCCTGTCCTGCCCTCCCAAACACAGCCCTGTGCAGAGCCACTCCCTGCCTTCCCTGGAAGTGAGCAGCCACGGCAGGGACGTGCCCGTGGGATGAGTGCACGGCAGCTCCACGCTGTGATGGTGAGGAGCAACGAGCTGAATCCACCCTCAGAAGGCAAGGAGCAGCACCCAGCCTCACCCAGCTCCCCAGGACAGCCTGGCCAGGGCCTGGAATCTGTGTGCCTCCTTCACCCTGGCACTGGGCACCACAAAATCACCTGCAGATGCTTCCTCCAGGCTTGTCCCATGGGTTATGCCTACCCCCACCACAGAGGGCTTGGAGACATCCTTCTGTGTTATCTCATGCACAAGCACCAAAAGGAAAGAGCAGCCAAACAGCCCAGCTGCCCATGCTCCTGAGACTGCCAGTTAGGCCTCCATGCATCCCCCCTTGGCTGGGTTGTGCAGGTGTGGGGGCACCAGGGGCTGCAGCTCTGCATGCACAGCTGGCCCTGCATGTGCAGGGAGAGGGGCTGAGGATGTGCCTCCCACTGGAGCCCCCTGCAGCCTCCTGTCTCTGTCTGTGCCTGGTAATGCACAGGATCCAAGACCCCCAGTGCTGTTTGCATCTCATCCCCACTGCCACACCAGGCCCTACAAAATCACCTGCAGATGCTTCCTCCAGGCTTGTCCCATGGGTTATGCCTACCCCAACCACAGAGGGCTTGGAAACCTCCTTCTGTGTTATCTCATGCACAAGCACCAAAAGGAAAGAGCAGCCAAACAGCCCAGCTGCCCATGCTCCTGAGACTGCCAGTTAGGCCTCCATGCATCCCCCCTTGGCTGGGTTGTGCAGGTGTGGGGGCACCAGGGGCTGCAGCTCTGCATGCACAGCTGGCCCTGCATGTGCAGGGAGAGGGGCTGAGGATGTGCCTCCCACTGGAGCCCCCTCCAGCCTCCTCTCTCTGGCTGTGCCTGGCAATGCACAGGCTCCAGGAGCCCCAGTGCTGTTTGCATCTCATCCCCACTGCCACACCAGGCCCTACAAAATCACCTGCAGATGCTTCCTCCAGGCTTGTCCCATGGGTTATGCCTACCCCAACCACAGAGGGCTTGGAAACCTCCTTCTGTGTTATCTCATGCACAAGCACCAAAAGGAAAGAGCAGCAAAACAGCCCAGCTGCCAATGCTCCTGAGACTGCCCTTGCTGCCAGGAGCACATGTGTTCCCAGCCTGGTGACCTGCTTCCCACAGCAAGACCCCCAGGGGCCCCACAGCAGCCCTGTGACCCCCATTCCTCCCAGAGCTGCTGCATTTGTTAGGGCAGCTTGGAAAGAGAAAGGACCAGGGGAGTTCATCTCATGGGGCTTAGTCCTCCGTGGTTCTGGGCCCCCTGAAGCCTGCACATCACACCAGCAGTTATAAACATGGCTTTGTTTCCTTGGGGGAAGAAGGAGAATCCGCCCAGCACAGCAGAAATGTGGCCGCTCCCTCCTGCACTCTGCCCTACTTGGAGACAGACAAGATAAATCCGACTGACTCCCAGCTCCTTCTCCTCCTGCTCTGCCTTGGCTCAGGCTGGCACAGCAATACCAACACAGGGCAGTTCTGCTCTGCCTGCTCACCCTCAGCTGCAGCTGCATGAGGCTGAACTCAGGAGAGCTACAAGATCCCAGCAGCTGGAGTCTCTTAGCTACCCTACAAACCACAAGGAGCCACCCCTCGAGATGGCAGGGGACAAACCCCACCACTGGGGTGTGTAGGTGGGGATGCACCAGCCCCAGCCCCACCCCACTGTGCAGCAAACGTGGTGGATGAGGCTCAGAATCTCTGCCCAGCAGCATGGTCCAGGCTGACACCACATTCTGCTGCACCATGTAAGGGGACAACCCCCAGGCCCTCTGCAGTGCCTCAGGTTCTCTGTTTCCTGAAAATGGGGACAATCATAATTCATTGCTTTGGGAAAGTTCCAGCCTGGGTGTGAGGTTCTGTGCATGAGCCTTCTTGAAGCATCTCCTGGGGATGTCTCCTAAGACTCAAGTGTCACGAAGGGGAGGGTGGCTGGTGACCCAGGCACACTGACCCAGGACAGCTCTCCTGGAAACCCCAGCCATTCCTCCGTGTTCTCATCTGGTGGCACCAAGTAGGGGCATTGTCTGAGACCACCACTGGTATTGCAAGCCCCTCTTCTCACTGCAGAACAAGCTGCTGCACAACCACTCGAGAATCCACCTCTCCTCCATCACTTTCTTGCTCAAGTCAGTCAATGACAGGCCCCAGTGCAGATGGTGGCAGCAGGACATTGCTTAACCCACCTGCTGTCCCCCAAGGACAGACACTTTGCATTTTGGCTCAGTGTCACAGAAGAATCACCCAGGGAGTCATTCAGCCTTGGGAGCTGGTGTCCAGTCCTTAGGGCAATACACAGCCATGCCTGGGAGACAGAGCACAGCACACAGACCATCCTGTCCTTAAACATCAACCAAACAACGGGCCCAGGGACAGGTGGCTCTGCCCCTGGCAGGTGGCACCCATTGGTCCCTCTGCAGCTTGGAGGCAACGTCCACGTGACTGTGAAAAGCCACCTCAGCCCTGGCAGATGGGTGGAGGGTAAAGGAGAAAAGTATCAATCCCATCCACCAAACTGGATGTTGGGCCTCCTTGGCTGGGTTGTGCAGGTGTGGGGGCACCAGGGGCTGCAGCTCTGCATGCACAGCTGGCCCTGCATGTGCAGGGAGAGGGGCTGAGGATGTGCCTCCCACTGGAACCCCCTGCAGCCTCCTCTCTCTGGCTGTGCCTGGCAATGCACAGGCTCCAGGTGCCCCAGTGCTGTTTGCATCTCATCCCCACTGGCACACCAGCCAGATTCCTCCCAGGCCCTGGGATGCAGCCCACAGCTCCTGGCAGAGCCACATTCCCGGGGCAGGTGGCAAAGGGCCAGTGGCACAGGTGGGGGACAGAATCACAGGATCATTAAGCTTGGAAAAGACCTCCAGGATCATCAAGTCCAACCTGTGACCACTCCCCACCTTGTCACCCAGCACTGAATGCCACTTCCAGGTGTCTCTTGGACACCTCCACCACTTTGCTGGGCAGCCCCTTCCAATGCCTGACCACCCTTTTCATAAAGAAATTCTTCCTGCTGTTCAACCTGAACCTCCCCTGGTGCAAACTTGAGGCTGTGTCCTCTTTTCCCGTCCCAATTGCCTGGGAGAAGAGGCAGACCCACACCTTGCTACAACCTCTTGTCAGGTGGTTGTAAGAGTGAAAAGGTGTTGGAACCCTGGGCACTGAGGATTTCAGGCTTTCTGTGCTGACAGGCACTGACCCCCAAGCAAACACTGCATTTGACCTGAGGCTGTGGAAAAGGCTCCCAAAATTGAGTGACAGCACTGGGATTATGGGTGTGTAATAAAATAGGAATGTGCAATGTCACAGGGTGCAAAACTTAGAGTTTAAGGTTTTAGAATACAGTAAATATACATAAAGCAAGAAGGAGGTTTTAGGGCATAGGCTGAGTCCTTCTTTTTCACCTTCTTCTCCATGGCTCTGGGTGGTGTTTTGTAATTGGGTAAAAAAGTCCGCTTTGTGGGCCACAGGTGATTGGTTATTGGGTTAAAAGTAAGGATAATTTAGGTGTCATTTCTTAATTGGACAATTTGTTCTTAAAATACCTTGGAAAGAGACAGAGCCATTTTTCACTTTGTTAGCTAGAACTCACGACTCGTGAGACTGAGCTATAGATAAGAATTAATAAACAACTGAGTCCAAACATGAACTGCATCTCTCGAGCATTTAATCCCGGCTCCAACTGAAGAAAAGAAGATAAAAATCCCACAATAAGGTTTCCAAACCTCGCGGGACCTGAGTAGTGACTCCACTGGGCACGGCAGGTTACCTGTACCTGGCATCAGGCTGCTGGCATCCCCACAGCAAGGCCAGCCTCAAAATCTCTCACCGGAGCAGATAGCAAAGTGCACACACGGCTCCCTCCCAGAGAACCACCCCAGGGCAGCTCCACACACAGCGTGTCCCAGCAAAACATCTCACAGGGCAGCAACAGGGCTGGGGAGGAACCAGAGGAGCTACAGCAGCTGTGCCATGCCAGCCTTTTCCTGGCTGCCCCACCCCAGCCACTCATCCCAGCTGCTGCTGGGACACCCTGAATCACTTCAGGACACCACCCAGGGGCCCCTTTGCAGTGTGCCTGTCCACGGGATGGATGTTTCTGCTACAGCTGCCCCCCAGACACTCATCCAATTCCCAAAGGGCTTTCTCTTGCTTCTGCCCTGCAGAACTCTGATGCTGTGCCCTGCAGCCTGTGCTCCCTGGGAATAACCAGGTCTCCCCCATCACAGCACCTCATCCCAGCCACGATCTCTCATGCACAAGCCTTAAACTACTTCCCTGTGACCCAGCCTGTTTACACTCACCACGGCCACAGACTTCACTCAGCTCCTTCCCTCGCACCACGCTGGGTCATGCTGGGTGTTGCTTTGTATCCAAAATTGCAGGATGCTTTTAAGCAAGGTGTTGTCCAGCTCTCATTAGAGGCAGAACAAGAGCTGCTCTGGCCTTGGGAGGATCCAGATGAATCCTCTCTGGGTGCTCTGTCTATGCACAAGCTCATCCTTTAGCTCAGCCAGTCCGAGGGGTTTCATTCACACGTAGGGAAATCACCACATTTGTCCGTGTCTGTTACAAACACCAGAATAAAACCCTTCAAATTCCATCTGAATAGAATCCAGCCCCTAAGGGACTAAAACCTTTTCTCCACAGCAGTCCCAGTCTGTGCCATGCATGAACACTTGGAGATCTTCACAGTGTTTAACCTCAATCTGGGAATAGCTGCCATTCTGTTGGACTGCATGGAGTTAAAGCCCTTATCAGACACTTCATCAGAAGAGTCCATGGGCTGGTGGGTTCTGGGTGGGTTCTGCACCCCCACATCCCTGCACCACCCAACCTGCCCAGGCTGCAGCCCAGGGAGGAGCTGGACTTTTGCTCTGTGTCCTGCTCCTGCTGGGAATACCAGAATCCCTGCAGAGAACAGAACTTTTGGCCCCACAACTCTTGGGCTTGAACCAAACTCCAACCCATCACATTAGATAATTCACACTCCACATGTGACTTTCCAGGATGATAAGGGGGGAAACTGTGGGCATTGGTATAATCCCAGTTGATCTGAACGTTGATAAAATAAATAGCACAAGAATATTATCACCGACAGCCACAGGACGACATAATTACTGGTTGTACTAAGGGGACCACTGAGGCCCAGAGCATCACATGTCTGGGATGGTGGAAGCCTCTGATTCACGTGCAGCAGCAGCCAAATGCTCCATCCCACAGCTCCAGCGCAGAGAAGCCACCCCCAGGGGTCAGAGACAGAGGATGGTTTGGGTTGGAAGGGACCTTAAAGCTCATCTCATTCCACCCCCTGCCATGGGCAGGGACACCTTCCACCTTCTGCTATCCCAGGGAGCTCCAAGCCTGTCCAGCCTGGCCTTGGACATTTCCAGCCACAGCTGCTCTGGGAAATAGAACCACAGCATCACAGAATTGTTAAGGGGGCCGCTGGAGATCGTGCAGTCCAACATCCCCCAAGGGAAGGTCATCTAGAGCAGGCAGACAGGAACACATCCAGGAGCATTTGGGGTGTTTACAGAGAGGGAGACCCCCATGACCTCCCTGAGCAGCTGCTCCAAACAGAGACTGGCTTAGCAACAACCTCTGCCAGCTCTGTCAGCACCCACGGGTGCATCCCAGGAGGGCCCAAGGATTTATGGGTGTCAATCTAACCCAACCATCTGTGTCCAAGGGGAAGTCATCCTTCCTTCAGCCTTCTTCTCTAACTCTGAGGTCTGTGACTCCTGAGGGCCAACCTCAGCAGCAAGGACTGAGGCAAAGGAGGCATCCTGGGATTCCACCTTCTCTGTGCCTTCCCTGTTCCAGGGCCTCACCACCTCCACAGGGAAGAGTTTCTTCCTAACATGTCATCTAACCCTGCCCTGTCTCAGTTTGAAAACATTCCCTGTCGTCCTGTGAAGGGCTTCAGGGACTCCTGACTGTTCAGGGCATTTCCTGGAAACCAGCACACAAGCACCTGGCAAGGACAGGAGCAGGGGCTTGGAGAGTGTCAGACACTTCCCAGCCAGGACAGGGCAGGGTCAGGCTGCTGATGACTGAGGGATGGAAAACGATGGTCGAGGAGGGGCCTGGCCAGGGCTGTGCATTTCTGAAAATACAAGGACAGTGAAAAACCCCCATTTCCCTGCACCTCACTGGTGCCTCTGCCTCCCAAGAGGCTCGTGTCTTTTCCCAGCTTCACCCGATGAACAGCTGCCCCTTCCCGCTCTGTTTCTCCGCAGCAAAAGGACAGCAGGTGATTTGTAATAAAAGGAATTAAGGACAAGATTTTTTAAGCGAGCCAGAGGGAATTCATAATCCACAATCCACTGAAGTTTCAAACCTGTTGCTTTGAAGCAGAAAAGTCCTTTCAGCAGCACCAGCAGAGTGTCTGATTTGGCTCCCCAGCCCTTTGTTTCCCCCATGGGGGTCAGTCCCATGGACAGCTACACCCCGGCTCTGCAAACGGGGCTCAACCTGTGCCCAGCTTCTGCCAAGTGCATCCAAACTCCACATGATAAAGGGTTTGGATGTCATGCTCTGCTGCATTACGTCACATTGAGTCATGTGCTGTCACCCCACACTCTGTCAGCTCACAAAGCAGCCGTGTCCCGGTGACTCAGTCATTCAGGCTGAAATACAGCCCCCTCTCCCAAGGCATTCGTGTCTGGGTGACATCTGAAGAGCACAGAATATTCTGTAATTCTCTGAGTAACTGTCTTCGGGGTGCAGAAGTGAAATTTCTGAAAATTTACAAGAAAATTATTTATTAGCCCATGAGATAATATGAACACAGAGAGCAGCCATTACAAAAGTGGTGTCAGGGAGCGTGTCCACCAGTGATCCCATCAATGAAACTGCACACACACTCTCAGCCTCTGATACAGATGAAATTCTCTAAAATCTCAGGGAGACATCACATTCTCAGAAATAACAGGCCTTTCTGCCTCTAGCACTCTCTGAGAAATTTCCTTCTGCAGTAGCTCTCACTCCTCCTGACATTCACAGCTGTGTCACTCCTCATTCTCAATTAGCATGAAGCCACATCACTGTTATTAGGAAAACTCATCTCTGGGAAGGGTCACTGCAATTTAAACCTAACTTTAGCCCTGACTTTCCCCTTTGCAACAAACTGAGTATAAATAACTCCTGAAAATGTTTTATCATCAATTTTTGAATCTGGGCACCCCATCTAAGCAGACTTTCCTGGCTGCTCCCCACCCAGAGGTCTTTACCCCCTGCTGTTTGCTCTGGCCTGGGCAGTGCTGCTTTCACAGGTGGGGTTGCTCTGTGGGTGGGTGAGAGCTGCTCCCATTTTTCACATGCCCCAGCAGAGCTGCCTGAGCACAGCCGAGGACCACTGGCACTGCTGGTGAGCTGGAAAAGAGTCACAAAGCTGTTTACAGTCTGTCAGCTTCCCCTAACCACTTCCAGCAATTAGATTTAAGGACTTTCTTACTAAATTTGCAGAAATTGCTTCCTTTCCTCCTGTTCCTCCGAGCAAAACCAGCAGGGCCTGATCCCAGATCTGCCCACTGGCGCTGTCAGGACAAACAGACCCAAGGCACCGTGGTCAGACTGCAGCTCCAGACTGCTCAGGCAGACCCAGAACTGACTCCCCCAAGACCCTGACCTTTACCAATAACCCAAGCAAGAGAGAGCAAAGATATTTACCTTCAAGCCAGGTGACTGTCATTCAGCAGCTGGAGCAGCCTCAGCTCACAGGCAGTGGGTGCTGGACTGGGGTCAGGGGCTGCTTGGATTGATGCCAGCCAAACTCTAGGGGTTTGTGGGTTAATTTCTTCCCCTTTCTCCTCAACCCCATGCAGTCAGTCCTCTTATTTAAACCCCTCTAATCCTGCCAAGGCAGGACCTGCCTTCCCAGCCCCTTCCCAGGCACCAGGCACTGTCTCTGCCCATACCAACAGCCATCAGACAGGGCTGATTTGGCCCAAAATCACATTTGCAAGGTTATTTTAGGTTATTTTCCCCTGAATTAGCTCAGCCAGCACTGGCACAGGGGCAAGCAGGGAGATGCCACCAAGGGCAGGAGCCCTGGCAGGGCTGTGGAAGGCTCCACTCAGATTAGCTCCAGCCACGGAGTGAAATGGATGCATGAAAGAGAAGATCTGTGCAGGGGACAGTTCATCCCCTCCCTGCCACACTCGGTGTTCCTTCCCTTCCCTCTGTCCTTGGCATAGCACAAGCTGTACCTTCCCACTGCAGAACACTTTTTTTTTTTTTTTTCCCCTCTTGCAAAGAAGCAGGCAGCCCTGTGACACCCAGGCAGGAGGCAGAGCTGTACCAGAGTCCTTGCTTCCCAGAGGGTCCATCCCCAGGTGACAGCCCAGCTGACACCCTGCAGAAGAGTGCAATCCATGGTGTGTCCTTTGTACACCACACACAGAGAATGAAGAAACAGCTCCTAGAAACATTCCCAGATCACAGGGATGGCAGAAATTACCCAGAGCCTGAGTGGATGAACGTGGACCTGCACAGGCAAGAACTTCAGGGACCTTTTGGGCTGCAAAGAGTGGGAAAAACCTAAAGGTCTGTCCTCCTGCTCAGTTTTCTCCCAAAGAAAACTTCAAGTCTAACAAAGCTACCTCTCAGCTCATCCTGTTTCTTGCAGGGCAAGAGGGAACCCAGGAGGGATTTCTCATGCTCTATTTTGCCATCAGCTACTCTGCAAAGAAGAGGCAATGGATGTCCAGGAAATGTGGCTGTATGTGCAGAGCAGAGCAAGCGCTGCTACCACATCCCAGAAGAGAGCTCCAGCTGCAGCAGTTCTCATTATTTGCTTTTTAGCTGTTTTGCTCAGCACACACGTTCAGCTGGCAGGAAAGCTCTTCATCACAGAGTGACTGCCCTCAGTGATGGGCTCAGAAAACCTCCCACCCTCTGATCCTGGCCAAAGACAAGAAAAGGCTCAAACTGCCCTTCTGTCCCTTCAGCTTTCCCTCAAAGGGAACCTGGTTGGGGGGAGAGTTCTGGATGGTTTCCTCACACCTCCCTGTCCCCATCCTACACCTTTTTCCCACTTCATGGGGAAACACAATCAGGCTGGGGATAGCCAAGACTGAAGCCCCAGCACAGGGGCCTTTTCCCCATGAGGGCTCTGCTGTGGAGCAGTTTTCTCCCTCTCTCTGTGCCACTTCCCCACATTCCCTCGTCTTAGGAAATGCAGCACTTATAATTTAGAAACATTCTGCCAACACATATCAATTTTGGCAGTTTTTCAATTTAAAAATCTGTCACTTCTCCCCCCCCCCCCACACACACACCTCACCTGATCCCTGCTCCCATGTCAATTCTGCTTTTTAGCTGTAAATACAATGCTGCCACTTCCAGTCAAACAAAAATATCCTCCGTGTCCTCAGAGTGGCTGAAACATTATTTAGAGCATAATTTTTTAAAAATTATGGGAAAATTAGCTTGGTGTACTTTGCCATTATGGGAAAATTAGCTCAGTGTACTTTGCCATCTATTCTTGAGCCTGAAAAGGTTCATTTCTGTCCAAGTGTCTCCACCCAAGACCGTTCCTCCTAGGTGACAGCTAAGGCTCAGCTTGACATCTGCTCTGAATGGAGCTTCCTTGGGGACCAGAGCTTGCATGAGGACAGATTTTGTTCTCAAGTCGAGCCCTGGGGCTTCCCAAATGCAAAACCTCAGGCAAGTTCCTCTCACAATGGCATGCAACATCAGCTGCCTGCTTCCTTCTGACTTGGGCTCTGCCTGGTGTAGGAGAGCCCAGAGCACACCCATGCAAATGTGGCAAACCTTCAACTGGAGAGCAGGAGACGAGATGTGCCTGGCAGGCTGAGGAGAGGGATGCACCTGGAATATGGGGACCAGAGGACCCCAGACCAGGAGGGACATGAGCAAACTGCAGAGGGCCAGGTCCTGGGAGCCAGGGCTGGAGGAAGAGGCTGAGCCAGAATGGCAAGGAGAAGGCTGAGGGCAACCCAGCAGCCACGTGGAAGGGGAGATCTTCATCCCGTCCTCACCTCAGAATCTTTCAAAATTAAGGAAGGCAGACACAACCAGCTTGACCCAGTGCTGGGAATGGTCCTGCTGTGGATACTCCTGCTCCAAGTGTGAGGCTGGGCTGGAGACCTTCAGAATTCTGACATCAGCACCTCAGTGATCCAGCAAACCTCCTTGCCCCTGCTCTGAACCACTCAAAAACAGCCACTGAAAAATGTCAGAGAGGAACCCCAACAGCTGTGTCCCTCACAATGCTGTCAGGATTTTATCAGTCTCCCCAGCTGCAACGCTGCTCAATAGGTACAAAACGTTGTGGAGAAATGCTGGAGAGGCATGAAGAGTACAAAAACGTTTTTTGTGGTGTTCACAAATGGACCAGGCACATCTCCCCAGCCCCTGGAGGATGAAGGGCAGGGGAGAAGAATTGAGGAGACCAGGTGCTGCCACAATCCCAGCACATGCTCACCTGGGCAGTGCAGCCTGAAACACCCACGGCAGCACCACCACAGGGACAGGGCTCTGGCCAGTCCTGCCCACCCCAGCTCCCAAGACAGAGATCCCATTTGGGCACATCCCCAAACGTGGGTCGCACAGTGGGGCCCAGTGCCTGCCCTGGAGTGTGCCCACCTTCCCCAGTCTGCCCAGCAGCAGCCCAGGGGCAGCAGCAACAGCTTTCCCTGAGGTCCCTGAGGCCAGGACATCACTGCAGGACCAGCTGTGCAAAGCCAAAGGAGGCAGGCCTGGGAGCAGAGAGAGGAGATCCCAGAGACTGACCAGAGCCTGGCTGGAGCCTTCATACCATCAGTGTAGCCCCAGAGAACATCCAGCAACCTTGGATCCTGCAGAGGACAGCACAGGGTTGGGCCCAGATCACCTCCAGAAGGGAAACTGAATCTGCTTTGTATGTTTTTGATAACTGCTGTGCTTGCTGGCATATCCTCTAATTGACTGAACCTTTCCTCCATTTGTCTGGAAGCTCCCACATTTTAGGAGGAGCCCAGCTGAACAGCACATCAGGAGAGAGGGTGCACACTGAATGAGCCCCTGATGTGGCCTGTGGATGTGTCACCAGGTGTTTCCATCACCATTCCATAGGCTGGGGACAATCACCCCTGACACTTTGCCTGTTCCTGTCTGGGTGCAGTGCCTCCTTGAGGGCTGGCAGAGACACCAGTGAGCCAAACCCGCTGCAGCCACCCTAAAAGCCTCTCTCCAGCAGTGCCACCTCATTCAAAGCAGCATCTTCTCAACCAACACCCCTCAGTCAGATAAGGGCTGGGACAACCCCCAGCAGAACCTTGCTGTCAGTTCCTGAATGCTCACCCTCCTCCTCCTCCTCCTCCTCCTCCTCCTGCCTCAACTCCCAGAAAGCCCCCAGGACTTCCCCACATGCTGCTTTCTAGAAATAATGAAATATGGCCAGTCCAAGGTGGAGCAGCCAGGCCTGGCTCTGCCAGCCGGGCTGGATGGAAGCAGCCAGCCCCACCTGGGGAAAAGGGAAAACAGTGTGCCCCCCCAAATCCCTGCCCCCCAACTCACACCCTGCCTGCACCCTGAGGCTGCTGCTGCCTCCTCCCCAGCGGAGAAGCAGCTTCCTCCTCACAGAGCCCACAGGAAGCGCCGTGGTATTTATAGAGCCCTGAGAGCGCCGTGCACAAACCCGGGGGAAAACCTGCGCTCAGTCAAAAACAACCTCCTGCACCCAGGGCTGCACTGGGAGCTGGTGCCCTGGGACGTGTTCCCAGCACTCCCTGGGGCCCACAGGTCTTGGAAGGAGGTTGTGGGACCTTCTCCACCGTAGAAATGGGATGTGGAGCCTTTCCAGGATTATTTCTGACCTTCTCCGCTGTCTCCTCCTCGCGTGTCTCCTTCCATCTCCCACCATTTGTCACGTTCTTTCATCTTTCTCTTCCTTTCTCCTCATGATCTGTGTGATCAAAGCTGCTCCCAGCTGGCCACATGCACTGGGCAAGGAAAGCAACCACCAAAACACAGAGGACTCTGCTGCACAGGACAGGAGGACAAACCTGCTGCCCTGCATGGGGTGAAGGAGAGCAGAAGAGCCAGAGCTACTCATGGACAAGTGGCAATGTGTGCTCATCTCTCTGGGACACCTCTCTGAAAGTGGCACAGACCGCTTCCACCAAGAATTTCAAGATGTCAGAGTTCGACTTTCATCTCAATTTTTGGAAACATCTTCCGTCTCGATTTTTGGAAACAAAGTTTTGCATTCATTATTTTAGAGAATTCCAAGTTTCTGTTTCTGTTCTGAACTTGAGATGATTGTTCTGCAATCACAAACAGCAGGAAAACGTTGAGATTTCAAAATATCCACTTTGAAAGGAAACCTGGAAGTGTTTCATTCTGAAAGAGCTCTGAAACAGGTTCAATTACAACCCTCAGCTTTTCTTTCCTGAATGAATTCTGATTCATCTGGCCCGGTTCCATGATTCCTTAGTAAGTTTGTGTAAGCTGAGGCAACAGCAGTTCCAGGAAATTTTTCCCAGCCGCTTTTGGCCCAAACATGAGGTCCACTTCCAAGCCCAGTAATGTTTATTTCCATCTGAGCTGGAGGTACCCTTGCCCTTGGCTCAGCCCTCTGAGCAGCCTACAAGACACAGCGGGTGATGATCTTCCTACACCTCGCTGCAAATGGCCCCACCACACCTCTGCCCCACTTCTCTCAGCCCTACAGCCAGCCAAGCACGGCCAGCAAAGCTCTCCTGTGGCTGGGAGAGGCTCATAGCCAAGATTATCCACCTCCCATCCCAGAGGGATGCAGGGGCACGCAGAGCCCGGGCTGGATGTGCTCAGAGCAGCAGGTCCCTTGGAGGAGATAAACTGCTGGAGCTTCCCCAAGGTTGTCACTGTAGGGCACAAAAGAAAGATGAAAGACTAAATATTTCAGAAGGCAAAGAGCATAGAGAAAAGCTTTTATTGTCTAATTCTTACTACTTTTTATAAGGTGTTCCCATACAGACTTACCATGGTTGGTGAATTGGAACGACACCTCTAATACTACTAGAGAAACAGCAAAACACCACCTGGAGAAAGATTGTTTGGAGAAAGGAGAGTTGTTTGCCAAGGTTGTTTTGAGAAGAAACTTTCTTGAGAAATTTTTCATTGGGAAAAAGTTAGCAGCTGCTAGCAGGCTGAAATCTCTCAGACCAAGGCTGTCCCCTGCCAAGGAAGCTGCAAGCCAGAGGTGACCCACTGGTAGCTGGCTGTGCTGTCTGGAAATGCTGCTGTTAGCTAAAAATCCTGTCAGGGAGCCAGGGCTGCCTCAGGCACAGGAAAGGAGAGCCTTTGCTGCATCGCTCAGCTGAGGAGACAAACCACTTATTCCTTGTTCCTCCACCATGAATGTGGAATTGGCTCTCCCAGCTGAGCTGGAAATGGCCATGGGCTGGGTCCACTGGGCCTGTGGGCCTTCCTGAGCTGTTCCACTGGAATCAGACCCATTTTTAGGGACAGGTGGGCTCTCATGTTTAACAAACCTGCTGTGGCTCAAAACTTAGTCCACCAGAAAAGTGCCCTTTGCTCACCTCTCCTGTGTCCCAGCTCTGCAGCAGCACAGGGAGAGCAGGAAGCCCTGAGGCTTGTGCTGCTTCAGAGAAAGGAGGTGGCAGATGACTAAGTCCATCTCTCCACTCATCCCATCCCATCCCATCCCATCCCATCCCATCCCATCCCATCCCATCCCATCCCATCCCATCCCATGTGTCAGGGGCACAAACAAGGAAATGCTACAGTAAATAGCATTTTACTCTATGGGCACAATGCATTAAATACATCTGAAATCTGTGCTCCAGCTCCATATTCAGGACTTTTTTTGGACTAGCAGAACCCATTGTCATGGTTGCAATGATCTGTCAGTTCCAAAATACCAGTAGGGAACACAGAAAAGGTTTTTGATGTGACAGAACTCAAACTGGCGTGGATTTTGCCATTTTGCCAGCGCCATTCCTCAAAGCTGAGCCCGCAGGGACTGGCAGCAATCACACCACACACCCTCCTCTAGCCTGGTGCCCTTCTCTCTGTGTATGTGTGCAAATGTCTTTTCTGAAAATTCCTGCTTGTGTCTGGGAGCTGCAGAAGGTGAAGCACCGGAGAGCAGGAGCAGCTTTCCATGGCCCCAGGTTGTCCTGGCAGAGCGCTGAGATGATCCACCTTTGCCTGCAAACCCTCCTCTCTCCATCCTCTCCAGGAGGCCCAAGCCATGGCAGCACCTTGGAGATAACTTCTGACACAGGAATATTTGCACAGCTCTCTCTCCTGGAGCCAGGCCAAGCTGCCTGTGGTTTGTGGGCAGCAATTGCAGACGTTACAGAAGAAGACAGTGTTTGTTTAACTGCTTGTTCTGTCAATACTGCAGCTTGCAAAAGCCCAATTGCACAGCCAGAGCTGGCAGCATGTTGGAAATCATCTGTTCTTGCAGCAAGAGCAGGGGCTGATCTCCTGCAAGGTGGGATTCTGCCAGGCTTCAGGGCTCTGGAGATCAGGGGGTGAGGGGATGGGGTGGGATGGGATGGGGCAGGGCTTTCCAGAACAGGTGGATCTTCCTGCTTTCCAGAGGAGGTGGCTCTGCTTCCCTGTTACACTCTGAGCTTGGAAGTTTCCAGCATAAAACTGTGGCCTGCCCTGCCCGGGTCTGACCATGCCTTCAGGAGAAGCTTCTGCACCTCGGGTCTTGCCTTGTGGAAACCCAGAGCTCTGGCTGTGGGACAGTCCACAAATAATGCAAATAAAGACAAGCCTTGGGTGGCACAGCTATCCACTAAGACTTTTTTTCTGCTCTCAAGGAAGCTGCTTCAGGATGCTCCACATGGCAGCAGGCAGCTTGGTCCTCTCTTGGCCTGAACTGTAAAAACACACGGTGAGGTGCAAAGGGCAGATGCTCCACTCAGGACACTCAGCACACCCTGACACAAGAGACCACAGAACCTCATAGACTGGGTGTGGCATCACCTTGAGACCAGAAGGGACTGTGGATGAAGACAGGCCTGCCCTACAGTTTCAGGTAGCTCAGCTATCCTTGCATTGTCCTGTTTTAAAGTTCTTACGAGATTAAGAGCTGTCTGTAGGCAGGAAGATCTTCCTCCAGTCTCACCTGAATCCTCCTTCCTGCAGCTGAAACCTCTTAGTCATGATGTGCACCACGATGATGGCAGAAAGATCCATCCTCCACCTTCTCTGTGGATTTGAAGGCTTCTCCTGCCTTCCTCTGCTGTCCATTCCCCAGGGTAAACTTCAGCCCCTCCAGCTGTCGGGGCTCTGCTGATGATTGCTCATCTCAAAACACTCTCCAGTCCACAAAATCCATGTCTTTCCCAAAGTGCTGGGGCTTCAGGAATTCCCTTCCTGAGGGCTTCCCCATTCACAGCCATCCCATCAGACCTGCTCCTCTGTGCCAGGACAGCACTGAGCCAAAAATCACCACACATTTGTGGGGTTTCAGCACTGCAGCACAGTTTGGCCCAGGTTCATACCCAGAGCAGGGAAGGAGCAGCACCCAAACCCCCGGTACAGGGCTGAGCCCTTGGCCAGAGGCACAGGGGTGTCTGAACTCTGAGAAAACCTTCAGCAGACATCCCTGCACTCAGTTCAGCTCCTGCTATCTTGCTAAAGGTTTCCTCAGCATACAGATGCAGATGGAGTGTTATCCACTGGTGTAAGTACAAAGCCCAGAGCCCTGGAATGGCACAGGCTGCAGAGGGAACCAGAAGCTGTGTGTTTTCTGGTGTGGCAGGAGTGGCAGGTAGCTGTGTCTCTGGGCTCTTGCCAGGATGCAGGTAGGTTTTCTAAGTGCAGCTTGAGAGTTCAAGACACATTTGGACAACATTCTCAGGCACAGGGTGGGATTCTTAGGCCTGTCCTGTGCAGGGCCAGGAGTTGGACTCGATGATCCTTGTGGGTCCCTTCCAGCTCAGGAGAATCTATAATTCTAGGAAGAGTTAAGCACAGTGAGAGAGGCAGGCAGCCCCTGGCAGCCAAGACCCTGATTCTGTATTTCCACAGCCTGCTTTGCAGCCCAGTTCCACTTTCCTCTTCGTGAAAGGCTTCAGGTTTCTTTCTGTGATAGCTCAAGCTTGTTGTGAACCAGAACTGAAGCGTTGAGCCGGACAAGCTGCTGGTTTCACTGCTCCTCAGAATAGCAGCTCTATTTCCTAAGCCTTATTTATAAACTGCTGCTGTTTGGGGTTTTATGACAAAGATAGTGAGCTCAGGAAATCAGCAGCGGTTTCTGTTATCTGGAGCGCAGCCACACGAAAGAGGGAAGAGAATGTCATACTCCAGGAGCCTATTCATGGAAACTAGTATCTCACTGCTCTGCCCCTTGAGAGACAGATATTTATAATCCCTCACACTTCCTCTTCCTGCTCCTTGCTGTCACCAGCTCCAAAACCTGCTCATACTATTCACCCCACAAAAGGACTAGCAGGGGGAGGCCACCTCTCCTCACCTCCTCCACTTCCATGTGTAATTCACTGCTCACACCGTGCACACAACAACCTCAGGTTGTCTCCAGTGGACCTTCCCACCGACTGGTGTGCTCTGTCCTGGCCTTGGGAGTGCCCCCATCAACCCAGGCACACCCCACACTCTGCCCAGGCACAGCTCAGCTCCACAAAAACCCTGACATGCCCCACACTTCTGGGGCAGCTCCGAGCCCAGGGCAGGAGGGTGCAGAGAGGAGCAGGGGGTGGATGGACAGGGCAGGCAGACCCCAGGGATCGTGGTGACTGGGCACCCACGGTGGCTCCAGCTCCCTCATGCAGATTGCAAATACAACAGCGAGACACCAGCAGCACAACCCTCCAAGGCATCCCCAAAGGTGCTTGGAAGCCCAAGGAGATCTCAAGATCTCCGAGAGAGGCAGTGCCCAGAAACTGCTGCACAAACTGGAATACAGAAAAGGTGTGGAGTTATTGGAGCAGAGAGGGACAAAAAAATGAAGGGGTTGGAGCATCTTCTGTATGAGGAGAGGCTGAGGGAGGTGTGACCCTTCAGGTCCAAGAGGTGCCTGCTCCCTGTGGCACAGAGCTGATGAGGACAGAGGATCTCCTGGCCCAAGAGAGGAGCCCCTGGAGGCAAAGGACCGGGCAGAGATGCCACAGCAAGGTTTGTCAAGCTGGAAGACTTCAGAGCTCACAGCGGGCTGCCCCTGCCTGTGAGACCTGTGCTCCCAGTCCTGCCATCACGGTGAGTGTGGGCAGCCCCGAGGAGCAGCGCGGAGCTTTGCAGTGATTCACACCTCGATCTGCAGGTTTGCAGCAGCTTTGTTCTGACACAGTGCTCCAGCCAGACCCCTCCGGGCTGCAGCCACAGACCTTACCACCTCCCAGTACAATATCTTAAGGCAACTGCTCTGGGGACAACACCTGAGTGGGTGCCCTGAGAGAGCAGCAAGTGCATTGAGCCGCCAGAAAAGCCCCCTGTGCTTTCTCAGACCCCCTCACCTGCCTTGTCCTCCCCTTCCCCCAACATCACCTGGTCCAGCACACACCCAAAGCTCAGGGACCCAAATGCTGCACAGTCCAAAACACGGGCAGCACCTGCCACATTCCTGAGCAGTGACACTGGGTCACCCTGTCACAAGCTCAAAAGCATTCCCCTGTGGCCATGGAGCAGAGACTGTGAAACACACGCCGAAATCTCGATGAGCCCATGGAGCACACGCGACTCCCGTGTTGTCTCCAGTGAATGGTGATCATTCCAGGAGTGCCTGCAAAGCCTGTGTGCTGTGTCACCTGCTCCCACACCTCGAGAAGGAAGCTGCATCGCTCACACAGCTTTGGGGAAGGGGATTTTAGCTGGGATTGCTGCAGGAACCAGTGCAGCTCGGGTCAGCTGCTCATGTGGGGAGAGTAGCAGCAGCTCTTTGACAATTTGGGCTACTTTGCAGGACCCACATCCATGCTGGACCTTGCCAGTCCTCTTGAGTCCAAGCCCAGTCCAAACCCTCCTATCTGACAACATCCAGCTGAAAATGCCCAGAAGAGGTTCCAGACACGGGTGGGGCTGCACTGCCCTGGACACAACGTGGCTCCTGCTGTTTCTCCTCCTCCTGGTCGCTCCAGCCTGGTGCTCCTCTTTGCTCAGCTCTGGGGGACCTCAGCTCCTGAGGCACAAGGCCCTTTGAACCTTCTCATGGAGACTCTCTGCAGCACAGCTGGCAGGGGACTGCCAAGGTGGAAGTTTAAAGCTGGTCCAGATTGCTCCCCAAAGTTGAAGGAGCATCACATGAGAGATTGTGGACCAGATTAATGCCACATATCCATAGCAGGAAGGAGACCTTGCTCCCCAGCCCAGTGCCCTTCTCCCCTGCTTATCAAGAGCTCCAGCACCAGATGAGCTCCTGTGGGAGATGCTGCAAGTCCCTAAAGCATCAGATAACTGCACCAGTGAGAAGGCAATTCAGCTGCCTGCAAAAATGCAGCCATGGAGCACAATTCTATGTGCTGTTCCCTCGGGACAGCAGTAACACAGCCACCTCACCCCAAGTCAGGGGCATCCTTTCACAGTGCTGCTGAAAAGGGCAGCACAACCAAGCCACAGCCTGGAACACAGGAAGAGCTGTGGTGGCCCAAATCTCACTCAAAACCTCCAACTTTGTCCCAGGTGAGAGGCCTGTAACTCCATGCAGAGCTGTCCCCTCAGCCTTTCACTGGTGTCTCCCAGGGACTGCAGGTTTTTAATATGGATTTCCCCATTTCAGACACTCAACTCTTCCCTAAACTCATTTCATGCTCTCAACTGCAGAGCCCAACTCAGACCTCGCCAAGGCCAGAACTGGCAGCGCTTGTGGCCACTGGTGTCAGGAAATGAGATATTTAAAGGATGCCAACACATGACTGGCACCATCTCATGTCTCTGCTGGGTGCATCACCTCAGTGACAGGAGAACCTCAGAGTCTGGCCTTGGCCACTTCTCCACTGGGATACTCAGGAGAACCCCTTGAGACAACCCCACCACGTACAACCCTGTCCATAGATTCAGCAGCAAGGAGAGATGGATGGGGCAGGTGGAGGAGGGTGGGGGAGCAGGGAGGGATGCTGCTCCCTACCCACAGCACCGACCATCCCAACACCAGTGTCCCTGCAGCCCGGGCAGGAGGCACACTGTGCAGAGTGTGGAGCTACAAACGCCTCTCACAAGCCCACAGCACGGCCGTGGCAGCAGCAGGAGGGTTTCCCTCCCCACCTGACAGTCAGCAACTCTCACCAGCTTGTCCCTTGCACAACAGATGCCTTCAGCAGCCAGTGTTCCCAAAAAGGGCAATTGAGGTTTAATCCTGACAATGGCAGCAGCAACACGAGCTGTTTTGCTAACATCCCACGTGCCAATAACTCCTGTGGATTTCAGTGGGGACTGCCCAGCAACATGCAGCACACATTTTCAATTTACTCCCAATAAACGAATAAGTCACTTAAGCATCCAGAACATTTTCTTGATGTACAAAGAAGACCTGTCCAGATAAGAACTGGCCTTCCTTTGGCCACCAGCCCCTCTGCTTTGGCTGATCCCCACGTGCACTGCAGCAGGCCAGCAGTGCTGCCTGAGCCTCTGACACACTGCCCTGGTGACAAGATCACCGAGGCTCGGGCAGGCAGCAGGGCTGCTCAGTGAGATAGGCACAGCCATGCTTCCCTTACCACAAACACCAGCAGATGTTTTCTTCTGTATTTCTGAGATCGCAGGCAGGCCCTGCTCCCTGTCGGCTTCTGCCGCGATAAAAAGGAGAATGGGTGACGCAAGAAAAAACTGTCTCTTTATTTCTTCAAAACAAAACAAATGTTTTCGTGTGATTGGTTTGTTACTAAGCAAAAAATTACCCATCAGTGAAATCCCTGGTTTAGCTGGCAGGTTTTTCTGCTGAAGCTTGGCCTAAGAAGAAACGTCCAGCTCCAGAAGGACGTTGTTGCAGATGGAGGGAACAGCAGTGTCCCACCACAAGCACCTTCTCCCCAGAACTGTCTGCAGCCTCCCGAGGTTGTTCAGGGCCCTGGCATCAGCCTGTTGCCAGCTCTTTCTCCTCTCCATGCAATCAGCAGTTTCTCACACAGCAGTGGCTCTGTCCTGTCCTACCCCAACCTGGTGGTGACTCAGGGACCATCATCAGCCTGAGGCAGGGGCCAGCAGAGCTCACCTCTGCTGCAGGAGGGGGCCAGCTGGAGAGCAAAACCCAGGGGGGTTTGTCCCAAAACCCAGTGAAGGGTCTAGAGGAGAAGCAATACAAGGAGCAGCTGAGAGCACTGGACTTGTTCAGCTGGACCAGAGGAGACTGAAGGCAGAGCACACTGAGAGCTACTCACGAGGAGCAGTGGAGGGGCAGCTCCAATCCCTGCTCTGGGCCAGGGACAGCACCCAGGGCACGGCTGGAGCTGGGCCAGGGCAGGCTCAGGCTGCAGAGCAGGGAAAGGTTCTTCCCCCAGAGGGTGCTGGGCACTGCCCAGGCTCCCCAGGGAATGGGCACGGCCCCGAGGCTGCCAGAGCTCCAGGAGCCTTTGGACAGCGCTCCAGGGGTGCCCAGGGGGGATTGTTGGGGGGTCTGGGCAGGGACAGGGGCTGCACTGGATGATCCTGGTGGGTCCCTCCCAGCTCAGGAAGACTCCACAGTTCTATGAAGTCCCTGCTGCAGGCTCAGCACAGCCTGCACACACAAAACACAGGCACAGATGACAGAGTCTGGAGGTCTCCTCTGACAGCAAAGGCTGTGGTGCAATGGCCTGGCTTTGGAGGAGCTGGTGGGGGACAGGTCCCCAGGCAGCACCAGGGCTGCTCCAGGGGCACAGCCCAAGAGGAGCAGCTCAGGCTGCAGGCAGCCACAGGACTGGAAGAGCTGCACATGGCCCCAGCAGAGCCAAAAGCCAGGCACTGCAGAGCTGAGATCCAGCCACCCAAACAGGCTCCCCACGTGGGACACTCTCCACGCTCTGACGCCCGTGATGCCAATCAGGTGACAACAACACAATTTGTTTTCAGGAATATTGAGCTAGTGAATAACAAAAATAGGAAAGAACCTGAAAAACAGGTCTCAGCGACCTGGATGCCAGGCAGCTCTCCCAGGACAAAACTTTCAGTTGCCCTGAGTCACCCGTCCTGATCCTCCCCTGGCCACGCGAACCAGAGCTGCAGAACCCAGCCCCATCCACAAGCCTGCATCTTCCCAGGGCTTTGTTGTAGCCCCTGCTCAACACCTGGACTCATTAATGGAGTGGGAAAGTATTTGGGGATCCTAAGGCAGTCAGAGAGGGGCAGGTGTGACACTGAATGGTATAGCCATGAGGGTCTGGAAATACCAGCAAGAGTTTTGTTGCTACATCAACCCTGGAAAAACAACCGCTGACATCTCAAGGGGAGGTTGCATAACACGAAGGAAAGAGAAGGCAGATAAACAGCAGCAGATATTCCTAATGATAATGAAAGAAACACCATTCTACAGCCCCC